>QEOT01124278.1:0-139670 GCA_003123785.1 Pterocarya stenoptera | reverse complement strand
AGAGAGAGAGAGAGAGAGAGAGAGAGAGAGAGAGAGAGAGAGAGAGAGAGAGAGAGAGATAGAGAGAGAGAAAGAGAGAGGGAGAGAGGATTGGGGGAGATTTTCAAAACATTATATCAAAATGACGTCATTTTACTAAAAAAAATAGTTATTAGATATAAATATGTGCGTGTGTGGATAGACATGGCTCAATGAGGTAGGTATAGGCCCAGTCTAGGCCCTACATGGGTTCTTAGGTGCAGGCGGAGGCCCGAACTCCATCATCTGACGGCCGGGGGCGCCCGACTGCCCAAGTGGGGGCGGGCGGACAGGTGGCCAAGGCCCCCACTGCCCACCCCTAATTCAAACTATTCAAATATACCTACAAGCTTAAAAAAAGTACCCCTTAAAAACTAACCAAAAAAAAAAAAAAACGATTCGGTTCAATTCAAACCAATTCAATTTATTCAATTTATTTTTTTTATTTGTTCATTGAACTAATCGATTCAGGTTGATTTCATACTAGTTTAAGCCGATTCCAACTGATTCGAAATTGCGTTTATTTTTTTAACTGTATTTGATAAATGAATTTCTTTTATTTCTTGTACGAAAATATGATGGAATTAAATAAATATATATACATATATATTAACTTTTCCATCATTGTATTTAATGAGAATTGTAGAGAAAATGAAAAATAAAACGTAATGTTCTTTACTTTTTTAGTTGAACAGAAAAGTTAGGAGATGATGAGTATTTTATATTAAACTTGTGATTGTACACAAGATACTAATATTACCATGTGCTTATAACTTAAAAACGATATTTATCTTATTCAGCTTAATATGTGTAAGCCATAAGCTGGTCATCAAAATCATAAGTCAACTATATGCACACTTTCATAAAACCAATTATATTTTTATTTCATGGACACTTAACCACCAACAATGTGGGTTTCTTATTTTATTCTATTTTCAGTGTTCGAGTCTGTCGCATAAACCAAAATAATAATAATAATAATAATAATAATAATGCATAGTCATATGAATACGAGGAGGACAGGATCCCCCAAGATTATATGCACCAATTCAATGACCCAACACTATCAACAGGTAAAAAAAAAAAGGCTACTAAATCTATATATTATTGTGATTTATGGTTCCCAAATACTTGACACTGATTTATATATATATATATATATATATGAAATTTTGAATTGATTGTGGTGATTCGATATGTCCAAGTTTAAAGGTTTGGGAGATATTGTAAGGAGCTTAGAGCTAGCTATTGTCAAGTTTAAAATTTGACTAAAAGTTGAGGTTTTGATTAAAACCATAACTATTGGAGAGGTTAATCTATGTTAGATTATTCATCCAAAAGTTAAAATAATAATATATTTTTTTATATTCTGTAAATACACTTTATATATTAATTAATAATTTAATTTTTACTTCAATTATTATTTTCTAACTATTTTTTTCCTCAATCTAATTATTGAATAATTGCCTTTGAGAATATTTTAGAGTAAAATATTGTTTTAGAAACGAATNAAAAAAAAAAAAAAAAAAAAAAAAGGAGGAGAAAAATGGAGGGATCGGAGAGCAATTCTATTGGCACGCACGTGTGTGGCATAATGCAACTACCAGTCTGGCCATAGAATTTCAGTTTTTTGGGAGTTTTTTTTGTTGTTTTTGGGAGTTGGGGATGAATGCATCCCACGTGTTCCCAGCTAACTTTCCAAAGGTCCCAAACCTCAACTAACACTCTAATCTAACTCTATGCTACATGACAAAACCTCTCTCTCTCTCTCTCTCTCTCTCTCTGTACAGACATTTTTTTTAAAAATAATTATATTTTATATTTTGTATATAAATTATGAGGCCCATTAAAATGCAACTTTACCCATAAATGCCATTCTACTTAGAGGTACCTTACACTGCAGTAACTCAAGAATAAAAAATTCATTTTTCTTAAATAATAAAATACCCCAAACAATGAATTCATCCCAATAGCACTTGCACTTCCATGAATCGAATCCAATATGATTTCTTTGCCACGCAAGCACAACTTTATATTAAAAGTATTTAATATCATCTTAATCTCCCAATGTCTCATCGGCATTGATATGTTCACAGAGTTTTATACAAGAAAAACAAATTTATCCACTAGTATTTGAGTAAAGCAAATTTAATAAATTACTTATATTGTATAATTTAATTTAAAAGATGAATTTGAATCTTACAAATTAAATTTTATCATTAAGTGATGCGGACGATGTGCTCTATAATTCATTTTTTTGTCTCCCCAGCCATATAAGTTGATATCATGCATTTAAAATGTGATACTCCATAGGATAAGAATAAGGGTAGGTGGTGTACGAGATCTTATATTGTTTGGAAATGAGAAGTTCTTGCTCTTTATAAAGTTCAATGGAGCTCCCATTGCATTATTGACTAGTCCTTTTGAAATATAGATCACGTAGTTTGGACCTTCCATTGAGACGTTACATTAGAATTTAGCTTCGTTTGTTTTCGGAGATGAGATAAGATGAATTGAGATTAAAATTTAAAAGTTGAATAAAATATTATTAAAATATATTTTTTAATATTATTTTTGTTTTGAGATTTTAAAAAGTAGAATTATTTATTTTATTTTGTATTGAAATTTAAAAAAATTGTAATGATTAGATGAGATAAGATAAGATGTTACGAGACAAGTTTGGTCTAGTCTATCACTTAACCATGAAAAAAGCTGCTCTATGTATGCATTTTTAGAGTTGGGAGTGTCAAATTATTAACTTCCCTGAAAGGTAGGGAACAGGAACCAAAAGTAGCAAGTCATAATTAAAAATCTATAAAAAGGAGAAAACTCAGGCTACTCAATTCAATTAAAATCATTTACTAGTGTAAGTGCAGCAAATAACCCTTCTTCCCGTATGTACGCAGCTCTTGAGTAATTGGCACTGCCTTGCCAGATTAATGCAAAGAATTAACCGACAACATTATTGCACATTACATGGTTTTCCTAACCGTAAGTCATTAGCTTTACTTTGTACCTGACATGTCTTGCAACCAACGTGGATCTCGCTTTGCCATTGAATTATGGTTGCTAACAAGATTATCCCAAAATGGGTTTGTTTGTACAAGGATTATATGATTAGAGAATGTTGGTAGTTTCAAAAGATGGATCTTTTCTGCTAGTAACACAACTTTCGATTCATCTTCTACAGAGAATGGTGGGCGAAAAGATCTATCTTTCCACTAATCTGTGATCAATAGAGGAGCAGATTAAGACCCAAATCAATTATAGTGTCAGGTTTTCAGCCATTTACTTTGGTTTCCTGTTGAGCTGGCCCGAACTGAGGTCTCCAGTGCATATCACGCGCTATGATATGTTATCTATTTATCGGAGAGTCAAAAAATGGGGAAGCACAGAGACGCTGAGACAGTTGGTTGGCCGTACAAGTAGGCTCGGTGTTCTTGGTCCAAACCACTCCGGTAATCTCTCTCTTTGAGACAAAAGTACTGAAAATCCAACAAAGTAAAGTTTTCTCTTGGATTTGCCTTACTTTCTGCTGCAACTTTCCCATCTGTTTTCCTTAGTAAGCCTCTCTCTCTCTCTCAGACCTGTTTAAAAACCACCGGCACTGAATGAGCAGTGAAAAGTCTTTAAGGTTGTTTTTGCTTAACAAGAACCCGATATGATTGGGCGTCATCACATGTTAAACTGGTCGAGGTTTCTCTCTCTGAGAGGCCAAGTTCTTGTATATATGTCACGTTTTTATTTTCTAGATTCAGGTTTATTTATTTGCTCACAAAAAAGCCTCCACCCAATACAGGTCCAGCCAATGGTATAAAATGAATTGGTGAACGGTATTTCAAGAAGCCAACAAACTTCTTTGCTTGCCATTCTGGTTGGCTCTCCCTTTCTTTCCTTTTATTTTGATTTTGACCATCTGAATGTCATTGGATTTGATCTGTGACTCGATTGCATGTGCTTTCGTTCCAAGGGTCGCTGGGGTTTCTTTGGAGTTCATTGCAACTCTCAAGTCCCGTATTATCCACCACCTTCCGTTTTGGTTTAGAAAGTTTGTCTTGGTGTGAATTAGGAGAAAGCTTCTGTTGCAGTGAGTTGGGCAAAAAAAAAAAAAAATCTCTGTTTATGCGATGCTTTGTTTTGTATTCGCACAATTTAGTGCCCGTTGTTTCAGAACTCTTTAAAATTCTCTTGTTGCTTATAGTGCTTGGTTTTTTCTTCTTTTTCTTTTTTATCCTTCAAAAGATGAAATAATTCCGATTGGTTTTTGGTTTTCTTAATGATTTAGTACTTAAGAATGTCCCATATACAGAAGGAGATATTTTGTGGTAGTTCTTAGCTCTGCTAGTCGCTTTAGATTCTTGGTATCATGTCTTTGGAGGAGGAAAATGAATCTGGAAAGGCTAATAGCAATAGGGTTTTTATCATCAACTTTGGGATTGATGATAAGATTCAAGTTGGTATTTTTAAGTTAGTTTATTAAGAGAAACTACCACAGATAAGCTGGTATTTTTATGTTGAAAATTATTTAACTTTATTGCAAACTTGCAATGAGAACCAAGAAATTCACTGTGTTGTAGGCAGACAAGCATCGTTACGCTTGCTTGTAGATGTGAAGTTGGACGAGGAAATCCATAATGCATAATCTATCCGTGGTGTCTTTTATTTTGATGGAGAATATGAATTACTGTTCTATAGAGTTCAGAAAAAAAAGAATTCCATTGTTCAACTAAAGATTGTCATACTCAAAGTTGTAGAGAAATCTCAGTTGCTCAAATAAATATTTTGGGAAACACCATTGGCTCTATCTCATATTTTTCATGGAGTTTCTTTGTAACTCATATTTTGCTTAGAACTTGGTAGCAGTGGAAGTTCCTTGTACCCATATTTTTTATCTGCTAATTTACTGTAATAGTTTTACTTTATGTACTCTGAATTGAGTAGACATCAGTCGGATTCAGACTACGAGGCCCTTGCATCACACAATGTTTATTGACGATTGAATTTCATCCTTCTTTCTACAATGCCTTCAACATTAAGAAAAAGGAGAAGATAAAACTGAAATTCATTTACTGGTCAGAGTTGATTTGAAGATTGTTTTATTTTAAGTTGGTTAAGCTTTAATATAAATTTTTTTAGACTGAAAATAACTTCAATAATAGAAGAAACTATGTTTGCTTCTAGTTTAAAAGACTTGCTTGAATTTAATCCTGTTATATCACATCAGTTCTTTTTAAAGATTTAACAAGCATAAGGCTTTCTTCTGAAGCTAGGCTAGCCGATTAAGTTGAAAATCATCTTATTAGTTTCTCCTGCATTCCCATCTTCCTACAATGGTATCCAATAACTAAGTTAAATTCAGTTCCAGAAAGGTTGGTCTGAGTGATGAACATTTTTTCTTGGCAAACTATAGAAAGTTAATCCCATGTACGTCACATGGGATATGCAATCCAGGTTTCACATAGCCAGGATTCTGATACCAAGCGATATGCGTGGCTGCATATGACAGAATAGTTTGTTAATAACTTAATGGCTTTGCTTTTCTCCATTGCCATAATTTTATTTCTCTATTTACTAGTAGTTTATCTGATCATCATGGGATAATGCAGGTTTGAAGAAGAGTTTTGGCTAGTTAAATCTGGAATCAACACATATGAAAGGAACATTTGAAGCATGCTTTAGTTGTCCTGCTTAAAGTATCACCTCCCAACAAGTTTATAGTCTACTCTTGCTGTCTCTTAATAGAGGAATGTCGAGTATTCCAGGCCGATTGGAGTTCAAAGCTCTCCTTTTATTCATTGAGGCATAATGCTCTATGAAACTTTACATCAGAACAGCAGATAATCATTTGAGATGGATACTAAGGAAGCAGAGAGAGTAGTTATTGCTAAGCCAGTTGCCTCAAGACCGACTTGTTCCAGTTTTAGATCTTTCTCAGAACTTCTTGCAGGCGCCATTGATGTCTCGCCCTCCAATGTATGTTCAACTGCAGTTGCTGCTATTCGACCAAAGACAGTGAGGTTCAAGCCAATGGTGAATCGTTCTCCACCTGGGCCGGTTTCTTCTCAGGTGACCTTCTAAGTTCTTCTCAAAGAAGATGACCTTCTAGGTTCTTCTCAGAGTCATTAGTCATTTAAGTTCTTCTGATCTTTCCGTTGGCTGGTGATTTCAGGCTGAAATCTCTGGAGCAGCTGTTTGTAATTCAGCTGATGAGGTTCCGAAATTTGACAGCAAAGCAACTGTGGTATACAAACCATTGGCGAGATTTGTATCAAAGACGACTGCTTCTCTCTTGGCAAATATGGTCAGTTGCTAACATATTGGTATTTGTTGTTTTATAGACTGCTTTTCCGACATGTATGGTCTCTTAATGGCTATTCATGTCGTTCTGTTGTTATTTTTATTTCTTTATTTTTTTCCATCTGGTTCAATGACCTTGGATATTTTGTAGACTTCCCAAGTGTAAGAATATTCCTTTTCTTTTTGAACAGGGAAACTTCAATACTAATCATCAACCAACAGTCGAGACCTCTTCCCAACATTCAAACCAAGAGAAACATAAGTTCAGATCCCAAAAAAGCTCAAATCTTCACCAGAAAATTCCCTCACGAGTTGAAACAAATCAGGCAGTCGAGCCCTCAAAGGTAGCATCCCAGAAACTGGAGGAGGGTCCGAAAGCTTTGCCGACTACAGCTAATGGTGATAGTCCTTCTTATGATGGATATAATTGGAGAAAATATGGCCAAAAACATGTCAAAGGAAGTGAGTACCCAAGAAGTTATTATAAGTGCACACATCCAAATTGCCCCGTGAAAAAGAAGGTTGAGAGATCATTGGATGGTCAGATTGCAGAGATTGTTTACAAGGGTGAGCACAGCCATTCAAAGCCTCAGCCTCTTAAGCGTAACTCATCAGGGACAACACAAGGGCTAGGAATTGTATCTGATGGGCTTGGTCAAGATACCACCAGCAGCAGATACAATGAAGGAAATGATGGTTCTGAAGGCAGAGTAGAAAATCAGAATGAAGTAGGACTGGCTGAACGTTCTACTTATCAGGGTAATGCTGCACTAACTTGTGATCCTGTTTCGACTGGTACAATTGCTGCTGCTGGTACTCCTGATAATTCCTGTGGCCTTAGTGGAGAATGTGAAGAGGGGAACAAAACAATGGAGCTGGCGGATGAGGAACCCAAAAGCAAAAAAAGGTAAGATTAAGTGGATTTTTCTAGCTGCCTAAAATGAAAGACACTGGTTTTGCATGCTGAATTGGTGATAGAGAGAGCTTTATATCCTTATGCTTTTGGGAATGATGTTTCAATTGATGCTAAATATAATTTGAGGGTTATGTCCAAAATTCAGCATATTGTTAAAATTAGTAAGCTCTCTTTTTGAGCCCACATTATAATCGTTCTTTTCATTCAAGTGGCATACGATTGTTTTTGCTAAACTTAATGTTCTCTGCTTCAGGAAAAGTGAGAGTCAATCCAAAGAAGCAGGTCTACTAGGGAAAGGCACACAAGAGCCCCGCATTGTGTTGCAAAACTCCACAGATTCTGAAACTATGACCGATGGCTTTCGCTGGAGGAAATATGGACAGAAGGTTGTCAAGGGAAATCCATATCCCAGGTTGAGATTCTTGTCCATTTTATGTTCTCTATTTCAGGTTCCTGGTCTAATGTGGCCTTTATATTCAAGCCCTTTAAGTAAGAAGCGATTGATCTTTCTTACTTGTCAAAAAAACAAAAAAAAAAAAACGATTGATCTGTCTTTCCAGATAATATTCCTTAAACCTCATTCCATGTGACTTGCAGAAGTTACTACAGATGTACCAGTCTCAAATGCAGTGTGCGCAAACATGTGGAAAGAACATCAGAAGATCCAAAAGCTTTTATCACAACATATGAGGGAAAACATAACCACGAAATGCCACTCAAGAGCACAAATCCAGTGGTTTCTGAAACAGATTTCCTCACCCCTAGAAGTAAAGAAAGGAGATGAATGACTGTATGCACTGGAAACTTCACCAAATCCACTATTTGATATGGTAGTGTAAGTTTGATAGAGGTCAAGGGCATTAGAAGCCAGATGACTTGTGTGATCAGCAATGGTGCATCATTTTTACTCTAAATCTCACAGATTGTTGACCAAAGACTGTTCTTCTTTCTTTTCTCCTTTTGTGGATAGCTCAGATTATTCTATGGAAACATATCTGTCTCTATCAAGTTGTATTGTTCTTGATCTTTAAATCCATGATCTTTCAATTATTTTTTTAAAATTTATGGTCATTTAACACAAAAATACCCAATAGATAAAGAAGAGAAGAAATATTATAGATAAAAGAACGTGTTATTGTAAATTTATGATCATTTAGCACAAAACTGACTAGGGTGGTTCAACAGAAATGTAACTATTTCCACATCTAGTGTGATGATATATATGCACTCTAGTTTCTTTCAACTACACGAATTATTTGGGTTCGGTGTGAGGAGGTATTTCCATGGAAGGACAGGTTCTGGCATAAGCTCTTACCAAAAAGAGTGGCCGTTTGTGCTTGGAAGGCATGGTCTAGGTGTCTCCCAGTGGATGCTCGTATACGTGAAATGGGCATTGCTCTTGCATCCCGTTGTGACTGTTGCACAGTCGGTAACTTTGAAACTATGGATCATGTTCTATGCTCTGGTGATATTGCTATGGCAGTGTGGAGAAGAGCATTGACGGAGTTACATGTGCGATGCATGGAGTTTTCAACATGGCGTTCGCGTATGGCATCTTGGTTCAGTTGTGCTAAATGCTCCTCACAGTGTGGTATTCTTGTAGGCTTAATACCGTGTCTGATAACCTGGAGGTTGTGGGCTCGTCGCTATAAGGCACGAATGGAGTCGGTTTATGAATTGGCAGATTCTATTTGACTTGCGATAAGGTTCTGGCTTGGGCAAATCTCTGAGAATATTATCAAATGCAGTAGGCTTTCACCGAGTGATTGTGATATTCTAAGAGCTGTTAATTTGCCCATATCACAGGTTTCTACTAGATGCCCTCATACAATGGTGTGGTGTAAACCAAAGGAAGGATGGGTGAAGTTGAATGTTGATGGGAGTAGCAGGCCAACCCGAGAACTTGTGGAGGGGCTGGTGTGATTAGGGATTGTTTTGGAAATGTTAGAGTTGCTTTTTCGGAATATCTAGGTGTTGGGATGAATAATGCTGCTGAACTAAGGACCCTTTCCAAAGGTGTGGTTGTTTGCAAAGAATTCGGGTTTCTCCAAGTGGAGATCGAATGTGACTCGCCATTACTTGTTCATTGGTTGTCTTGGAAGGCCTATAATGTGTGGTATTTATGGGACTTTTAGGAGTAACTACTTGAAGGTCTTGAAGGCATGTGTTATTCTACTTCTCATATTTATAGAGAGGGTAACAAAATTGCAGATTTCTTTGCTCGTCAAGGGAAATCTGGGATCACTAGGACGTATGGAGGTGGTGAGTTTTTACCACAGGGAGTGAGATGGATGGTCCGACTTGACAAGATTGGTCTTCTGTCTTTAAGAGATTAATTTATTTTATATTCTTATTGGTCTTGGTTTCTTTATTGTTTGTTTTGATGCATGGGATTTTCTTGTAAATCTCGAGTGTCCTTTTGTTATCACGGTATTCCTCTCCCACAAGTGAGGATTTATTAATAAATTAGAACGGGACTACTACGTGGGTGGCTACTAGCTCTTCTAAAAAAAAAAAAAAAACTACACGAATTATTGTTAGACTTCCCTTCATCATTTGGAACTTGTGAAATCCTATGTGCTTTTTATATCAGTGGAATAACAGCCAATATGTAAGATTCTTTTATATTTGTCATTTTTATGAGCTTCATGCAAGTGTATAATATAGCGGCATGGCGGACCCGACCCGATAAGAAACGAGTCGGGAAAATGTTATCACCAGACCCGACCAAAAAAATTTAAAATCCTCCCATGCATTTCATTACTATGTTGATGATTATGTGCACCTCGTATCTCAGTTTTCCGAAAAACAAAACCCACATTTCATTCTTATAGAACACTGCATTTTTACACCAGTCTTTGATACAAAATCAACTCCAGTCATCAAGGTCTGAATGGTTTGCATATCCAACCACAAATCAATAGCATATATGATTTTGGAAGTAGGAGCTTTGCTTGCTACTACTGTTGAGCCACATCACCCACCTTAGCTTACTGAGATTTATGTTTTAGATAACGAGATAATCTCAGATATTCTATGAATATTATGTAAAATAAATAATAAAAAATTAAATAGTAATGGAGTATTCTCAAAAGCCCAATAAAAAAGAAAAATATTTTATCTGTAAATGGATTACATAAAAGTAAATCCACAAACTAACGTGGCTTGATGCAGTATTTCAAATTGTAAAGTTACTATTATTGTAAAGTAGATCTAACGGATTACATAAAATCACATCAATTTATAAGTTTATTTTTATGTACTTTCTTTGTGAATAAAGATTAAATAATTTGAAATTTTAGAAGTTTGTAGCACGTTGTCTACTTTCTTAATGTCTAATTAGTACCGTTATTAATAACAATAATATGTCACTTTTGCGATTAGTATTTTGTAATTTTCAAAACAATAACCGTTGTTCATTATACGAAGCCACATCATTCCCTATTCCACTAGATTATTATTAAGGACAATTAATAACTATAAAGTCGTATCATTTTCATCCTCCAATTGTGTTTTTATTAAACAAATATCAAATAACATATATAGACTTAAGTTAATCATAAAAAATAAAGAATGAATTATCCAATTGAATTATTTATTTGTACTTAAAATTAGTGGCATTTTTAGTTTTTGAAATAGGTGCCTTTTTTTTTTCTCAACATAACCCTTTTACTTGGCATGTTTGGGGTTGCGGTAAGAGTCTTAAAAAATATTTAAATAGTCTTAAAAGCTCTTTAATAAAAAAACTAGGTTGTTTGGATATTACAAATTAAAGCACTTTTCCTCAAACGTATTTTTTTGAATAATGCAGAATGTGATTCAAATTTATAAAAAAGACTATTAATGGACGAAAATACTTATACAATTTTCAAATAATTACAGCTTTCAAATTTTTGAAGAATATGATCATAATCTTTAAAAATTCAAATAATCGTTATTTCTGCATTAGAAATCACTTTTTTTTACTTGTTTCCAAACAATCGTAACATGTTTGAAAGTACTTTAAATATATAGTTACAAAACAGTAAATAATTTTTTAATAGTAGAACTTATTACTTAAGTTATAAAATATAAGTCCTAAAACTATAAGCTATATTTTTCACCGCAATTACAAACATGCGCTTAGACATGCTTTAAATAGCTTTTTGTCCCTCTCTTCACTTCAGCAAAATTTATGGATTTTCTTATAACTAAGGTTGAGAATAAGTCTAGGTTTTTTAGAGCAAAATGCTAACTTTGACACTAATTTAAACTTTCTATTCAGTATATAATACTTAAAAGGTAAATTTGAAAGTGTTTGAAAATGTTTTAAAACCATAGGTAGTAAGGACAATCTTAACAGGCTTATAAATAAATAACAAATCCTTCGAAAAATAACTTGACTAAGATCGACTTTGATTTGATTTGTTATTCAATTGATTGGTGTATAAACACAAAATTATACTTGGTTATTGAAAGATACAGCTAGCAAAATGTTCCATTCAATTAATATAAATTTGAATAACTTCGTATTTATATTTATAAAGAATTTTAAATATTTTAAAAATATATATTCCCAATTCGAATTATGTTATTTAAGTTCTTGTGAATATTATCATTCGTACATGTATACATGCACGGGAGACATAAGATTCCAAAGTATGTTTATCTAACTTTGTAGATAAAATTATAAAATATAATCTAAATAGTTAATTTTATCAAAATTAAACAAATTCAAACTCGTTTCAAAACAAATATCTTATTGTCTCGTTTGTTTTGTTTGTTTTATTTTTACAGATGAGATGAGTTAAAATTAAAATTCAAATTCAAATAAAATTTTATCAAAATATATTTTTTTCATATTATTTTTTATTTTAAAATTAAAAAAAATTAAATTATTTATTTTATTTTATATAAAAATTTTAAAAAATTATAATGATAAGATAAAATAAGAAATTTTCTAAAAACAAACTAGACTCTGGTAGATATTTATAAGACCTAATGGAATATGAACTACTAGATATAGTCATAAGTTATACAAACGTCACGCTCTCTTTTTAGAAAAGAGTAGAGTCCTCTATTAAATAATTAATTTTTTTATATAAATTTTATATTTATTAACTTTTTTCAAAAAGAGTGTGATATTTACCCTCTATGACTGTAAATATCAATTTTCAGTAAAACCACGATAATTGCAAAGTCGAAATCTGTTGGTAATGATTTCCATTTATTTAAGTATAAGCAAATACTACACGCGTAGCATAATACAAAGTAGCTCACATCTTCGACCAGTGGTACCATATGGCACAAAACTCATACACACATACCATTTATTACACAAAGAAACATTACGTAGACGCACAACAACGCCACTTATTTTGCTCCCAAGTCCAGAGGGCGTGCTGGAACGTTCAATGCTTACTTGGCCTGAGAGACTCAGATAGAACATTGAAATGAAGGGGTTAGCAAAAAACATGATTTCCAAAAACAAACGTAAAAATTTCTTAAACGGAATCAAATTTATAATCCAATTTCTTAAATAAGATAGTACCAGAAAGCGAGCCTTGAAGGTTTCAAGATGCTCATTGGGATCAATCTTTGTTTGCTTGTAAGCATCGATTTTGTTTACCTCCTGCAAGAGGGTTAACAAGAACAGTTACCATTCAAGAACCAGGTTCGATTAACTCAAACAAGAAACCGGTCTTGTGAACATGACTACGTAATTAATCGGCATTGATCTTCAATTAGGCTCCAAACACAGCACAAAAGCAGACATGACACCACAGTTTTGTGCCGGGAAGGCCGGCGGGGGGGTTGTTCACAAGACCGGTCACCATTATCTATGGCAACTTAAAACCTCCATGGTGCAACTTTACACCACAACAACGGTTCATACGGACTAATAAAATATCACATACATGATTAAAAAAACCCAGCTTTTCTCAGCTGAAAACAAGTGATTAAATACCTAGTGCTGGAAAGAATTACTTGAACGAGTGTATAATGTAGATGCTGTGGATTCAAAGATTTGAGTAAACAAATTCAACGGAAAAGATGAATGTCAAGGAGTAAATCTTAGATGGAGATCTAAATTGACTGTGGATGTGGTTATATATAGTACCTCGATCCATTTTGTAAGTTTAGGCCTGCCTGCTGTGATGTCATGCTTCCACACCCCGGAGAAGAAGATGTGGAATCTTTCAAAGAATGTGATAAAAGCTATGTCCACCTGTGGATCACATAGTCCAACCAAAAATAATTATGGGAAACACACAGCATCACAGATACATTGAAATAAATTTCGCCAGTTTGGATTGAGATCATCTCAACTCATCTTCCTTCTATTTATAAATTTTAACTCCAAAGTCTCACTATTATTTACAAATCATCTCAACTCATCTCTCAATCCAAACCGTCTAGCACCAATAATCAACAAAAAGAGCGCACTACAGCAGCACCAAGAAAAAAAGGCAACACAATCGAGAAATCAGCTTACCAAACTGAATTGCCCCAAGAAGAATGGCCCGTCATCGAACTTATGAAGAGCCTCTTCTATGTGATCAAAAACAGGGCCTGATGCGAGTTCAAGGTCTTAGTCAATACAGTTGCTACACGAAATGATATCCTCAAGCATCAAATTTCTAAAGCTTACCAGATTCTTTTACAGGGTCTCCTTTGAATGATGAAAACACTGTCTTGGTGAAGGTGTCGGTGTAGGCTATCAACTCTTCAGCAAACTCCTTTTTAGCAGGATCCTACAACACTTGCCATCACTAATTAGTCAAGTTTTAAGAGAAAAGGAAAGAGAGACTTTTATCATCAAAGGCACAGATTAATTATGCAAGTCTCTTACATTGGGTGAAAGAGAAGGCCCCTCAAAGTTGCTGTCTAGATATTTAATTACATCGAGACTCTCTCCTATGATTTTTCCATTGTGTTCCAACGATGGCACCTGTTATATGGATTATTCAAATCTAGCAACACAATCAGGTATGCATTAAATATCTAATACCATCAACATAGGCATAATTTTCTAAAGAAATTTGAACCGTGTTTGCAGCGTAGACTTTCTCCTTGTACCAAGCAGGCCTGCTTTGGAGGTTAATTGCAACTAATTTGATACTGTCTTGTAATCCCTGCACCTCAAGATTTTCAGCAACAGAAATATTATGTGAAAAAAAAAAAAAAAACAAAAAAAACAAAAGACCCCAATAGAAAGGAAAATGAAAATGACCCCTAAAGGGGGAAAGGTATGTAAAGCTAGAGCAAAACAAGAAAATGGTACACAAACATTAGATTAGGAAATCAAAATAACGACGGATAAAGAGATGATAACAACCTTATAATTTCTGGTGATCCATGCACGCTGTGCAAATGGGCAAACGTAAGCAATGTACAACCTTCGATGGAAAAAAAAGTAGTGAGGATAGTGAATCAGAGAAAAGAAAACAAACGGATCAGCTTATATATGACAGGGAAAAAAAATTTAGAAGAGTAGAGTGAACCTCGTAGTTCCATCAAATAGAGGAGGTGGTTCGGAAGTGGCGTCCAAGGACGGGGGGAGATTCTCTTGTACGCTCCTGCACAACCCAGACAAATATAAAAATGAACGATCTCACATATTTTGACAGGAAGTTAAGAACTCGCAAGTTAAGGGAACCCCATATGGAAAAACCCGTGGAGACTTGAGATGATGGAAAATCCATAACGGGAATTTGGATTCCGAAACACTTACGCTGCAGCCATTGATGATGATGGTGATGTTGTCCAGAGATCGATCTTATCCTTTCCTTTTATGTCTTTGTTTGCGGGGCTGTCCGGATATCTCCTAGATTTTATATCGATTTCCTCGCCAATCTGAGGGGCAATGGCGACCTTTTAGTACAGCAAGTCGAAGCAGTGAAGACGTGTGCAGTGACGAAGTGTGGGGCCGGAACGTGGGGGACAGAGTGAGATGTCAGATGGGGGAAATAATAATAAATAAGCCATACCTTATCCAAGTGGGACTCAATAATTTTTAAACGGAAATACTAGTCTTGCCGTTGGAGCTTCCGCTGGGTGTTCCGCTGGAATTATTTTTTTATTTTTTATTTTATAGCTTCCGCTGGGTGTTCCGCTGGAATTATTTTTTTATTTTTTATTTTATTTTTTTAGTTTTGATTAAGAAAATATTTTTTACTAATAATATGATTTTTTTATTTTTTAAAATGTTAAAAAAATATATATAAAAAATGATAAAAAAACATACACACACATTAATGGAAGCTCCGACCTCCTGCGGTGACTCTAAAAGGACTCATTTTTAAATTGAAATAATATTTTCAACTTTTTATTATTGGCCACATTTTATATTCTATTTTTTTTTTAAATTTTTTTATCAAATCTTTTTATATGAATAGTGAATAAAAAATTTGAAATATTTAAAAAAAAATTTTCAAAATTTTTTTTTTAAAAATTATTAAAAAATATTAAAAAGTATAGAGTGTGAAATGTAGATAAATAATAGAAAGTTGTGTAACAAATTCCTTTTAAATTTTCACATGCGAAATCCAAACGTGACACGTCAACGGCGATAGAGCCTGTGTTTCCATCCGACTCCCGAGGCACATGTTAGGATTACCTGAAGACCAGCCACATTGATTACTTTCAAAATTTTCTTAAGTTTTAAAAAGATTTTGCGATGTTTTTTTTATTAGATTTTATGTATATAGCTAACAAAATGATAAAGTAATTGAATAAAGATTATAAAATATTTTGAAATTTATTTTTGTTGGATTTTTAAAAGTAAGTAGGTCCGTTTGAAAAGTTATTTCAATAAAATTTGTAAGAGATCTTTTTTTTTTTTTTTATATAGATTTTTATGAAAATTGTTTTTGTTTTTTTCCACATAATCCTACTGAAATGTTAAGATGTAAAGATTTCTTTGAAAATAATTTTTTTATTACAAAATTAAAGAGAGAGCTAGAGAAATAAAAGATTGTAATATAGAACCGTACCGGACGTCATACCGGTTAAGGTACTAGAACGAAATATTTTGATGTCGGTATCATTTTGTGTATCATTTCGGAATAGTCGATATATAAATAAATTATATATAAATACATATATATAAATTATGACTAGCCTAGTCTGAATTGAAGGTCAAAAAATAAGTTTGTAACTTGAAAATGAAAAAAAGAAAAAAAAATTAAAGGCCAAAATATCGGCCAGCACAGGCTAAAATACAGGCCAAAATATCGACTGGTACGATCAGTGTTTGGACTGGTATGAAATATATATAATACCTGTACCGGACTAGTGACCAGTACAGCATATACTGGATGGTACAATACTGTATTTAAAACAATGATATAAAAAACTAACTATTTCAAAGCTCGATATTATTCACCTTGAATTTCTCGTGTCTTACAAATAAGTCCTAAGACACCATTTTAATTTTTAGAAGCGTAAGAGATAAAGAATATGAATAAGTGATATATGAATTAATAAAATACATTGATGAATTTAGGAATTATAAGAGTTGATAAATGAATAAGCTAGAATTCTAAGAGGTGGAATCTAAATGGTCGTCTACCAAATTCATGTATGTATTTATAACACTTTCTCTTAAATGATCATACACAAAGAACATGTTTTGTTAAAAACATTGCCAAGAAAAAATCTGATAGGAAAAAAAAAAGATGAAAGAAAAATAGTTTAATATTTTTTAGGAGCGGCAATATGTGACACAACTCATAAACCCAACACAAATATGATACAAAATAGCGGGGTTGAGTTTAATATAAATGGGTTCGGGTCAAAACGAGTTAACCCATTAAGACATGATTAGTAAATACTTCAATAATGGGTCAATCCACTTAACCCGAATTCAACCAACAATAACCCGTTTAAATTTTATTTCAAAATTAAAATTTTATTATTGTTGGATTGTAATATTGAAAATTTTCAATATACTTATGTTTTTATTGTTTGGATTATAATTCTTTGCCTATGCTCATATTTGTTATTGTTGGGTTTGTAATATTGGTTTTATTATAGGTTAAAATCTGAAAAATATTGATATTTGTTTTTATTAATAAGTAGTCTTTTTTATAAGATATTGTCGCTACTAGTAAATATAAATTTTAACTTTTATGTGAAATTATATTAATCAGATCAAATGGTTATGCGGGTTAGTTTGACCCATTTATGTGAAATGAGTTGAAATGAGTCGTGTTATATTGACTCATTTTTAATTAATTATTAAACAAATCAAAACAGGTGACACGACATGATTCGTTATTTAAATAGATCGTGTTAAGGTTTGAAGGTCTTACTCATTTAGCTTAACGGGTCGTGTTTGGGTTGACCCATATTCTTTTGTACCTTGGAATGCTTTAGGATTGCTTCATTAAAATCTTTTAAAGAAAAATCAAGTAGAAAAAAAATATTAGTGAGAGAATAATAATACAATCTGTATGATTATTTTCTCACTCAAAAGTATGTAAAATTTCAGTAACTTATGATGAAAGATCCTTGGGTTGACGCATTCCAATGTCGTGTGCCAACTTCTTAAATGTTGCAGTTGGTAATCATGATCGTATTTTTTTAACATCAATATTACCTCTCTTTTGAAGTTCATGTGTATAAAAGAACTAGGGTGAAATATGCTTTGTTCTATCACATTTGATATAGTCTCTCTTGATTTATGTAATACAACCAACCAACATCTTCTTATAATGTTGTTGGACTACTTTTAATTGTAGATAAACACAATTTTCTTAATTGTGTTGAATTATTGATCTTAACCGAATTCATTCCTGACTTGCTCAATGAAATGAAATAATCTCTTAATGGTTAGAAAAAGTTGCTATTAATGTTTGCTTGACAATTTCTATGAAATAGTACTATCGTCACAAGTAAATAGGTATTCTATTTGTGATCTTCCTTGACAAGTATCAGAAAGGTAACCAGCTCCATTTGGATGCTAAAAGTATCTCAGATCATCTATGAATAGTAGTGAAATAATTTGTAAATAGTAACGAATTGGTTGTGAATAGTAGTGTAGTATGAGAACAGTTGTGTTCCCAAACAAACCCTATGTCAACGTTACATGAAGGTAACATAAAATATGTTTGATTTCATTCCAATGCCTTCAATTTGGTATAGAACTCTATCCTATTAATAAGTTTACGAAAGATGCAATATCTAATCATGTGCAATTTGTAAGTTACATTAAAGTACCAATTGCAATAAGATACGGTCCTACAGGACTAAGATTTTCTTTTAAGTCTTCTTGAGGGAGTCATTTTTCATATAAAGTAAATGTACAACCATTAGAGTACATAAAGAATGAGATTTGTCCATGTAAAACTACTTCATGACTTTTTCTGTATATGTTGATTGATAGATAAGAATTTTATTTGAAAAGTGTTCAATTTGCAAATCAAGATAAAATTTTGTTTTTCCTAAATCTTTCATTTCAAACTCATCTTTTAAATAAGTTACGGTTTTCATGAGCTCTTTTGAAGTCCGAATAAGATTTAAATGATCTATATATACCGCAAAAATAGTAAATCCAAAATCTGACATTTTAATGAAAACAAATGGGCAATTTGGATTATTTTCAAAACTTTCTTTTACTAGATATTAATTGAAATGATTGTACCGCATGCATCTGGATTGTTTTACCAATATAAAGATATTTGTAACTTGATAGAATAAATCATTATAGATTTTGAATTACGTGCATCAAGCATTTATATCTTTCACGGGCTTTCATATAAATATATATATATTTCATTATTCAATAACCCATATAAATACGTTGTAACAACATCTATTAAATGATCCACTATACGGGAATATGTTTCTTCATAATCAATGCCAAGTTTTTGCGAAAAATCTTGTGCAACAAGTTGTTCTTTGTATCTTATCATTTCATTTTTCTTGTTATATTTACATATAAATACCCATTTTATATCTAACAAGCATTAGACCTTCAGGTGTTTGAACTACAGATCCAAATACTTCACATTTTACTAGTGACATCAATTTTGTTTGAATTGTTTCTTTCCATTTTGACCAATCATTTCTATGTCAATATTATTTTTGTTCAATTTCATCATCACTTCAGATGATATTTACTATTTAGAGCAACTTCAATAAAAATGTGTTATCGACAAAAATTTTATTTCTAGCGAATAATTCTCATATCTTACATAATGTATTGATATCTCATTATTTTCAAATACATTTTCTTCTTCGAATGATAACTCTTCAAGAGATAACTCTCAGAAAATTCCATTTCAAGGGAATATATTCTAGGAGAGTTTTGTACAAAAAGTTTATATGGATCTATTATTTTTGTTACTTGCTTTGTGGGTATGATTTCTTCAGGAGCATTGATTTCTTTTATTTGTACTTTTATCTTCTAAATAGTCTTACTTTAGCACCAATAGGTCACACTTCAGGCATGTCTTAGACTCATTAGCTATTGTATTACTCGTTTATCCAATAGGGACATTGATCTTTACTGGAATGTTAGCAACCGAAATGTGAGACTTGACTAGTTTTTTATTATTAGTAAAAGCAATAGATTCATCTAAACTTTTTAGTTCAGGCATGTCCTATAGGGACATTGTTAGCTCACGTTGATTTGTACGAACATCAAGATGAGATAGAGTCGAAATGTTTCGTATAATTTATTTTTATACTACTAGCAACTTTACTCCCCCAATGGTGGGGAGACTTTTTTATCAAATCAAAACATGCCTTAAAAGTATTTCCAGTTAAAAGGTCATGGTATCTAATGATTGATGAAGAATCAAAACCAACAAAAGCTTCAAGTTTTCATTGAGGACCCAACTTGGTACTTTGGTTAGGTGCAATCGAAACATGCACAACACAACCAAATGTATGAAGATAAAAAAAACTTGATAGTTGGCCAAATGCAAGTTACAATGAGGAATATTTATTATAATTCAAACTAATAATGCAGCATATTAAGTTGCATGTCCCCAAGAAGAGCTAGGTAGCTTTGTTTTCAAAAGTAATAGTTGAGCAATTAATTTCAACGAAATGTTAAATATTAATTCCAACTGACATACAATAATCATCAAAAGTTTTAGGTGAAAATTCTACTACATTATCCAATCAAATAGATTGAATTAGATCATCAAAAAATTGTGTCTGTAAACTAATAATTTGTTCAAGAAGTCTAACAAAAGCAACTTTTTGAGTAGAGAGTAGACAAGTATGTGACTATTTAGTTGATGCATCTATTAAAACTATAAAATATTTAAATGGCTCACATGGTCGATGTATAGGCCTACATATATCTCTATGGACTTTTGTAAAAATGATATAGATTCGATAATTACTTTGGAACAAGATAGTTTGATAATTTTACCTTTGGAACATACTATGCATGAATAATCACTTGGTAAAAGAATCTTTTGGTTCTTCAAGGGATATCCATATGAATTCTCAATTATTTAACGCATCATGATTAATCCAGGATGACCAAAATGATCATGTCAAAACACAAAGATATTTGGGTCAAAGCACTTCTAGTGCATTGCAACATACGATTAAATTATTTTTATTGTTGTAAAATATAACCCAAAAGATAAAGCTGTCAGTTTTTCTAATATGATTTTTAGTCCCAAATTTATTGTTGTACTATAAAAATATTTATAATTTGATTAAGTAATGTTTTCAACATTATAACTATTATGACGAATATCTTGAAAATTGAATAAATTTTTTTTTTCTAGATTTTGAAAAATATAAAGTATCATCAATCCAAAATTTTGCTCCTTTTAGTAACATGATATTAGCTCTTTCGGAAATTTCAATTAGGTTTGATGAACCAGATATTGTATTAATACTAATTCGATTTAATGTTAAATATTAAAAATATCTCTTATACTTAAAAATTGTGTTGTACAATTGTTTGCTAGACGCATATTTATAGCAATCATCTTGGAACTGGTCAATGCATCAATAGAACTCAATCTCTTTATAAACAAAAATATGTATAAAATTTTATTAATGTAAAAGAAAATTTAACAAAATGTATTACAAGATAAGAACTTTTTTTTTTTGAAATGGCGAATCTCGTTTCATTAAAACAGGACATACAAATTTGACTTAAGAATAAGTCAATTACAACCAATAAAAGCTCCCCAACGCACAACCGTGGCTGACATGGTCTAGTCCCACGGCACATCTCTACAGACAAAGCCTGAGAGATAGCATATCTCTGTCCAAAAACAGAGATAACAGATAACAGCTAAAACAGGCTCCATACCCGACTAAGCGGGAAATGGAGGAGGAACACCCCGACCTCTCCGCTATGCGGAGTGGGGAGAAAACACCATTCCGGACCAAGGCCGAATGGGAAACACCATTACTGAGTTTTCTTAAATAATAAAGACAAAACATAAAAAACTACATTGTGAGAATACTATAAACGGAAAACCAGTGCACATAAAACACAACACATGGAGGGAAAACCGACGGTCGAGCTTTGGAGATCCAGTGACGCTGGTTCTGAAACGGCAGCTCGATGCAGCGTCAGATGATTCCATGGTGGCGCGTGGGTTCAACGCGCGGCGAGCTCCAAGTCTTCGATCCGCGCATGCGGGCTACGCGCCGCTCCAATGGAGGCTGCATTACGAGGTTTTGCAGATCGACGACAGGGAAGGCTCCTCGTGGGGCGCGTGTATATAGATGGTCACCGGATCACCTCGCATCGACTCCCCCTTATTTATTCGAATTCTAAAAAAAACAAGAAAATCAAAGAAAACGGAAACCGTAGGAGACACAGGGCCGACATTAGGGAGGGAGGAAAGTGGAGGGAGGAGGGAGCCGGAGCTCCCCCTCCCCCCAGCTGAGATCAAACGAAGGGGCTTTCTGTAGAGAGAGGGGCTTTTTGAGAGAGAGAGGCTTCTTAAAATGTTTCACTTTTCACAAGATAAGAACTCAAACATAATGTGATTACATAATAAAAAAAAGAAATTAATTATTATGATCACATGCATCACTAATCAAAAGATCATTATTTCTGTTAGGATGCACAGAGAAATAATAAACATGTTAGTTCCATCCCATTTGGATTATCAAAATAAGTTGGATGATTTTCTGGATCCTAATGGCCGACAAAATTCATTTCGACCAATTTTTCTTTCTTTATAGATATTAGATATAGGTCCACTACATGTTTCGACGTACAACAAATACATGACCAATATCCTTTCATACCACACCTATGATATTTATTTTCATATTTCTTTACAGGCTTATTCTATAAGTCTTTGTTTTCATTTTGGTTTGTCACGTGTGGTCCTGCTTCTGGTGGTATTTAGCATTACTCTTTAAAAAATTGACTATGCTCTCCTTGATTTTGATTTCAATAGTTTTTCTACCATGTTTGTGTCCACGACTGCTCTTTTTTTTATTATAATGACATAATATTTCATTCGCTTTAGGTAATAGAGTAGAATTGGTTGGACGAGATTAGTAAATTTCTATTAACATCTCATTATTTTGTTCAGCCACTAGTAACCAAGATATTAGTTTAGGATGCTTAGTGAACTTTCACACCTAATATTGGTACTACCAGAGCACATTTGAGACATTTATATGTTATATGTTTCATTTCTAATAGGGATGACAATTCGTGTTCGTGGGTTGTGTCAAGTCATGGAGATCGACAATATGGGTCAACTTGAACATAACTCATTTAGTTAAACGAATCAGACATTCGAACCCTACCACGATCTATTTAAATAATGAATGACACAACACGACCCAGGAGCATCATTTAACAATAGTTATTGAAATCCACAAGTTAAAGGTCAAACTAATTCTACTAAGAGCATCATTTAATATGCATTTAACACTGTTATAATGCAATTATTGTAATGCAGTATTTCTAGATATAAGTGAAAAATTATAATGCAAATATTGTAATGCAACTCTTATACCAGAATATTCAACGAATCAAAATGGCATTTCATGCTTCACAATTGTGCCTATCCACATCTTTTTAAATTTTTTGGGGTCAAATCTAGAAGCACTTACCTATACAAATCTACTATTTTGGCATAACATCAACTAAACAATATCTTGTGAATTTCTTCTAGGGCATGTTTCAATGTGACACTTCAAAATTTTGATCCCATATTTGCTTGCTGCCAAATATATAACTCCACACATATTGCATTTGGCTCGTGGATTGCCATAAACTTTGTCAAAATAAGAACCATTTAATAAAATGGGGTTGCTACAATCACAAAAAGATTACAAAAAAGAATCCCACAAACTGACGTGGTTTCATGTAATCTGTTTTATCTACTTTATAATAATAATAAAAAAGGGTTAAAATTTGATGAATCATATCAATGTATATTAGTTTGTAAAATTACTTTTGTGTAATCATTTTGTAGTTAGAATATTCCACTAAAAAAACCCCTTACAACATTTGAAGTTCTCCTTCATTTCACATTAGTATGCTCGGTTTGCAAGTGTATTGAAACATCTTCTAGTGCATAATCAAATTATCATTTTCACCTTCAATGTATAGTTCATTAACTAATGCCTAACTTGTTTGATATTTAAAAGAAATCCAACGTGAGAACTAGTCTAGTAGTAACTATAACACAACTACTAACTAGTAGATAAACAAGGCATAATTTATTTTGTTTGTTCCCTAACTAGTAGATAAACACAACAACTATAATAACCTAAATTCATAACGCATGTTACATAGCAACAACTATAACTTAGGTTACATAGCCCAAACTATCAAACAAAACCTATTACACAACTGAAACTATCAGATAAATAAAATTAATTTCACATGATTTACTTTTGAGGAAGAACCATACCCTGCATTAATAATTGGCAGAGACGGTAAAAAGGAAGCGATGAAAGAAGCCAACTACCAAGCAGCATGTGCAATGGTGTGTGAGACAGTGAGTGATGGTGTACAGAGAGGGAAAGGCAGAGAAATGAATGGTGTCTGTGATGGTGTGTGAGATGATGGGTGTTGGTGTACAGAGAAGGACTGACAGAAAAAGGAGAAGTGTGTGCGACAGTGGGTGTCACTGTACCGAGCGGGAAAGGTAGAGAAATGAGTAATGTGTATAACAGTATATGCGACAGTGGGTGCTGGCGTACAAGGAAGGAGGGGCATAGAAATGAGTGTGTGAGAAGATGGGTGTTGGTGTATAGAGAGGAATAGGTTCATAAAGGGGTTGTGACCAATATATGACTGGTCAAGGAGTTTGCAATAATGTGCAACGATAGTGACACCCCCATATTTCACTTGGAATCAGACAGATTCTGAAGCATTGGAACATGCAACACAAAGTTACTTGCTCCCATTCATAACAATTAAAGATACAATACACCTAGCATACATATAACAATATGCAATATTCGTTACGGATAATTTTTTTTCTTGAGCCATACTATGCACAAAATGAGATATATCCCAAAAATTTTGAAACATAATACATAAACATGAAAGTGATAGATGTTTAAGATTACAACATAAGTCTAAAAGATCTATAATCATAAAAGTACGGAAGACAAAGCTCCTTAAGTACAAGCATAACTAAAGCGTCTGCTAGGCTAATCTGTCGAGTAGCTCGCGCAACTCGATCAGGGACGTCATAATATTATCTATAAATCAGAGCATGGAAGCTATGAGCTCTGCATCGTAACTTTGCTACCTAATCGACCATCTCCAGTTGGTCAGTGTCCGTTGCATCTCCTAGTCTTGACTCATTGTCTACCATTCTTGGTGGATTGGTAGTTTGGGTTACTATGGTAAGATTTGATTATAAATCTCAGCAAATTAACAAATAACTTAACTGACAGTTTAAAGATGTATGCATGACAGTAAAAACATGAATGTATAACATGTGCATAAGTAAGCTTGACGTAACTTGACAAATAACATGACCTGTGCTGACATGACATGACCTTGAAAATAAACTAAAACTGAATTTGACATGACATGAACTTGAATGTGAACTGAACATAACTTGAGCGTGAAATACATGAACTTGGAACCTTGTTCAATAATTAAACATGATTAATAAAATTGACCATATGGGTGCTACACGGTTCCTCTTGAGCTATATGTCTCTGTCGATACCGCACACAACACAGATATCTGCACCAGCTGTGAGTGCATTGACATACTTACCAGTTCATAGGTATTTGCACCAGTACGAGTACATATAACATGAAATTGAATGTGTGTGGAAACACCATTGGCGTTAGTGCCTGACTTCACTTCGATGACCAATTAATTAGCCAAATTCGAAGTATGTTGATTTTTATATTGTCCACCCAGAGGATTTCAAACCAGTTTAAACATTCCAGCGTGAATAAAGGAGTTCCACTAGGTTATTATTACATCTTAGCACTTAGGGTCGTGATAAATATAAACAGATTTGACTTGACATGAAAAAACTGTTTTCGAGACACACTCTGCACTCGAGACATGACGTGACATGGAATGAAATGACAGATGACCTGACGTAACGTAACGTGAAATGTACATGGAATGAATGAGATGACATATTCATGAAACAGACAAATTTCCTATAACATGGCATAACATGTAGCAGACAAACATTTGGTGACATAATAAATTATGTGACGGGAAAATATTTTGTGACAAAATATAGTGTATAACAGATAAATATTTCATGACATGAGAAATTGTGTAACGGACATAAATGAAGTGATATGGCATAGCATGACATATGTAATAACATAAGAACATAACAATTGTTCTCTTACCAACATCCATAAACAGTAATTTGACAGTAAGTTAGAAGATAACTTATAGTTATTGTTGTGTGACAAATTAAAAGTGTGAAATATGAAAAATTGTAAGGAGAGATTTCTAAATGTCATAAACTCCCTACTAACAGTTTAGAAACATAAAAATGCTGACTTACTGTAACAACCCGTCCTAAAATTAGACCATAAGAAAATTTTTATGCATTTTTCATATAACTATAAATATATTATTATTATTATTATTATTATAATTTTATCAGATTTTAGATTGTTAATTTTAATAGAATTATTATCATATTGTAATTGGTATTTTATATGTATGACCCTTTAGATTTTTCAATAGCCACGAGAATTCTTTCTGTTTCTTTAAGTCTTGTTTCTTCCTATCTCCACCCGTAAGCCTCATCCTCATCTTCTGATTGTATAATCCAATGCTTATTGTAACCAGCTCAATAACTCTAAATCTCATCTTTATTCTTATCTCCTAATTGATTTTATCTCCTAATGAGAAACCAACTCAAAAATCCTATCATTAAACTCCCAAATGAAATCAAACTCTGTCAAATCTTATTTTTTAGCAACCATTGTTCGACCCCAACACAATCACGTGGTCTTTATATATATATATATATATATATATTCAACCATTGTTTTGCAAATTCATTACTGTCGAAGTCAGAGTTCAGAGCTTCGAACTCTGAATTTTAAAAAAAAAGAAAAATCCAAATGTAAAACGATGGATTAAAAAAAAAAAAAAAAACTAAACGATGTCGTTCCACTTAATATGGAACGGCGTTGTTTCTTCACACGGGGGTCCAAAACGCAGGACCCCCCCTTCTCTTCTTCATTCTTCCCCGAATCCCCTTTTTCCCTTTTGAATATCTCTTTTGAGCCTCCGTGAGTTCCTTCCCTCTCTGTACCTCCGTAGTCCGTTCCCCTTCACTCGTAAGTGTAGTCCGACTCTGAGCCCTAAATCATGTAATTCTTGCATTTTTTTTTTGTCCATGTTGTTGGGTTGCCCGGAATTAGTTGTTTTGGATCTAGTTGTTGGCTGTTGGGTTGCTTATAAATGTAGAATGGAATGGATTACGGTGAAGTGAAACACTTTAAAATGGCACCAGTGTATGCATGGAAGGTGTTTGTGAAAATTAAAACTACACATTCTTCATGAAAATCTTTAAGAACGAGCACTGCAAAAGAAGCTGATCTCGAATGCAAAAAGAATTCTAAAATCCAACTGGGGAAGAATATTAGTCATTTACAGTATCATGTTTTGATGTGTGGTGGCTCTAGATGTTGTTGGGAGTGGTGGCAGAAATCCTAGAGTCTATCCACATGGAAGTTGTACGTGAGACTTATCTTCAAATGGTTAGTTTGTAAATAAGGTGCATCATGCATTTGAATATCCAGGAAATGGTAATCCAAGTGTTTTAATTCCTTGGTGAAGTTGGCGAGTGGGACAAGATTAAGGTTAGGCATGCAGCTTGTATTGTAAACGAGTTAGTATAGTGTATTGCATGCATTAATGATGCATATCTTCTCCGTTAGAGCAGTATTGAAAACTAGTACCTGTTGAAAAGGGTCCACTCATGTACATTTCAAGCCAACATGTTGGTTTAAATTAAAGTCATTAAATGGTTCTCTAGATATTTAGATATGGATACTATGGGTGGGTGCATGAATCAAAACGACATGATATTCCACCGTCAGGTTAGTGAAAACATGAGCAATATTAATATACATTCTCTATTAAGATAAGAGTAGTATTAAAACTAGCTATATATATATATATCATGTCACTTAATCCTCATCCATCTTAGAACAATCCATTAGTTTTGAAAAGATGGTAGAGATTTGTCGTTGGAATTGGCAATGTGGGGTACTCTCTACTTTCTGGTCCGGTGGTTCGGTTTATTGACATGCAAGGTGTCTATTTTATTTTTTTATCTTCTTCCATAAAGTCGTAAACTTCCAACTACAGGGAGTGATTTGCTATATATTATTTATTCTCTCCAAAAAATACATTATTTTTCAAGAGAAAAGCTTGAAATCATGAATCTCTAAGATATCATTTAATTCTGAAGTCTTCAACCACATATGATCGTATAATCATTAATCAGGAATAAGGCGATTTATTATCTTATGTTGTTTGGTTGACGTTTGAATTTCTTAAATAATTTGAAATTTTTTGAAATATAGTATGGAGTTAATTAGGAACTTGAGAGGAAACAACATGGGTGGGAGGATTCATGTGGTGAATCATGATAGAACTTGATGTCAACGCTCAGAAATTAAGCTCCATGAATGTTAGCAATTTTGGCATTTTCCCACATCATGACACCTTGACATGACACCACTCTTCTTTTGGTCACTAGTGAAAGATAGGAACGGACCTTTTTTGTTTTATCTTATTCACAGTAACGTATGCCTACATTAATCAAACACCTTTTTTTTATTTCATCTGAATACGAGTCCCCAACAACCAAGATTCAAGATTAGATTGGCCTTTCTGAGTTCTAAATAATTAGCACGTACAGTTCGTTATTCTAATTGTTTGCTTCTAATTTATTTTTTCAACTTATTTGATTGTGATATAGATGCTACACCTAGTAGAAACGATAGTCCACAAGTAGATGCGGTGGATGCTAGTGCTATTGCTCCTACACGGTTGATACTTCCACCCTTAGAGCCACATCTAGAGCAACTACTTCCTATGCGAGTAGTCGACTCCCAGTAGATATAGAAGATAAGGATATATTCAACGAAGATGAAGAGATGCCCATTGAGCACGATCGACCACTACGGCCTTCTAAAAAAAGGTCATGTATATGGAAACATTTCACCAAAATTCTTAGTGATCGTGCGAACCCGCAAGCAAGATGTCACCACTGTGGGCAACTTTGTGGTTGCCATTCAAAGAAGGAAGGCACCAATGTATTAATAGCACATCTTAATGGTTGCTAGCAGTATAAGATCGCGAAGGGATTAGCGGCCACTGATCAAACCAAGCTTAGTAACAAAACTTCTACGGCCACTAATGGTACACAGGTTAAGAAATTGGCTATCCCTCAATACAGTGAAAAGATGTTGAGAGAAATGCTTGCAGAGATGATAATTACTGATGAGATGCCTTTTACCACATTTAACAAAAGAGGCTTTCGAAAGTTTGTACAAACTATTGAGCCACGATTTTTCATTTTATCATGGTATACGATGATTCGAAATTGTATGAAGATGCATGCGAATGAGAAGAAGGAGATGAAGAATATGTTTATTACCACCGGCCAGAGAGTGTCATTTACGACTGACACATGGACTTCCATACATAATGTTTGCTACATGTGTACCACAGCACACTACATTGACAGTGAGTGGAATTTGCATAAACAAATTATTGACTTCAAAGAAATTGTTGATCATAAGGGTGCATCCATTGGGGCGAAGATGGATGATTGTATAAAGGATTGGAGAATTCGAAAAGTGCTGTGTATTACAGTTGACAATGCTAGTGCCAATGATACTGCAATTGATTGGTTCAACCAGAATACGACGGTGAAAGATGATGTCATTCGTCAACATGAGTTTATTCATGTTCGTTGTTGTGCTCATATCATCAACCTCATAGTTGTTGAAGGGTTAAAAGAGATTGATGATTCCATTATCAGAGTATGCAATATTGTGCAATATGTGAGAGCTTCCCCCTAAAGACTTGCCAAGTTTAAGGCAATACCAAAACAACTTCAGATTTGATGTTCTAGTATGTTGTGCTTGGATGTTCAGACTCGGTGAAACTCTACATACATGATGTTGAATGTGGCACAGAAGTACCAAAGAGCATTCGAAAGGATGGAGGTTGAGGATGGGGGCCTGACGTATGCTTTGTTGGAGCCAGCAGGACAGGGGCTCGGTGCGCCGAACGCATATGATTGGACTAGTGTGAAGTAATTTGTTCAATTTTTAAAATTTTTTTATGACATAACTATGAGGATATTTGGATCCAAATATAAGATTGCAAACTTTTACTTCAGCGAGCTCTCGGGGCTTCACTTCCACTTGCAAAATAGTTGTGCTGACTCGAGGGGATTGATATCTACTATGGCTATGAGGATGAATACCAAATATGATAAATAGTGGGAGAATATTGAGAAGATAAATAGATTACTATTTGTGGCTGTGATCCTTGACCTCTGATATAAGATGGCCGTTATAGAATTTTGGGTAAATCCCATCCTTGGGACAGTGAAGGCTGAAGATTTTATTAGAGTGCTAAAAAGTAATATTGATGACTTATACAGTCACTACAGTAATAGTGGTCAGAGCTCATCCGCAGCTGGTAGATCCTCACACTTGAGGCCGACAACTTCCTTAGATGATCATGACCCATCTGGAGAGGGTACATGCCATCTTATTATGTAGCAGTATCATCAACTCATTGCAACGAGGAATATTATGCAGTGTACGTCTAAGGTTGAACGATATTTTATGGAAGCTGTTGAGGCACCTAGTGGTGTATTTCAGTTGTTAACTTGGTGGAAGCTTAATTCCACCAAGAATCTAGTCCTTTCCATATAGCTCGAGATGTGTTAACTATTTTTGTCATTACGGTTACCTCGAAATCGGTGTTTAGCACCGGAGGCCGCGTGTTGGATGCTTATCAAAGTTTATTGTCACCGTCAACCGTGGAGGCCCTTGTTTGCACGCAAAACTGGATAAGTGAAACGCCCATTGGCCTAGATACCGTTGGCGTTGATGCCGAAAGCTATAGGCTTGAATCGGGTAATTTTATATGCTCTTAAATGATTATTTAATTATTTTTAATATTTCATTTATGTAACTTCTACTTTTTATGCTTTAATAGACCTAATTGTGAATCCTAACATAATTTTTTATGACTGAGAGTTTGAGACGAACGTCCCTTGAGACTTGAGAGTTGGGAAGGAATTGAGGGACTATGGACTATGGAGAACCTCCTTTCTTGGTGAGAATCAAATTCTACTTTTACCGTGTTCAATTTTTTATTATTAGTTTTTTTCCTTGTATTGATTGCAACTTTCTATCTTCATTTCAGGTATGACAATGGACCATTGAGTAAAATCCTTGCTGCACAACTGCACATAGTGTTTATGTAGTTATCTCTAAGTCAGTGTTCAGTGTTGTAGTAAATGAGACTGTTAAAACTTATGGCTACATGTTATTTTGTTCTTGAACTATTGTATTTAAGTTTTTTTTATTATTTTTTTATTTTTTTTTACAGGTTCGGAATTGGGCTTTGGTGAGCCCAAAAGTTGAAAAAGGGCCTTGATTTAGCCCAATAAACGGTTGGAGCTTCAACCACTGTTCGGAGTCGGAGTCGGAGTCGGAATAAAAACTTTCTTCCGACTTCAGACTCGGATTCGGAAACGACTACATCAAAGTCGGAGCTTAGTCCTATCCAATACTATTCACCAAGTATAGCTAAGATCTTGCCAAGTATCCAAATAAAAATTTTCTAACCTAATTTGGAAGTTTTACATTAATGCCGAGGCTACTATTCACTCCAAAAAAGTGAAAAATAAACTGTATACTGTAAAATCTTAAATAATCATACTAACCTCAAAGTACAAATCATTTCTCAAAATTCGACTTTGAAGTATCTCAAAAAACTCAAAACGTATTTTCAAACAAGTTTTATTCAGGATATCAAAAATAGTTTTATTGCATTATAAAATAATATATAATCCTATGAGACTAATGGCACAGACCGTTTCTCATTCTCACGCTTCTAGGTACCTCAAATAAATAAAATAGTACTTCTGGCACCATAATGAGTGGTAACATTGGCTATGCTGGCAAACTAAAACCTACGCGATTGGGTCGATTCGTGAAAATTTTCAAATTTTTATGAGATTCCTAAAGCCTAAAGAAATTCCTCAATTGAATTTATAGTGGGTTGTTACAACATGGTTTGGAGTTGGGACAGTGAGACTTTGCAAGTGAGAGAGGGTCGACGGCGTGATTGTGAGAGTGAGAGCCTCAAAGGGCTAAGAGGGGTTGGGCATAAGACATAGAGGAAAAAAGTGTTTAGGAACTTAAGGTTTAGTAATATTTAGGGTTAAACGAAAAAATTGTAATTTTAGGTCATATGGTTCGATTGTGAATTGACTTGTTTATTAATCATGTCTTAAATGTCAACTCGTTTTGAGTCTTTTGACCTACACCCAATTATATCTAATACAAACCTGTTGATTTCGTGTCGGACTCACGGGTTGTGTCACAAATTTCTATTCCTAATTTAAAACATATCCTCGTTAGAGGATTTTTCTGTACACAATTTCAATTGTGATTTTTTTTTAAATGTAAAGTTGTATTTACTAATAATATTGCAACTTCAAGTGCTTTCAATCACAATGAACTTTTTGGAGTATATGGTCTTCTGGTATTCGTATCTCGCTTAAACTATCACATAGAATCAATGGTGAATCAATGGTGAGGTACTCAGCTCCAGTTCTTCATGTAGATGGTGGCAACAGAAAATCATTGTTTTAGTATAATCCTGCAGGGATGCTTCATTTCATGTTTTAATAGTATTTTCAAACTTCATTACATCAAGATGAATCTCAGCATCAAGAATCTATGATAAATAACTTTTATGGACGGGCCAGCAGTAGGCTCTCGTTACCCAGCCCTAATCTAAGTAAACAACTTGCAGCAATATTTCTAAGGACAATTGTAGAAACCTATTTAGTAACAAGCTTATAAACAAATAAGACTATCATTCGACAAATCCTTCGAAACTAACTCGACTTTGATTTTATTTTTTATGAAATTGATTGGTGCATAAACAAACAGAAAGACACAACTAGCAAAATATTCCATTCAAGTACTATAAATTTGAATAACTATGTATTTATATTTTGATTCTATTGTTTTTAACTTTAAACAAAAAATCTAAACTATTTTAAAAACATATATTTCTAATTCCAAGTCTGTTAATTAAATTCTTGTGAATATTATCATTCGTACATACACGGAGACAAAGTAGCTCACATCCTCGACTAGTACATAAGCACAAAACTCATACACACATACCATTTATTATACAAAGAAACATTACGTAGACGCACCACGCCACTTATTTTGCTCCAAAGTCCAGAAGACGTGCTGGAACGTTCAATGCTTACTTGGCCTGAGACTCAGACAGAAAATTGAAATGAGGGGTTAGCAAAAAACCCAAAAACTAGAGGAAAAAATTCTTTAATGGACTCAAATTTATATTCCAATTTACTAAATTGATAGTACCAGAAAGCGAGCCTTGAAGGTTTCAAGATGCTCATTGGGATCAATCTTTGTTTGCTTGTAAGCATCAATTTTGTTTAACTCCTGCGTTAACAAGACAGTTGCCATTCAAGAACCACGAAAATTCAAGCTTCTTTCAAAGCCAGGTTAAAGAAGGATAGAAGAGTTGCCTTTCAAGAACCATGAAAATTCACACTTCTTTCAAAGCCTGGTTAAAGAAGAATAGAACATAAAAAGATGAATCCTGCGTGTGCCCTCTTGTACAGCAGGTAGAGTTTGTTTCTGTAATTCTACTTCCCATAGAAGAATGTGATCAGGCTCGATTAACTCAAACAATAATCTACAACAAAGGGTATGAACTTGCCTACATAATTAATCGGCATTGATCTTCCATAGGTTCCAAACAAACAATTACTTGAACTAGTGTATAATGAAGATACTGTGGATTCAGGGATTCAATAAACAAATTCAACGGAAGAGATGAATGTCAAGGAGTAATTGTTGAATGGAGATCTAAATTGACTGTGGATGTGGTTATATATTGTACCTCGATCCATTTCGCAAGTTTAGGCCTGCCTGCTGTGATGTCATGCTTCCACACCTCTGAGAAGAAGATTTGGAATCTTTCAAAAAATGTGATATAAGCTATGTCCACCTGTGGATCGCATAGTCCAACCAAAAATAATTAGGGACACTCGCATCATAGAGAATATTGTTATGTAATCACATTTTTTGTTTCCGCTTTCCACGTATAAATTAACATGATCATTTTCTAAAGTCTGATACATTGAAATAAATCTCTAAATGAGATATGTACCTGCACCAATACGCAACAAAAAGAACACACTGCAGCAACAAGAAAAAAAGGCAACACAATCGAGAAATCAACTTACCAAACTGAATTGTCCCAAGAAGAATGGCCCATCATCGAACTTATGAAGAGTGTCTTCTATGTGATCAAAAACAGGGCCTGATGCGAGTTCAAGGTCTTAGTCAATACATTTGCTACACGAAATGATATCCCTAAGCATCAAATTTCTATAACTTACCAGATTCTTTTATAGGGTCTCCTTTGAATGATGAAAACACTGTCTTGGTGAAGGTGTCAGTGTAGGCTATCAACTCTTCAGCAAACTCCTTTTTAGCTGGATCCTACAACACTTGCCATCACTAATTAGTCAAATTTTAAGAGAAAGGAATAGAGAGAGACTTTTCTCATCAAGGGCACAGATGAATTATGCAAGTCTTACCTTGGGTGAAAGAGGAGGCCCCTCAAAGTTGCTGTCTAGATATTTAATTACATCGAGACTCTCTCCTATGATTTTTCCATTGTGTTCCAATGACGGCACCTGTTATATGGATTTTTCGATAATTGATGAATAAAATCTAGCAACCCAATCAGGTATGTATTAAATATCTAACGCCATCAACATAGGCATGATTCTCTTAGGAAATCTTAACCGTGTTTGCAGCATAGACTTTCTCCTTGTACCAAGCAGGCCTGCTTTGAAGCTTAATTGCAACTAAGTTGATACTGTCTTGTAATCCCTGCAACTCAAGATATTCAGCAACAGAAATATTATGCGAAAGAGTAAAGCTACTCATCATCCCTTTTACCATTATCCTCTCATCATCTCATGATGTAGATTAAATGATTGGAGACTATTTATTATGTTTCACTTGTAGACCTATAATTTAATTCTAGATCAAGGGATGTTGAGAGGATGATGATAAAAACGATGATAAATAGATATTTACCATGCAAAAAAAATGAAAAAAAAAAAAAACAAAAACAAACAAAAGGCATAGAAAGGAAAAAGGAAAAATGACCCCTGAAGAAGAAAGGTAGGCAAAACTAGAGCAAAACAAGAAAATGGTACATAGACAGATTAGGAAATCAAAATAACGGAGGATAAAGAGATGATAACAACCTTATAATTTCGGGTGATCCATGCACGCTGTGCAAATGGGCAAACGTAAGCAATGTACAACCTTCGATGGAAAAAAAAAAAAAAAAATCCAAGTTCATTTTAGCACACGGTATACATTATAAAATCGTAAACAAACATATAGTGAGGATAGAGAATCAGAGAAAAGAAAACAAAAGGAGCAGAGCATATGACAGGAAAAAAACATTTAGAAGAGCAGAGTGAACCTCGTAGTTCCATCAAATAGAGGAGGTGGTTCGGAAGTGGCCTCCAAGGACGGGGGAAGATTCTCCTGCACGCTCCTGTGCAACCCCAGACAAATAAAAAGTGAACAATCGCAAAAGTTTTGACAGAAACGCACAAATTAGGGGAAGCCCATAGAAAACCCCGTTGAGATGATGGAAAACCCATATGGGGAGTTTTGGATTCCGAAACACTTACGCTGCAGCCAATGATGATGATGATGGTGATGTTGTCCTGAGAGATCTTATCCTTTCCTTTTCTGTATTTGTTTGCAATCCCAGATATCTCCTAGCTTTTATACTGTTTGTCTGCACCAACCTGATGGGTAATGGCGAGCTTTTCGTACAGAAATTCGAAGCAGTGAAGACGTGTGCAGTTACGAAATGTGCGGCTGCAAGGTGGGAGCGAGAGTGAGGTATCATTGTTCTAAATGCCATGCCTGACCGAAGAGGAACTCAATAAGATATTGCGTTATACGTCGGCTGTCACCAGCTGCGATCTAGGGTTGGGCGAGAGAGGGCTTCTGTGAAGCTGAAGGATTGAGACGGAGAGAAGTGGGAGAAGCTGCCAGTTCACGTGGGTTTTACTCGACTTCGTCGGTTGTTTAACTAGGAGCATTCTTGAGGATGAAAAATAGTCAATTCGGTTGTGTTAATTTATGAATATTTAATTATAAAAGTCAATTCCAACTCAACCCGTAAAGTTAAATGCCTTAATTTCCAAACCTCAATTCAACATGTTCTCCTGATGACTAATATAAGAGGAGTGGGATGAGTTGTATTTAAAAATTAATAATTATAAACTAAATACATAATATAAAATATGAGTAAAATATGAAATAATAATAAATATAAGGAGTAAAGATAAGAAAGAAGTAAATTCAGTATTTTAACGAAGTTTAGTCTCACTGCCTACGTCCTCACCTCAAGCTATCCCTTGACGATTCTCAAATTTACTATTCAATCTCCTTCAGGTGGAAATAGAAATGTATTATACCTTTAAGCAGTACCGCTATAAAAAAATCCGTGTAGAACATCCTCTACACTTGAAATCACTTCATATGTGGTGATTCAACGTATATTTCTTGTGTAGAACACATTTTATACTTGCAAACACCTTACACAGGGTGATTCAATGTCTATTTCCTGTGTAGAACACCTTCTACACGTACAAGAGTTATACATACTATTTTACTGATACAAAGGCTGATAGTGGGTAGTTATCAGAAAATACTACTGAATGAGTAAAATAAAAACAATACAGTGCAAATTATATCTCTCTAAAAATGAACAAGGGTTAAGACTTAATGCTTAGAGAAGAGATATTGAAAGTTCTGAATGAATGTTGTAAAATTTACAATAATATGTTCTTAATTTGAATATCTCAAATGAGCTATTTATAGGTATATGAGACTTCATTTTCAAATTTAAAAAGATTCACATGTCAAAGACAACATCATTCACTTTTCAAAATTTTTAAATCAAAATTTTATTTTTCGTAATCCTCAAAGACAACATTATTCCATTTTCAAAAATTTCAAATCAAAGTTTTATTTTTTTGAAATTGTCAAAGACAATATCATTCACTTTTCAAAATATTCAAATCAAAGTTTTACTTTTCACAATTGCCAAAGATAACATCATTCACTTTTCAAAATATTCAAATCAAAATTTCATCTTCTTGAAATTGCAAAAAACAACATTATTCACTTTTGAAAAGTTTCAAACAAAACATGCATATGTGAAAGATGACAATCAATCATCTTTCAAAGTTTCAAAATTCAAAATTCAAATTTTTAATCATCAAATATGTCATACACATATGAAAAAATGCAATTTAATGTTTTATGAGAAAATATTAATTTTGAGCCTTAATCCAATTTCGAATTTTATTAAGAGATGTACAAAATTACTCTAAGAGCTCATTTGCAAGCTTGTTCCATTTCTTGCTCGTGCTTGGTTCATTGATGTGTTTGGCTTCATTGTGTAAGTAACTTGAGTTTGAGACTCCTTTATGCTTAAATTCATTTATAGATATATAATTATATGAGGGTTGAAACTTTGGGTTCAACACAATACATTTAGATAACGGATCGTGTTGTATTACTCGTTTTGATCCGTTTAATAATTTATTATAAATATATTAACACGACACGACACGACACGACTTATTTAAACTCATTTGTTTCGTGTAAATGAGTTGAACTAAAACCTATAACTCATTAGACCTGATTAACATAATTTCACATAAAAGCTAAAATTATATTTATTAATAACCACAATATCTTAAAAAATATATATCAATATTTTTCAAATTTTAACATATAATGAAACCTATGAGGGGAGCTATTCCCAGTGATGGGCCCGACCGAACGAGCCTAGCCCACGCGGTATGGATGGGCCTAAGGACAGCCCGATAAGAGAATAAGATGGCACAGGCTGGGCCATGAAGGGCAAGGTCAACCCATGAAGCCCACAAGGAAGCAGTAAGGCAGCACGCGTGAGGCACGGGGACTAAGCCAGAAGGCCTGACATGTCTACTGGCCGACAAGTCGCACGCATAGGGTCAGGGACAACCCAAGTTCCTAAGTGTCGACGGCTGGATAAGACTTGGAAGGTGGGAGCACCCAATCAAGGCCACACTGCATTTATGAAGGACTGAGACAGACATGCCACGACAAGACCTAAGGTTGTCAGTGGTCGCCATGATCGGCATGGATGGCCTGTCACATGGCAGGGAGTTGGCAAAGGATGCGACTTGGGTACAGAGCGGCACCGCTACGATCAGCCTGACAAGGGATTGCCCCCACCAGGTAGAAATAGCTCCCCCTCGAGGGCAAACACACACACACACACACACATATATATATATATATGAGAAATTCTACTTGCAATTAGGCTGGGGGAACCCTACGTAACTGGGCACTGCTTTTGATTAAAAGTTTTAGTTCTCTTCTCCCTCCCACTTTTAATATAATATATATATCGATTGGAAGGCGTCTTCGTCTACGTGAAACCAGAGAGTGGTCGTCGTCTTCGTGAAAGCAAATCATATAAAAACCCTACGTTTTCTTCATAACAAATCCAAGCCAAACATATGAAACTAGCAAGAGCAAGCCGCACATCGCCTCTCCCACATTGATTGGGTCATCCTTTTCTACTGGAACTTAGCTACCTGTATTTGCATCCTCTACATTCATTGTAAGTGCCGATTTTTTTTTTTTTTTTAAGAAACTGTTACTGTTTAAATAAGAAGCATCGCAAGCCAACTTTTGGAAAGGCTACTTTTCTTTAAATAGATTTCAAATTATTTTCCACCACAAGTTTGAAGATCACTCTACAAACATTCAACGGGAAGACAAAAACAAAAGGGATGAGCAGATTACTATGCTACATGTAATTCCATGAGAAAGATGAGCTTGGGCAGATTATATTAAATTAACTAGCCAATGGATGGTTGTATATGTATTCAATTGCAAGATTACAAGACTCAATTTTATCGGCTTCCTTATCCGGAATCTCCAGCTTGAACTCCTCTTCAAGAGCCATTACAATCTCCACATTGTCCAAGGTATCCAAGCCCAAATCATTCTGGAAATGGACATCAGCATTCACCTTGGAGGGATCGACTTTGGGAAGCTTTTGACGATTGAGAGGACTTTGTCGATGACCTCATCCTTGGTCAGATGATCGTCGTCGTGGGATGACTGGAACCGGAGGGAACCACCGTAAAGAGCCCATGGCTGCAGTTTCGATCTGGTTATGATTAGGGTTTGAATCGGGACTCGAACGTTAAGAAGCATGGCTGCCCTCAATGCCATCTCTCTCTCTCTCTCCATTTGTAAGTGTAGGTTGGTGCTGTGGATCCTATCATCAATCTCCTTGAGTTCCTTGTCATCATTCTTTCACTACCAGCCTAAAGGCTCCGAAATGTATAAAGCAAGAGTTTAGCCTAAAAGTTGCAAGTAGATCTTGCGATGTGCAGAGGAGAGAAATATAGAGGAAGAAGATGGTAGAAAAAAAAATGATATATAGAGAGAGAGAGAGGGAACGAAATGAAGAGGAAATGTAGAAGAAATAAAATTGTTCATCAAAAGCAGTGCCCGCTTATGTGGGGTTCCCTCAGCTCGGTTGCAAGTAGAATTTCTCTATATATATTGATTGGAAACTCACGTAGATCACAAGTTCAAAACCTAAACTAACTTAGGCATCAAAGATATCCCCCACCACTTCAAGCCTTCATTTCCTCTGTACGCAGGAACGGACAGACCCTCAAGGGCGGAGTTGCTCAGGCTATGAAACACGACATCAACAGTGACACCATTTATGGGATTTATCCTATAGAAGCTTGTCCTTCGCATGCAGGCAATGATGCGTTCCCAAACTACGCAAAGAGAATAAGGCCAATTCGGAACAATAAAAGCAAGACTCACCGAAATAAGAGACATGATAAAGAGGCTGATGGAAGTGGCAGGCATCCGACAAGAAAACGTCGCGTTACGAAGAACCAACGAAGAACTGGTAGGAGGAGTGGAACCCAACCACAACGAGCACACCAAATCATGACACGCACCAGAGGTCGTTATGGCCGAAGATGAGAGACGCATGATGCATCTTAAGCTCTAGAAGCTCAGGGAAAAGTATGCAAAAATGGCTAAGCAAATGGGTGCATCGTCCTCTGTGGACCAGCTGCTCACTAGCACAAACCTATCGTACATCGCAGAAGTAATGACTCTTCCTCTCCTAAAAAAGTTCAAGGTCCCCCAGATGGAAGCGTACGATGGATCCAAGGACCAACTGGAATACTTGGAGACGTTCAAGACCCACATGAATCTTCACGGGTTCCAGGGAGAGGTCACATGTCCAGCCTTTCCGCTAACGTTGAGGGGTGAGGCAAGAGCCTGGTTCAGATCCCTACCCTTAGGGTCCGTTGACAGCTTCGGTGAGCTGGCCTATATCTTTCTAACTCAGTTCATGGTGAGCTAAAATAGGAGATGCCCGACCTCTTACCTCCTAACGGTAAAGCAATGTGACAACGAGAGCCTGAAGTCATGCCTTTCTCAATTCAATCGAGAGCGTATGACCACAGACGACATGGATGAAAAGATCACCCCGGTAGCCTTGCTAGGGGGGATCTGGCCACAAAACCAATTTATGGCAGAGATAGCATGAAAGACCTTGAAGGGAGTTCATGGACTAAGCTGACGGATTTATCAACACTAAAGACACCCTCCAAGATTTGACGGCCCGTTGGAGAACAAAGTTGGAACAAGTGGACAAGAAAGTCGCGGGGCAGAACAGTGGGGCAAACTGTGAAGTAAACAAGAAACTTGCACATGAAGTCAAACAAAGGAACGAGGCGTCGGCCGGAGCGCGTGGACGACCAAGCGCGCATACGAGATCAGGAACCTCAACGAGATCAGGAGAGTAGCGGATACTGCACCTACCACCAGTCGGATTGGCACCAGACCTAGGACTGCTATATGTTGAAACAAAGGATGGAAGAATTTGGAAACTTGCTGGAACAAAAATGTTAGGAGGATGAAACTTCGGCACGACGAACATATGGCCTCCCAAGGCCCCGGTGGAGTAAGAGCCCAAGAAGACAAAGGGCCAAGAAGGAGGTGCAACATCGGAGCCCGGTCAGGGTAGTTACCCCGATAGGCAAAACCCACACGATCGCAGGGGTATTTGCTGAAGGAGGACCTACCTCATCGGCAAGAAGGGCCCATGCCCATAGGGCCTGGTACAAGGAAGTATTCACCATAGGGAGGGCCACTGCCAGCACCAGAAGACACATGGGGGAGCTGCCATAACGTTCAACAAGAAGGATGAAGAAGCCATCCTCTACCCCCATGACGATGCCCTAATGGTCACTGTACAGGTAGCCAACCTCACCACGTAAAGAGTCTTGGTTGACAATGGCAGCTCAGCAAATATCTTGTTCTGGGAGGTCTTCGTTAGGTTGGGAATCAGTCTGGACTGATTGCGTCCTATACCGATGCCGCTCAAAGGTTTCACAGGAGACATCATCTAGCCAATGAGAGCCATAACTTTGTCCATCCTGGCCGGGAAGGCCCCCAAAACTTCAGTTATGATGACTGATTTCCTAGTGGTGAAGGCCCTATACTCATACAATGCAATATTGGGTCGCCCAACCTTGAATAATCTCAAGGCGATAATGTCCATGTACCATCTCAAGATGAAGTTCCTTACCGACGCAGGAGTGGGAGAAATCCGATGCAAACAGGTGTTGGCCTAAGAATGTTATGCGCACGAGATGAGGCATGAGGGAAAGGAAGTCAGAACTCTCGAAGAAGCACGAGAGGTCGTCAGACCGCCCTCACCACCCACTTTGGACAAATAGGATCATGAGGTCCTAAACAAGCAGGCACTACGGTAGGCGAAGCCCAATGAGCCCTTGAAACTGGTTTCTGTGGATTAGCAAAAGCCCCAGGCAAAGCCCAATGAGCCCTTGAAACTAGTTTCTGTGGATCAGCAAAGGCCCTAGTGCACCATACGAATGGGAACCAAAATGGCTCTCAAGTTGAGGCAGGCCATGAAGTAGCTCCTCATCGAGGATGAAAATGTCTTTGCGTGGAGTCACGAAGAAATGTCCGGGATTGACAACTCGATCCATCACCTCAATGTGGATTCCAGGGCAAGGAAGATCAAGCAAAAACGTCAGAGCTTCAGCATGGAGAAGTATGCGGCCATAGCTAAACAAGTAGACCACCTCCTTGCAACTGGTTTTATCAGGGAGGTCCACTATTCCGAGTGGTTATGCAATGTAGTTCTAGTCAAAAAGGCAAGTGGGAAGCGGAGGATATGCATAGACTTCACCGACCTGAACAAGGCCTGCCCAAAGAATAGCTTCCCTTTGCCCCATTTCGACTTGATAGTCGACTCAACGACGGGCCACCGATTACTCAACTTCATGGATGCATACTACAACCAAATCCAAATGAGCCCAGACGACGAGGAGAAGACGGCCTTCATCACCGATCAGGGACTCTACTGCTACAAAGCCATGCTATTTGGCTTGAAAAATGCTGACACAACATACCTGCGGCTAGTCAATCGAATGTTCAAAAACCAAATTGGTCGGAATATGGAGGTGTACATAGATGATCTACTAGTTAAGAGCAAGAAGCCCAAACAACATTTATTTGATCTCCAGGTAGCTTTCGAGATATTGCGGTGCTACGAAATGAAGCTCAACCCGCCTAAGTGCACCTTCAGAGTGGAGTCGGGAATGTTTTTAGGCTTCATGGTCTCCGAGCGGGGAATCGAGGCCAACTTGGAGAAGGTTGAGGCAATATTGGGAATGCTCCCTCCCCACAACCTTCACGAAGTGTAGAGGCTCATAAGATGGGTTGCAGCCTTGAATCGGTCATCGCCTGCTCAACCAACCGATGCCTTCCTTTCTTCAAGGTCCTAAGGAACGCAGGAGAGTGGGACGTCGAATCCGACTAGGCATTCAGAGACCTAAAGAAATACCTGGCCCACCCTCTGCTTCTCAATCAAATCAAGCTGAGCGAAAACTTGACCGTGTACTTGGTCGTATAGCCACAAGCCATGTTTGCCATGATAATCCACGACACAGAAGAGGGGTAGCAGCCTGTTTGTTACACAAGTCAGGCATTCCGTGGAGCTAAGGCCAGATACCCTCAGGCGGAGATACTGGTATTTGCATTGGTGATCGCCGCAAGAAGACTAAGGCCATACTTTCAAGCCCATCCAATGAAAGTGCTCACCTATCGACGGCAGATGATGGCAGATTTTGTAAACGAGTTTACCGATTTCCTAGAAGAAATACAAGTTGCACCTCAAGAAAGCCCTAGCAGGTCTATATCGACGGCTCATCCTACTGGGCTAGAGGGGGTGTAAGGGTGCACATTATCATTGAACTCGACAAGAAGCATAACTATGCGATAAAGCTCACCTTCAAGACCACCAACAATGAGATCAAGTACGAGGCACTGCTAGCAAGGATGTTAGTGGCAAGGTTGCTAGGAGCCACCAAAGTCGATGTAAGGGCTGACTCCTAAGTAGTGGTCAGCCAGGTATTGGGAGAATTCGCCACAAAAGGTGAAAAGTTGAAGAAGTACCTTTAGCAAGTGTGTGAGGAGCACAATCTCTTTCGCTACTTCCACTTCTAGCAAGGGCCACCTTGGGACAAGAAGGACTTCCCCTTCCTGAACATACCACGATCCAAACAGTTGAGGTCCTGGCCATCAGGATGGAGTTATCAGTTGTCTCCCCGGCGCCACCGAAGTGGGCTGCGGACATCATGAAGTTCCTTAATGAAGGCGAAGTCCCGGATGACCAGGAGAAGGCATGAAAGATTAGGAACCAAGCTGCGCGGTTCATGCTATTAGGAGGAATTCTATACAAAAGGGGTTTCTCCGAACCTCCCTAATGTGCATCTCGCTAGAAGAAGCCCAATACGTATTAGCAAAAATCCATAAGGGAATCTAGGGGAGCCATTCAGTCGGAAGAGCGTTGGCCGCAAAAATAACACAGGTAGAGTATTATTGGCCCCACTCTCTCCAAGACGCAAAAGGCTTTGTGAAAAAATGCCCGAAGTGCCAAGAACACACACCTGTGTCCCGCTACCTTCCAGAGGAGCCAACATCGCTCACGTCTCCATGACCTTTAGGGCAATGGGGGTTGGATTTGATCAGTCCATTTTCTGCGGCCAAAGGCAGGGTAAAGTTCGTGGTTATAGCAGTGGATTACTTCATAAAATGGGCTGAAGCGAAAGCATTGGAGACTATCACGGTCCAAGTCATCACAAAGTTTGTAACACCCCGTATTTTAGTGTATTTTAATGAAGGATTATTTTAATTAATTTAAAAATTTATTCTCTGTTTTAAAATTTTTGGGGTTTTATATATTATTTTTATAATATTTTTAAGTTGTGAAAATGATTTTTTATGGATTTTCTTAATATTATTTATTGTTTTGCATTTAAATTGATCTTTAATTTAAATTAGTTTATTTTTTAGTTTTAAAACTTTTACTGGGTTCATTGAGCACTTCATTGAATTTGAATTATTTTATCTAGTTTATGGTTTTAAAATCATTTTCGTTGGATCATTTTCGAAACCCCAGATGTGAGGACTGGACTTTATTTCTTTTCTCCCATTTTTTCTTTTCCTCTTCTTTTTCTTTTCTTTTTCTCTTTTTCTTCCTTATTTCCTCTCCTTCCTGCGCGCAACCTAGCTCTCTCTCTCTCTCCTTTCTCTCCTTCGGCCGAACACCTCTCTCCACCCAGCCACCGTGTCCGACACCGCCCACTTCAGCCTCGTCCCCACTGGCTGGCGATCTCCCACCACCAAACTCAGCCCCTTTTGTGCCGCCGTTTGCCCGCAAATGCCATCTAAAGCTGCACGGCTTTTGAGCTCTAGCGCCGCCATCGCTCCACCTCCGGCCACCACCTCTTCACCACATCATCACCGGCCCTCTAGGAACCCAATGGACCCAACCCCAGCCTCGATCCGTCACCAGTGAAGCTCAACCGAGCTCATCTCCGATTTAAGCTTTTTAGCCTTCCACCGCCGTTTCGGCCGCCACCCACGGCTAACCGTCTCTTCCACTAGTTTCACCACATTCCGTAGGCCTTACCCTACCGTTCCCAAGTCTTCGTTTGACCCTGTTGGAATTTGGATTTTCACTATATTTCGACCACAGTGTTTTTACACTGTGGAGTTGTTGTTTTGGTGCTTCCAGCTCTCCCGTGATCCTTCGAAAATTATTATATAACGCTGTAGGTATTTTCCCAAATATCTTTTGAGATTTTAATATATTTTTGCACTGACTCATTTGTTATTACTGTGATTGGTTGGTTGTGTCAGACTGAGTCCGAGAAGTTATGGGGGTTGGATGGATTGAGGACGGAGTGTTTGTTGTGTTTGATTTTATTGTGTTTGAGTTGGTTGTTGAAAATTGTTGTTGGGTTGGTACATTGCATATTGTACGCATGTTCATGTTTATAAATTGAAAACTGGATTTTCGTGTAATTGCATTCATGTTCATGTGTTTATGAAAAATTAAATTTTTATGTGATTTAAAGGAAAAAGAGACTGTAGGGATGGTGATAAGCAGGGATGGTAGTAGAGTCCCGCCTGTGTTCCCGCCTACAGTATTCTATTGGGTTTTTGTGTTGTGTGGAAAGGAACTGTATGGATGGTGGTAAGCAGGGATGTTGGTATAGTCCCGCCTGCGATTTCTGCCTACGGTGTACGCGTAGTGATGGTGGTGTTGTCCCGCCTACGATGCACGCGGTAGGAATGGTGGTAAGTAGGGATGGTGGTAGAGTCCCGCTTGTGATTCCCGCCTACAGTGTCCGACAAATATTTTTGTGTAAATCATTTTCTGGAAAAATGACGGATTATGTTTTTGGGCCAAAAATGGGATTTTGGCGTGTGTTGGAAAATATTCATTTTTCGGAAAAAAAAAATAATATTTTGAAAAAAATGAATATTTTGGATTTGGTGCATACTTCATCATATGAATGCATGGTTGGTTGCATTAAATGTATTTTGATCTTGAAGATTGTTTGGATTATTACTTGCATGCGGTAACATTTTATGGTACCATAGATTTTGATGCAGATGAGGATGACGAGCCTTAGGGATCGGCTCCGTGGAGAAGTGGCATGTGGTTACTACTGTTTTGGATTATGGGATTTGTTTCCCATGTGTATATATTTGGCTTTTGCTGTATTTCTTGGATAACTGTTTAACTATCAGTATACTTGTATTTTGGTAATTTTGTATATAAAAATTCTGGTACTTAGTGACTTATTTATTATTAACCGCTGCGTATTTATTATGCACTGTTTGTTTGTTGTACACACTTGGCACTTGTCGTTGGGATGTGTGACCGTGTTGTCATTATCCTGACGTCGCGATTCCCGAGACTTTTTCTACGTGGGAGTCGGGGCATCACAAAGTTCCTTTGGAAGTCAGTGGTTTGTCGGTTTGGCATCCCCCAAAGCTTCATATTGGACAATGGTAGGCAGTTCGACTATTCGCACTATCGGACATGGTGCGCTGAACTAGGGATCAAGGTCAAATATTCTTCTCAGGGGCATCTGCAAACCAATGGATAGGCCGAGGAGACGAACAAAACTTTGTTGGGCATCTTGAAGAAAAGGTTGGGGGATTAAAAAGGAAGATGGGCTGAAGAACTTCTAGTGTTACTATAGGCCTATTGAACGAGTGTCAAGACCCCCACAAGGGAGACACCTTTCGCCCTCACCTACGGAAGCGAAACGGTGATCCCAGTAGAAATTGGGATGCTCACTTACCGAGTCCAACACCTTGAACCATGCCTCCATGATAAATGATTAAAGGAAAATCTAGATCTCCTGGAAGAAAAACGGCAAGAACCTGTTGTGCGAATGACAAACAACAAAAGGAAGGCAGCGCAGTACTTCAACAAACGGGCCAGGCTACTTTCTTTCAAAGTAGGGGACCTGGTTCTAAAGCAGACTAGGGTGACTGCTTAGGAGGAGGGAAAGTTAGGCCTACGATGGGAAGAATCTTACGTGGTGACAGCCAGCAAAAGGCCTGGCCCTTACTGCCTCAAGGAAGTTAAGGGTTGCGAACTCCCCCACCAGTGGAACACTGAGCACCTTAAGAAGTACTTTGCCTCGAACTCATAAGCTTACTTATGGATGTATCAAACGGGTTTTATGAATAAAAAGTACGAATGCTCACTCCAACTCGCCTTTGTCAAAGCAAGAAGCCGAGTCCCTTGACTCGCCATGAAGGAATGGATGGGCCAGAGCATCTCGAGCTCTACCCACATGGCCACTCGGATACAAGTCCCTTGACTTGCCACACTTCGTGACCCATAAGCCAAGTCCCTCGACTCGCCATGAAGGAATGGCTGGACCAGAACATTCCAAGCTCTGCCCACACGGCCACTTGGACACAAGTTCCTTGACTTGCTGAAATTCATGACCTATAAGACGAGTCCCTCCAATTACCATGAAAGAATGGTCGGGCCAGAGCCTCCCGAGCTCTATCCAAATGGCCACTCGGACACAAGTCTCTTGACTTGCTGAATTTCATGACACATAAGTTGAATCTCTTGACTGGCCGCGAAAGAATGGTCAGGCCAGAGCGTCTTGAGCTCTATCCACATGGCCAATCAGACATAAGTCCCTTGACTTGCCGAACTTTGTGACCCATAAGCCGAGTCCCTTAACTCGTCACAAAGGAATGGCCAGGCCAGAGGATCCTGAGCTCTTCCCAAATGGCCACTCGGACACAAGTCCCTTGACTTGCCGAACTTCGTGACCCATAAGTCAAGTCTTTTGACTCACTGTGAAGGAATGGTCAGGCCTGAGCATCCCGAACTCTGCCCACATGGCCACTCAAACACAAGTCCCTTGACTTGTTGAATTTCGTGACCCATAAGTTGAGTCCCCCGACTTGCCACTGAGGAATGGCCAGGCCAGAGCATCCCGAACTCTGCCCGAGCGACCAGTCAAAAAAAAAAGAGGAAGAAAAATATACACATACATGCGAAGAGACAAAAGAAAGTACACAATTGAGGAGGAACAAAGTTCATATAACATATATATATATGTACAAGGGTTACATCAAAAGGTCTTGCTGGGGGGGAAAAAATAAGAAGAAGAGAACAATAGACAACAACAAAAAGGGGAGAGGAAGAGGAAGAGTCTCGACATGCATGACCATTAGGGAGGCGAAGGGGCATCCGGGAATGCGATCAGCATTACATCCCTCCCAAGGGTCCTAACGAAGGCAAAGCCTTGAGGATCGGCTTCTAGGGAAGCCAAGTTCAGAGTATTGGGATCGGTCGTGGGGTGATCTCCCATATAGTCCTTTAGTCGCTTGAGACCTTCCTTTACCCCCAGGCATCGTCCCAAACAACCTTGGAGCCCTTAAGGGCTGGTTTGGATAGTGAAAATATTTGAGAATGTTTATGAATAGCAGTAAAAAGTAGGTGAAAAATAATAATAGAATATTGAATAGTAGTTAAAAACAGGTGAAAAGTAATGAATAGTACTAAATGTAGGTGAAAAGTAATAATAAAGTAGAGAATAATAGTGAGAGTGTTTGAGAGTACCTCGGAGCAGTTCGACACCCAAACTAGGCCTAAGATGGGACATGACTGCTCCCCAGTAGGCGTGACTGGATGCCCAGTTGGATTCCAAGGTCGAGATGCTAACATATCGGGCTAGGATAGTATTGGTCGCGACAATGAGCGTAGCGGACAAGGGCCTTCTAGCAGCGAACTGACCGAGTCAACTCGAAGTGCTGGGACAGCTACAACAGCCTGGCATCCTTGGCGCACTACCTAAGCAACCGGTCTTTTTCTCCTCGGAGCTCCAGGAGCCCCTTCCGCACCGACTCCAGCTTCTCCTTCCGCCCTCACAACTTCTGATAGGCTTTGGTGTGCTTGTCCCTAAGGCGCTTGCACTCTAAATGGGCCTCAGAGGTCCTGCCCAGTTCCTCCTCCACAAGCTTATTCTCGACATGAAGCTTCCTGCACTTCTCCTGCAATAGCTTATTGCGCTCCACCAAGGTGTCTAGGTCCTCCACCAGGGTGTTGTGCTCGAGGGCCAGCTCCTCCACCTCTCGGTTTGCTTTGAGAACCTCCATACGAGCAAGGAAGGCCAGGGACCGAAGCATCCTATTTTCCTCCTCGAGCTCCCCACACTCCTCCACAACTATAGTCGGGCCAGGGACCTCGTCACAAGAAATGTTAAAAATAGGAAGAGTTTCAAAAGAATTGGATGAAATGCAAACAAAGGGTACTTGAGCAAAGAGAGGCCTTAACCTCTGAGCCTCCCGCTTGATCGCCTTAGCCCGAGCCCTCTCAAAGCTCGGACCTGTCACCTGGGCCCTCCCTGCCTTGGTAGGAAGACGGGCCAACACCTACCAATTGCCACAAAAGGTCAGGCACATCTTGGATAGGTTCAAAGGAGCGGCCTACACCGAGACCCTCTAACACCTCATCGGCGACATTAAACTCCGTATGCTCAAGTGCCGGCTCCACCAACATCGGATCCTCTAGTGCGATAGATCTTGAGGGGGGCCCCTTGGTCATTGCGGACAACTCTTTGATCGGCGGATCAGCCTCCACTTCAGGGGAACCCTACTCACCCATGGGGGGAGACTGCCGTGCCACTCCATCCGGCACTAGATAGGTGTCAACATCTAGCTCCAGGGAGTGACCAAGAGAAGGGGATAGGATTGACACCTGGTCCTCTTGTGCGAGCGATTCTTCAATAGATGGGAAAGCCTCAATCTCGAGGTGCAAGCCTAATGAAGGCATTGAAGAAGGCTGGCCGAAGGTCGTTGTCACCTATCCCCTCAACAACAGAATGGCCCGAGGTCGGTGGGACTATGGGCGGCATGAACATGCGGCTCTGCATATCCTACCCAGGGGTCTGACGGGAGGAGGAAGTTGCGACCTCAGAGCAGTCGAGTTGCCCTCCGTGCCTGGGAACTAGACGGGGCCTGAAGCCACCAGCCTCACTCCCAAATGCCCCGCTAATAGGGCTGAGCTCCGACTCCGATGGAGTCGGAGTTGGCGTCTCCGACCTCCGACTCCAACAGGAGTCAGAGCGAAATTTTCACTCCGACTCCGACTCCGACTTCGATCGGAGGTCGGAGCTCCGAACTCCGATCCGAATTCCGATCTATACTCGGAGCTCCAACTCCGATCGGTAAGCAGAGCTCCGACCTCCGATCGGTACTCGGAGATCCGACCACTCTGACTCCTGAATGAATAGCAAAAAGAATGTGAAATAAATAGCTGCTACCAACAAATTCAATGTGAAATAAAAGAACATCTTTTGGCCATTCTAAAGGGCTCGTATCAAACCATTAGTTTTTGTCAAGATGCAAATGTAATTGATGTAATGCACACCTATAGACACTTTGAGATTTTGTACGTACCTTATTTACTATTAAAAACTATAAAGTTTAATACTAGAGAATAGAATTATCCCCAAAATATTTAGAAATAAACCATAACTATTTATTAATAAACTAATCATATCTAAAGTGTAAAAATATAATCATGATTAAAATAAAGTTTATTAACACATATTAAAACAATTTAAAACACAATAGCACAACTTACAATTCAAAGGGTAAAAACACTGTAAGTCCAACATATTACAGTCCCATACGGCATATAGATTACATACAGATTATAGTCCCATTATAACAACATTGACTTAGCTTTTAAGATAACTACATAAATATTAAATATAAAATATAAAATGCGGAGTTAACTCAAATATCAATTGTCCATTGGTCATGCCTGAAATGAAGATAAAAAGTAGCAATCAATAAATGAAAAAAACTGATAATAAAAAATTGCTGGCAGTAAAAGTAGAATTTGATGTATACCAAGAAATGGAGTTCTCCATAGTTCATAATCTCTCAACTGTTAAAGGGTGTCCATCGCCGACTCTCAGTCATCGAAAATTATGCTAGGATTCACAATTAGGTCTATAAAATCATAAAAAGTAGAAGTTAGAAACATTAAAAATAATTAATTAATCATTTAAAAGCATATAAACTTATAAAGTTACCTGATTCAGGCCTATAGCTCTCGGTATCAACGCCAATAGTATCTAGTCTAATGGGCGTTTCACTGATCCAATTCTGTGTGCAAACGAGGGCCTCCACTATTGACGGTGACAATGAACTCTGATAAGCATCCAACACGCGACCTCCAGTGCTCTGAGGCAACCATAGTGATAGGAATGGCTAGAACATCTCGGGCTATACCGGAAAGGACTGGATATTTGGTGGAATTAACCTTCCACCAAGTTAGCAACTGAAATACATCAATAGGTGCCTCGACAGCTTCCATAAAGTATCGTTCAACCTCAGATGTACATTGCATAATATTCCTCGTTGCAATTAGTTGATGATACTATTGCATAATACGATGGCGTGTAAGCCCAAGTCTAGATGGGTCAGTATCATCTAAGGAAACTGTCGATCCCGTTGGCCTCGAATGTAAGGAGCTACCAGCTGCGGATGATGGTTGACAACTATTGCTGTAGTGATGATATAGGTCATCAATATCACTTTTAAGAATTGTAATAAACTCTGCAGCCTTCACTGCCCCGAGGACGGAATTTACCCAAAATTCTAGAACAGCCAACTTATATCGGGGGTCAAGGATCACAGCCACAAATAGTAATCTATTTATCTTCTCAATATTCCCCCAATATTTATCATATTTAGCCTTCATCCTCGTAGCCATAGCAGATAACAATCCCCTAGAGTCAGCACAACTATTTTTCAAGTGGAAGTGAAGCTCCGAGAGCTCGGTGAAATACAAGTTTGCAGTTGTATATTTAGATCCAGATATCCTCATGGTTATCTCATAAAAAATTTACAAAAATTGAACAAAGTACCTCACACTAGTCCAATCATGTGCGTCCGGCGCACCGAGCCCCTGTCCTGCTGGCTCCAACAAAACATATCTCAGGCCTCCATCCTCGACCTCCATCTGTTCGAACGCTCTTTGGTACTTCTGTGCCACATCCAACATCATGTATGTAGAGTTCCATCGAGTCGGAACGTCCAAGCACAACATACTAGAGCATCCAATTTGAAGATCTTTTGCTATTGCCTTAAACTTGGCAAGCCTTTGGGGGGAACCCCTCACATATCGTACAATGTTGCGGATTCGGATAATGGAAACATCAACCTCTTTTAACCCCTCAACAACTATGAGGTTGATGATATGAGCACAGCACCGAACATGAATAAAGTTGTGGTCTCGAATGACATCATCGTTCACCGTCGTGTTTCGCTTAAACCAATCAATTGCTGTTTCATTGGCACTAGCATTGTCAACTATAATGCACATCACTTTTCGAATCCCCCAATCCTTTATACAATCATCTATCTTCACCCCAATAGATGCACCTTTATGATCCACAATTTCTTTGAAACCAATAATTCTTTTATGCAAATTTCACTCACTGTCAATGTAGTGTGCTGTGATACACATGTAGCAGACATTTTGTATGGACGTCCATGTGTCAGTCGTAAATGACACTCTCTGGCTAGTGGTAACAAACGTCTTCCTCATCTCCGCCTTGTCCTTCACATGCATTTTCATACAATCTCGCATCACCATATACCGTGATGAAATTGGAAAGCGTGGCTCAACAAAGTTTAGAAACTTTCGGAAGCCTCTTTTTTCGACTGTGGTAAAGGGCATCTCATCAGTAATTATCATCTCTGCAACATCTCCCTCAACATCTTCTCACTGTATTGAGGGATGACCAGTTTCTTAGCCTGTGTACCATCAGTGGCCGTAGAAGTTTCGTAACTGAGGTTGGTCTGATCAGTGTCTATCAATCCCTTCGCGATCTTATATCGTTTGCAACCTTGAAGATGTGCTATCATCACACTGGTGCCTTGCTTCGTAGAATGACATTTACAAAGTTGACCACAATAGTGGCATCTTGCCAACGGGTTTGCAATTTCACCAGGAATTTTGGTGAAATGCTCCCATGTCCACGACCGTTTTTTAGAAGCTCGTTGTGGTTGCTCATGCTCAATGGGCATCTCCTCCTCTTCGTTAAACATATCCTCATCCTCACCCTCTATATCTATTGGGAGTGGGAGTCGACTACTCACACAAGATGTGGCTGCTCTAGATGTGGCTGCCCTAGATGTGGCTCTAGGGGTGAAAGTACCCAGTGGTGTAGGAGATGTAGCATTGGTATCCGCCACATCCCCTTGTGGACGATCGTCTCCACTAGGTCTATGATCCATATCACAATCAAAGAAGCTGCAAAAATAAATTAGAAGAAAAAAATTAGTTTAAAAAATAAGTGTTAGAATTTCAATGCACAACGCAACACATGAACTACAACTAATCATCTATGCAAAAAGAAACATGCAATACTTTTAATAATATATATTTTTTTTATGATCATGCATGAGAAATGAGAATCTAATAAACATGTGCACATGGAAAACATGATGTTTGACATCTAGCTAGCTAGCATTATTGCATAATTTGCTGAGATACAGTTCTAGATTTAGTGTTCATTGCTGAGATGCATCTAGAAGACTGTGTGATAATATTAATGTGATTATTTAAATTGATTTATTTGTGGGTCTCACAAACGACCAACCGAAAAGAGTTAAAAAAAATAGTGCCGACATCCAGATAATATGACCATGCGATGAAAGTGGGAAAAGCTGAGTTGGTAACTATTTCATGTTTCAGAAATTGAGTTCAATTATATTACAGTTCTTTTTATAAATTGATTTAAATTTAGTAAAAGAAAATCACCAAAATATATCCGACCAAAAAACTAATGGATATGATCTTTTTATTTATTAATCGCTAACAAAATCTTCTATTTATTTATTCAATATTAATTATTACATATTTATAATGATATTCATATCATTTCTTTTTAAATCAATCGAATGGAATGGTGTCACTTTATCAACATTTATAGTTGCAAGGCAACAGGCTTCTAGTCTAAGTTAATTAAGGAATTAAGGTACCACTAAGGTAGCATTGATATGACCCTTTTCCCAAAGATAGTCAGAAATAAACGCATGGCAACAATATCCAGCATAAATAAGAACGAAACTCAAAACTAGAAATAGGAATCCTACACTCCGTGGACAGCTCTGAACAATGTCAACTGCCTCCTGATTGCTTAGGTTCTCCCATAGGCCATCTGATGCAAATATAAGAAATTGATCTCCAGGGTAGAGTTTCTGCACCAATATCGTTGGCTCAGCTTTAAGAATTGGCTCATGGAAGGGTTTAAGAATCTACTGGTTCAGCCCTCAGTAAAAATTTATATTAGTTAAATAAGGGAAAATGGTAGAGTTGAGACTATGGATGGCCAAAGGGGCAGGTTTCAGACATGGCATCCCAAACCAAACCCTACAGGTTAGTTTGCCCTGACCAAGGATATAAACAGAAATCTCAAAAGTTCAAAACTATCCATTATAACTAATTCATATCTTCTATTCAACCCAACAGCATATCCTTGATTAATAGAGTCACATACATTCAGAGGGCTTTGATGCAATAACTTAACAAAGGATATAAAATGACAGACTATTTAGTTTTTATTTGATAGGTAAAACAATTAAGTTATAACTTGGATCACATAGTACTGAGCCTAATTAAGTTCTTGAAGACATTTTATCAAACACATTGCATGCATACTGCCAACAATCCAACCGTATGGCTCTCAACAATTTTTGCTCAATTTCCTTAATACAAGACTACAACTACAACTCAACTTCATCAGAATAACCACTTTTATGATCCGAAAACAACAAAATCTAGGCAATCCAAAAATAAACACAAAACTTAATCAATTTTAGGGTTTGGAATCGCCGAATCGGAAACTTACCAAAGGGCAAAGGCTACGGAGGCTGGCCTGAGAACGATGTGGTGAGACTACGGATGGAGGGGCAAAGAGGAACGGCGGCGAGAATGTGAGCCGGCAAGATCAATCCCTCAGGGTTCACACTTCACTGGTTCGACTTCGGAGAACAGAGGAAAAGAAGAAGAATGAAGAAGAGGAAGACCGAAGAAGGGAAGGGCCAAGGGGCTTAGGGGGGTCCTGCGTTTTGGACCCCCTGTGTGATGTAACGACGCCGTTCCACATTAAGTGGAACGGCGCCATTTCACATAATTTTTTTTTTAAACCAGATGAAAAACGACGCCGTTTTACATTTGGGTTTTTTTTTTTATAAAAAAAAAAAATCAGAGTCGGAGTTCGGAGCGAATGTTCTCTCCGAATTGCGACTCCGACTCCGACTCCGACGCCTATTTCGGAGCGACTCCGACTCCGATTCCGAAATCAGACTACTCCGACTCCGTCGGTGTCGGAATCGGAGCGGAATTCGGACGGAATCAAAAATTTTGGATTTTTGCACAGCCCTACCCGCTAATGTCTTCACGACCCGCCTGACGCTGCTTTTCCCCATCAATGGTCTCGGAAAGGCTGGAATGGCGTTTCTGGCCCCTGGGCGAGGGGGAGTAGCCCAAAAAGTATTGACCTAGCACATACGAGCGATCGCGGGTGGAAAGGAATCTCATAATGTTGGCCTCTGTCAACACCACGTCGGTCTCTATGTTGAGAGGATGGGTCGCCACCTAGGCCAGCATAGTCGCCACCCCGGCCTCCTCCCTCCTACTCAGCCTAATGGACAAGCCCTTACTGTTGGGCACGTATGACTAGATAGCCCAGACTGAGAACTCCTGGTGTACCAGCTCCCCCTTACAATACTCCCATCCCTAGCCCAAGACGAAGAAGAACCGCCAGGACCAGTCCTTGGTCTAGGAGTGCCATCTTTCCAGCGTAGCAATGCGTTTCTCGAAGGAACACTCCTGGAAGCTATACAAGCTCCTGTCGAGGCAAAGCACCCGGTGTACTAACAGAAATTTTTGAGTTGTCAGGTCAGGGTACTCCTCGGGACTAGAGTTCAGTACCCTTCTAAAAATCACACAGCTGGCAATCAAAAGCTGGCAAGCGTTTAGGTGGAGCTGTGCCGGGGCTAACCCCAAGAAGTTGAGGACATTGCGGATGGGGCAGCAAAACTGGAGCCGAAGCCCAATCATGAACAATAGGGGATAAAGCGCCACCCAAGATGCCATCCATCGGAGTCCACCGCAGCGACACGGCACCCAGGGACTTCCAAAACTGCCGATTTTGAGATATCATATGTACTCCTCAAGGAGATGAGGTCGTTGGCATAAACTAATGACTCCAAACTCCTTCCAGAAATGCAAAAGACACGCCGAACCTCTAGAAACGCATAGAGTGGCATCGTGAAAAGCAAATAGTCCAATAACCCACCTAGTGCATGGACGAGCTTCCTGCTGCCCCAAACTGATGGATGATGAAGGCATGGGTAAGACTCGAGGCGCGATGGTGTAGCTGAACCGTTGCAGGGTGCCATACGTGCATCAAAAGAAACTGGCCCGGGAAAAGCAAAACGGAACGTTTAGAATTCTCAACATACGTGTATGATGGGAATTCGCGGGGTACTGTGAGGGGAGCTATTCCCAATGATGCGCTTGACTGAATGAGCCCAGCCCACACAGTATAGGTGGGCTTAAAGACAGCCCGGGAAGAGAATAGAATGGCCGAGGCTTGGACATGAAAGGAAAGGTCAGCCCATGAAGCCCCCAAGGAAGCAGCAAGGCAACATGCGCGAGGCATGTGGACTAAGCCAGAAGGCCTGACACGTCTAAGGGCCGAAAAATCGCACACACAGGGTCAGGGAAAACCCAGGTTCCTGAGCACCGACAGCTGGACAAGACCTGGAAGGCGAGAGTGGTTGATCGAGGCCATGCCGTATTCATGAAGGACGAAGGCGGGCATGCCACTACAAAACCTAGGGTTGTCAACGGTTGCCATGATCAGGGCTTGTAACATGGTAGGGACTTGGCAGAGGACGTGACCTGGGTATGGAGCAGCACCACCACGATCAGCCTAACAAGGGATTGCCCCATCAGGTATAAGTATCTCCCCCTCTGCGGCAAAAACATACACACACACACACACACACACACACACACACACATATATATATATATACATTGATTGGAAGCTAACGTAGATCACAAGTTCAGAATCCAAACTAACTTAGGCATCGAAGGTATTCCCCACCACCCCGAGCCTCAATAGTGGAGTTGCTCGGGCTGTGAAACACGACATCAACAAAACCAATATTACAAACTATACAAAAATAAATATGAGTATAGGTCTAAAATTACAATCTCAACAATAAAAATATAAACATACTGAGAAATATCAATATTACAACTTAACAATAATAAAATTTTAATTTTGAAATAAATTCTAAACGGTTCAAAACGGGTTGATTTCATGTTAAGCAGGTTTACTCATTATTGACCTTTTTATAAATCGTGTTTTAATGAGTCAATCCGTTTTGACCTAAACTCGTTAACATCAAACACAAACTCACTAATTTCGTATTGTGTTTGTGTTAAGTTAACGAATCGTGTCACATATTGCCACCTCTAATTCCCAGCCAGCTGACTAAAGTTTTAGTTAACTTTTAACTAAAACTTACACCTTTTATATTTAGCTACCAGGCACTTTATATGTGTATCTCTCACTCTCTATATTAGTCTTTTATATTTATTATTTTAATTAAATTATTATTTTTCTTATAATCATAATTTTGAAATCCTAATTCTTCGATTGTTATATTTTCAATATATGTTTTAAATATTTTAAATTGATTTTTTACATTTCTTTAATGTTCATATTTATGATTATGTTTTTCTAAATTTTCTTCCCTATCTATATATATTTTTTTCAAAATCATTAAATTTTTTTAACAACTATATGTTTCAAAATTTATCTCTTTGTAACAATAAGAATTTAAAAATTTAGAAACTTTCTGATAATCATTATTATTCAAAATTTGTCATTCTCTAACGGTCATATTCATGAAAAAAACATTCTTTGAATGGTCACGAGTTTATATTCAATATATATAGGTGCTGCTATTCAACTTCACGAGTTTGCCCCATCAAACTTACTACTAGTGCAAATTGCACTTTTTTATTTCTTTATAATACTTTTAAACATCTTTAAGCATTTTTTAAAAATAAAAAAAATACATCATTTCACTAATAGTCACTTTCTTAATCATTAAGAAAAAATAAAAAATAAAAGAAAATACCCGAGCCGTAACTTTGAGTGGGCAAACTCATGAGGCCAAGTATTATTTCCTATATAAATAAGTTCATTTTTCTTTCAACTTTCATTTACTTCATTATAAGTTTCTTTTCTATTGAATCTCAATTCTAACTCTTATGGCTCTTCATTTTTTTAAAGGTCATTCTTTCCTTCGCAATATACTTCTTAATGATTATGATGATGAGTTAGAAATTAATGATGTTATGGAACAAGAAGAAGAAATATTGGCACCACCTCGTCAATACGTTTGGCATAATCATTTGTAAGGCCATGAAAGGCTTTTTCATGATTATTTGGTTGAAGTAGTAGTATATTCTCCCAAAGTATTTCGTAGGAGGTTCAAGATGAGGAGATATCTTTTTCTTCAAATTCAATTTGAGGTCAAAGCTCACAATCCATATTTTGTCTAAAGAAGAAACAATACTGGAAGACTTGGTTGTTCTGGCCTTCAAAAGATTACAGCTGGTTTAAGAATTCTAGCACTTTGAGTAACTGGTGATTTTGTGGATGAATATCTAAGAGTTTTAGAGACCACTGCAATGGAAAGTCTAAAATTATTTGCTAAAGCAGTGGTTTGCATTTTTGAGGAACAATACTTGAGGTCACCAACAAACCATGATGTTTCAAGATTGATAGCAATTAAAGAAAGTCATGGTTTCCTAGGAATTGGGAAGCATCGATTGCATGCATTGACGATAGAAAAATTGCCCAACTGCAAGGAAAGGTATGGATTCTGGCCATAGTCGTGAAGCAACTATTATTTTAGAAGTAATTGCATCTCATGATCTTTAAATATAACATGCATTTTTTTAGTTGCCTGGGTCTCATAATAACATCAATGTCTTCAAAAGATACTTTATATTTAGTGAGCTTGCTCAAGGACGTATTCCTAAAGTAAATTACTCAATTAATTATCATGATTACACAATGGCATGCTACCTTGTTGATTGTATATATCCACAATAGTCAACATTTGTCAAAACACTTCCAACCCCAGTAGATGCCAAAAGTAAATATTTTGCTACAATTTAAGAATCTACAAGGAAAGATGTAGAGCATGCATTTGGCGTGCTCCAAGCACGTTTCGCCATTGTGCATCAACTTGTACGGATGTTCAAAGTCTTTAAGCTCAAGGACACAATGAAGGCATGCATAATTATTCATAACATGATTGTTGAAGATGAGCGAGATGTCCAAGAAATAGATTTCGATTATGAACAAATAGATAAAAGCCCTCATGCACCAGTGTCACTTGGTCAAAATGATATGCTTATGGAGTTCATTCATGGCCATCTTCAGTACATTAGAGATCGACAAACTCATTCACAACTACAGTCGGACCTTGTTGAACACCTATGGCAACTACATGGAGAATCATTGGAACTATGAATGAGTTCTTAGTTTTACTTTGTGTTTACAAATCTGTGTGTCCTAGTATCTAAAGTTTAAGAATGACCTTCTCTAAGTAAAATGGTTATATCTTTTCAATTCTAATGTTTAGTAGATGAAAATGAGCTATGAAGTTAATAGAAAAACCCAGATAGAAAAATCTGTTTTGCTTGCAAATTTAATATGGTTGCAAAATATCACAAAAGCTATTAAATTAAATATCATAATTAAGATCACACCATATCAAAAGGTAGCAACGTAGTTGTTGCCAAAACATCTTTTTTTTAAATATTTCAAAATAAGCATCACCTATGGCAATTAGTTGCTTGATCATTACTTTTCTTATATTTCCACTTGCCATCGGTGCCAATAATTTGTTTGTATTTGAGTCTACCCACTTGTTTCCATCATCATTACTCTTGGGAATGAAATACTTTCGGTTCGGACCGGACCGAAAATCACGTTGGTTGGTCTTGCTTCATAGTGTATGAAAAAATCAATTTTCAATTCGGTCTTGGGGTGTGTTTTTTTGGATCCGACCAGATCGAATTGGACCGAAATGTTTAAATATAAATTTTTTAAATATTCTTATATATACTATATATTATCTTATATAGTAGTGTATAAATTAATTATCTAATTTTTATCTAATCTATCACCATTGATCATATAAAATGTAAAATAATATATGCTATTAATTAACTAATATATCATATGATAATATATGTTATTATATGTAGATACATACTCTACTATTTACACCAAATTAAAGTAATTAGGTAATATTTTTTTTAAGATACCTAAGTTGCAAGTAAGTATGAATAATCTATGAACAATAAAATTATTTAATATTTATTAACCATATATAAAATGTTAGAATTTTAATATAGCCATTATGAATACTAAAGTACTAAGTTAGTAACTATTAACATCATAAATATAGTTATAATTATTTATTTTTTTAATTAGTTAGTTGCATAATTCATATTAAAGAGCCCACTTAAATTTAATTTTATTAATTTCATTAGTTTTTTGTATTAATTTATATACCAAAAAAAGAAAAGAAGAAAAAGTATTCATGGACCAAATCGGACCGATGGCTAACGATCTGGTCCTGTCTATAGCGGTAATCGGTCCAGTCCGGCAAAAAGGATGGACTAAAATTTTAGGTTTGTGGCCTCCCTGGACCGGACCGGACCGATTACACTCTTAATTACTCTCTCGTCCCGATCCAATTTTTGCAATTGAAGATTTTTCCTTACTATATCAACTCTCTCTTTTTCAGTATTCATTTTCTCTTCTTTAATATGAAGTCTATGTTCCCGTTCTAATTGCTCCATCTGAAGCATTTCCCTTTCCAAGCGAATTAGCTCTTCTCGTTAGACACATGCATCCTCAAGACATTTTGCTTTATTGTTCATGAATGCCACAACATCTTTGGAGGGACTATCTTTTCTCTTCCTTCTTGCCTTTTCTGCTTTCCTACCTATTGGTCTCATGATGTCTACATTGGTATCATGAGATGTATCATCCTCTCCAACTTGATTTATTGATTCTAGAGTGTGGGGAGCGAGGTTTGAAAATGGCAACAGATGACTTTTTTCTTACTCCTTCGTTGGGCCCATGTTGTAACCATTTCAATTGATCCCTCAACAAAAGCCAACAACGTTCAATTGGAAACAAAACCTTGTTTATGGATTGATACATAATATTTGCCTTGACAATCTAAAAATATTAAGGTAAATAAAAAATTAATTAAGTATTGGTAATTTAAGATATTCACATTGCATTTCATATAAGTTATGCCTTGTCATGCTCGGTAACGCCACTTTGATTTTGATATTCAATTTGAGCTAGCCATTAACAAAAATTATTGGTTACTTGTTGAATTTTGGATCACTGATTCAGTAAGGAGGTAAAACTACGCACACTTGTAGTTGGGAAGTCCTTGTGTTCAAGGAAGTATGTGGTAATTATGTCCCAAAGTGTTTGATGTTTTTGGTCAGACCCATGCACTGCATCAATACTAACATTTAGCCACGATGATAATAAAATCTTGTCTTCCTCTATAGAGAAGTTGCCACTCCGTTGTGTTTTCTTAGTAGAAACAGTTTCTTGAGATTGAGTCTTGGATAGATATTGAAATAGCTTGAGATTCTTCCAAAAACAATGTTTCGAGGCTTACATCTCCTTGCAAAAGACTTGTGAAAAACATATTACCTTGATTTTGGGAATTCATCCTAAAAGGGTGATATAATTAATACTGTTTTAGAACTTGAATAATGACCTCTAAAGAACCTAGAAAAGCCAATATAGAAAAGCCAACTTGCATCTTATGCTAAATTTAATAAAAAGAACATAGATGAACAAATAAATCTTAGGTTTTACCATTCATCTCTAAAAAGTTAGATGGATCCATGACTGAAACTATATATATAGTTTCTGATACATTTAATAACAATTACTCAACAAACTATGGCTGAAACAAGAAAAAATAACATGCCCAAAGACAAGATCTACAGAAAAATTAGACAAAATGAAGGGAATTTGTATCCAAACTAAAAATGAATCTAAAAAATAAAGTTAGAAATTTACCTAATTGCAGATTAGGAGAGATTGAAGCTAAAAAAATTTGTCTTCCTTGCCATGATGGACTTGGCTGTATGTAAAAAAAAAGAAGAAAAAGTTGCTGCCTTTCGGTGAAAAAGAACAGATGCAGCAGCTGAAAGGGAAAAATGGGTTTTGGTAGCCTTTATTCATTAAATTTGTTTTAATAAACCAATCTGATTATTTTAATAATATGTGTCTTATTTCTTGAGTCAACAATGCTAGCAAAATATTGTTAGCACTGTAGCAACTAGCCAATTGATAGGCTAGGATTGCCACTTTGCTAGCCAGAGGTACTAGATTGAACCACAAGCAAGATGGGCTCAAAGGCCTAACGAAATCCACATATTCCCAACATCAAAACTTGGAAACCGAGATCTTTGCTCTCAAAAGTAGGGGTGTAAGTGTGGCGGTCCGGTCTAAACCGACCGGACTGGACCGAAATAGTGGAAGATCGGTTTCAGTCCATAGAAATCAAGGAATTCGGTCTTCGGTCCGGTCCAGGTCTGGGCACTTCTCGGACCGGACCGGACCGGACCGAAACTAAATATTAATATTTTTTATTTTTATAAATATATTATTTTATATAATAATTATATAATAAATTATGTAATTTTCATCTAACCTATCTCTATTTACAAGTAACAAATTAACAATTAACAATGTAACATCATCATTATAATTATGAATTGATAACTAAACTAAATCACTATAAAAAGAAAATAGTCTATAAATATTAATTATAAAGAAATCACTATAGTCTATAAGTTTATAACTATAGTAATAGACTAATAGTATAATATTAATACTATTATATAGTCTACTATATTATATAGCAATACTAAATCACTTAAGTAGAAATCACTATAATTATGAATTGATAACTAAACTAAATCACTATAAAAAGAAAATAGTCTATAAATATTAATTATAAAGAAATCACTATAGTCTATAAGTTTATAACTATAGTAATAGACTAATAGTATAATATTAATACTATTATATAGTCTACTATATTATATAGCAATACTAAATCACTTAAGTAGAAATCACTATAATTATGAATTGATAACTAAACTAAATCACTATAAAAAGAAAATAGTCTATAAATATTAATTATAAAGAAATCACTATAGTCTATAAGTTTATAACTATAGTAATAGACTAATAGTATAATATTAATACTATTATATAGTCTACTATATTATATAGCAATACTAAATCACTTAAGTAGAAATCACTATAATTATGAATTGATAACTAAACTAAATCACTATAAAAAGAAAATAGTCTATAAATATTAATTATAAAGAAATCACTATAGTCTATAAGTTTATAACTATAGTAATAGACTAATAGTATAATATTAATACTATTATATAGTCTACTATATTATATAGCAATACTAAATCACTTAAGTAGAAATCACTATAATTATGAATTGATAACTAAACTAAATCACTATAAAAAGAAAATAGTCTATAAATATTAATTATAAAGAAATCACTATAGTCTATAAGTTTATAACTATAGTAATAGACTAATAGTATAATATTAATACTATTATATAGTCTACTATATTATATAGCAATACTAAATCACTTAAGTAGAAATCACTATAATTATGAATTGATAACTAAACTAAATCACTATAAAAAGAAAATAGTCTATAAATATTAATTATAAAGAAATCACTATAGTCTATAAGTTTATAACTATAGTAATAGACTAATAGTATAATATTAATACTATTATATAGTCTACTATATTATATAGCAATACTAAATCACTTAAGTAGAAATCACTATAATTATGAATTGATAACTAAACTAAATCACTATAAAAAGAAAATAGTCTATAAATATTAATTATAAAGAAATCACTATAGTCTATAAGTTTATAACTATAGTAATAGACTAATAGTATAATATTAATACTATTATATAGTCTACTATATTATATAGCAATACTAAATCACTTAAGTAGAAATCACTATAATTATGAATTGATAACTAAACTAAATCACTATAAAAAGAAAATAGTCTATAAATATTAATTATAAAGAAATCACTATAGTCTATAAGTTTATAACTATAGTAATAGACTAATAGTATAATATTAATACTATTATATAGTCTACTATATTATATAGCAATACTAAATCACTTAAGTAGAAATCACTATAATTATGAATTGATAACTAAACTAAATCACTATAAAAAGAAAATAGTCTATAAATATTAATTATAAAGAAATCACTATAGTCTATAAGTTTATAACTATAGTAATAGACTAATAGTATAATATTAATACTATTATATAGTCTACTATATTATATAGCAATACTAAATCACTTAAGTAGAAATCACTATAATTATGAATTGATAACTAAACTAAATCACTATAAAAAGAAAATAGTCTATAAATATTAATTATAAAGAAATCACTATAGTCTATAAGTTTATAACTATAGTAATAGACTAATAGTATAATATTAATACTATTATATAGTCTACTATATTATATAGCAATACTAAATCACTTAAGTAGAAATCACTATAATTATGAATTGATAACTAAACTAAATCACTATAAAAAGAAAATAGTCTATAAATATTAATTATAAAGAAATCACTATAGTCTATAAGTTTATAACTATAGTAATAGACTAATAGTATAATATTAATACTATTATATAGTCTACTATATTATATAGCAATACTAAATCACTTAAGTAGAAATCACTATAATTATGAATTGATAACTAAACTAAATCACTATAAAAAGAAAATAGTCTATAAATATTAATTATAAAGAAATCACTATAGTCTATAAGTTTATAACTATAGTAATAGACTAATAGTATAATATTAATACTATTATATAGTCTACTATATTATATAGCAATACTAAATCACTTAAGTAGAAATCACTATAATTATGAATTGATAACTAAACTAAATCACTATAAAGAAAAAAAATAGTCTATAATTACTAATTATAAAGAAATCACTATAGTCTAATATATAAGTTTATGACTAATAGTCTAATATATAACTATAGTAATAGTCTAATATTAATACTATTATATAGTCTACTATATTATATAGCAATACTAAATCACTATAAGTTTATAACTAATACTAATAGTATAACTATACTAATAGTATAATATTAATACTATTAAAAAAAATTTAATTATCATTTAAAAAAGAAAAAACCAAAATTGATAAATGAATTTGAAGAAAACGGCGCCGTTAGCATCAGCAGCTCTGCTTCATCAAAATTCAAAAATAAACCCTAGGTCCCTAACTTTCTAACTCTCCCAGACTCCCTCTGTGCCTCACTCTCTCTCGACTTTCGACTCTCGGCTCTCACCCCGCACCCGCACCCGCACCCGCACCTGCACGGCCGCACCCCGTCTGCGTCTCTAACTCTCTCATCTCTCAGCCAGCGGCCCAACAACTGCAGCTAGCTCTCTCATCCCTCGCCTCTAGCCTCTCGTCTCTCGCGAGTCGCCTCTCGTCTCTGTCTCCGTTTCTCTTCCAGTCTACCACACAGTGATCGACCCTCGGCCTCACCAGTCGGCAGTCACCACGCACAGTGGCACAGACCCTTCGGCCTTCACCTCAGGGTAATTTACTAATTTTATCTTTTTGTGTTTTTTAAATTACTATAAATTACAATTTATGACCGAATGGTTTTATTGGGGTTCCTGAATCCAAAATTTAGGAATTTAGTGATGTTTCTAGTGAATGTTTGAAGTGAATGTTTCTAGGAATTTAGTCTAATTTAGTGAATTTTAGTCTAATTTAGTGATGTTTCTAGTGAATTTTAGTTTGATTTAGTGATGTTTCTAGTGAATTTTAGTTTAATTTAGTGATGTTTCTAGTGAATTTTAGTCTAATTTAGTGATTTTTCTAGGAATTTAATTATGTTTGATGTGAATTTGAAGTGAATTTAGTCTAATTTACTGATGTGAATAGGAATTTAGTGATGTTTGGAATTTATGACTGAATGGTTTGTCATAAATAATTGTTGCATGTGTTATTTTGAAGTAATATTATTTCTTTAAATTAGTTTCTTTTATTGTCAATAAAGGATTGTCCTAATTTCTAAATGTAATATTATTAATTTATTCCATTCTTTTTTTGCTAGATGGACTCTATTCCAGAATTTATTCCACAACACTCTACTACAGATGAAGTTGAGTCAACACAACCTACACAAGAGCAAGACATTCCTCCACTCCCACCCAATGTAAGTACTAATACTGGACCAAGTGATGGTGGTAGACATAGGTCAATGGTTTGGGATCATTTTACAATAATACCAAAAAGTGATCCAAATAAACCTAGGGCTGCATGTAATTACTGTGGTGCTTCATATGCATGTCATACTACGACCAACGGTACAAAGTCAATGAAATATCACATTGAACACCAATGTAAGAAAGGTCCGTTGAATAAGACGGATAAGTCCCAAACTACTCTTGGTTGGAAGGTGGGTGAAGGAAGTGGTAGTGGGGGATTAGTGCCCATAGCATTTAGTGTTGAGGCTTGTAGACAAGCCTTAGCAAAAATGATCATTCTTGATGAGTTGCTCTTTAGGTTCGTTGAAAGAGAGGGTTTCAAGAAGTTTATGCTCGTTGTTTGCCCTAAGTGGGTTGGGATTCCATCCCGTGTTACCGTTGCGAATGACTGTTTTAGTGTGTATATAAGAGAAAAAAATAAGTTGATAAATGCTCTTCAAGGGCAACGAGTTTCCCTCACCACGGATACATGGACATCCGTGCAAAACCTCAACTATATATGTCTCACTGCACATTTTATTGATGATAATTGGGACCTACACAAAAGAATTCTTTCTTTTTGTTTGGTTGAAAATCACAAGGGTGATACACTTGGTAAGGCTATAGAGATGTGCTTGCATGATTGGGGGAGACCGAAAGTACTTGCAATCACACTTGATAATGCAAGTTCTAATAACGGAGCAATTTCTTACTTGAAGAAAAAAACCAAGAATAAGAGGGACACTATCTTGGAACATGAATTCTTGCATGTTCGGTGTTGTGCCCACATCCTAAATTTAATCGTCCATGAGGGGTTAAGAGAATTTGATGAGTCTATTGTGAAGGTGAGAGGTGTTGTTAAATATGTTAAGTCCTCGCCTCAAAGGTGGACTACATTTAAGAAGTGTATTGGGTTGAAAAAAATTAATGACAAAAGTGGCATTTGTTTAGATGTACCAACTAGGTGGAACTCCACCTATCTTATGTTGGAGGGAGCTTTAAAATCTCGAAAAGCTTTTGAATAGTTGGAAGAAGAAGATTTCGGGTTCCTTACTAGTGTTAGAGACGATGATGAAGATGATGATGAAATAGGTGATGTGGTGAATAGAAGAACATCAAAGAAGTTAGGGCCTCCCAATAATAACGATTGGGAGAAGGTAAGGTTGTTTGTAAGATTTCTTCAATTATTACATGATGCAACTCTATCTTTTTCGGGGGGTAAATATGTGACTTGCAACTCTTTTTTTCTGGAGTTCGTTAAAATAGCCGATGCAATTGCAATAGAGTATGAAGAAGGAAGCCCCATAGTGGGATTAATGGCCACAAATATGAAGAAAAAATTTGAAAAATATTGAGGTAACTTGGATAATATGAATATGTTATTGTTTGTTGGAATTATTCTTAATCCTCGTTACAAGTTTAGATATTTTGACTTTGCATTGGAAGAGATGTATGCCAATGATCCCACAAAAGCGGTTTATTTGAGTTGGAAGGTTTGAGATGCTTTAACCCGCATGTATAAGGCATACGTTGAGAATGAGGAAGGTAACAATTCTAATCTACAACAAGCTCAACAGCAGTGCACAAGTTCCCCATGTGAAGCAATAAATAATACAGATGATAGTGGTAGTGGACTTACTGGTAGACATAAGAATAGGACAGCAGAAAGAATGGCCATATTTCAGCAACGGTTAGAGTCGGAAAACTCTTTGGAAAACAAGAATGAGGTTGATAGATACCTAACTGATAATTGTGAGAAGGCATTTCCTAGTTTTGGCATTCTTAATTGGTGGAGAGTTAATTCAATTAGATATCCTGTGCTTTCAAAAGTTGCATGAGATGTACTTGCAATACCTGTATCTACCGTTGCCTCTGAATCTACATTTAGCACAGCAGGTCGTGTCCTTGATCCTTTTCGAAGTAGTCTATCTCCGATGATGGTTGAAGGTCTCATTTGTACACAGAATTGGCTTCGTTCTTCTTCTACTCCAATCAACCTTAGGACTTTAATAGATGAGGTGGAGGATTTTGATAGGCAGTTGGGTATGTTTCTTACTTCATTTTATAACTCTTAATTTGTTTATTATTCTTTAATTATTAATGGTAATAATTCTTAATTTTTTTTGTTTATTTATTGTGTAGAACTTGTTCGTGACGGTGATAATTCTATTGAGGCGTCAAATATAATGTCTACAACCAATGCAAACTAATGAGGTGAATCTGTTTTAGCTTGTTTGTTTTTAATTTTCGCTTTTGCTAATTAATTGATTTGTTTACACTTTACATCATACTGTGAAAATCTTGCAGGTATGCCATGCCAAAAGATGCAGGAGGCTACAACTTAGGAGCTGCCAGGAGAATAATTGAAGTGAATTTGTATTGATGTAAATTGTAATTTGTATTGAGAGACGAGAGTTATGTTTAATTTTATTTTTTTAGTCTTTTAGACCTTTTAATTTTTCAGTTTTTTGGACTTGTATAATTTTTAGTTTTCATTATCTATGCTTGGGGTTTGAATGGTTGTTTTTATTTTTCTCTCTTTTAGAAGTTAAATTTGCTTGAGAATGTTATTTCCATTTTCTTTCGTTATCTAGTATAATTTTTAGTTTAAGTTTTTAATCTTGTTTAAATTGTTTGGATGGATAGAGATAATTTTTTATTTTTTTTTAGTAAAACCTTTTATTCAAATATATTTTATATAGACAATGTTTTGTTGTTATGATTATTTTTATTTTCCTTTAAAGTTATTTTTTGGCTTAAAATTGGATAAAATATTAGTGGATTTTTTCTGTTGGGCCAAAATAATATAGGAAATTTGATTGGGCTAATGGCCCATTAAGAATAGTGTGGACCGAATACGACCGACCGGACCCGACCGGACCGAATTGGACCTGACCGGTCCGGTCCATATGTCTATTCGGTCCGGTCTAGGGTGACAAAATCCTGGACCGAATTGGCCCGATCCGGTCTGTAAAACATCCTCGAACCGGACCGAATTCACCCCTACTCAAAAGAAAAATATATTCTATTGTACAACAGTGGGAAGCTTTAATAGTGAAGCTACAAAAAAAAAAGAAAAAAGAAAATCAAAAATCAAAACAATAGTCAAGGTGAATCTTCTTCAGGCATCCATATGAGGGAAGAAGCTATCAACCATCAACATAGGGGTGAAGTTTAGGCTAAAACCGTATGCTTAGATTTCCTTGTCTTCCACGGTAAAGATCCTGTATGATGGATTTACAAGGTACATTAGTTCTTTGATTTTCATAATGCCTTGCCCCAACACCACACTGTATAAGACTAGCTTCATTCACATAGAGAATAGAGCCCTAATATAGTTTCAAGATCAGAAGGAATCAAGACAAATGATTGACTGGGATTCTTTTAATAAGACATTGTTGGTCTGGTTTGGACCAAGTGCCTATGAATTACCCTATAGAATCTCTTACTAGGTTGAGACAAAATGGAAATGTGGAAGATTAAGATGCAAGGTTTGAGACCTTGTTTAATAGGTTGAGGGGATTTTCAGACACCTACAATTAAGGCTATAAAAAATCGGGAAACTGATGGTGGGTTTAGTCCGGTATGGATTCCTATTTAGCAAAACCGATTGAAAACCGGTCTGGTTCCGATTTTGATTTTTAGAACACCAGTTCGAATTGAACTAGACTAGTACATATATATTATTTTAATTTTTTATATTATATATAAAATATTTTTATATGATTTTTCATATTATATTATATGTTATATACTAAATTTCTAATTAATATAACATGAAATTTTAAAATCTTATTACTCCTCTCTATTAATCTTATAACATAAAATTAATATAATATTTGACATAACATAAAATTAATCCTATAAATCTTAATATAACATTTGATTATGATATAACATAAATTAATCTTATAATTTCTAATATAACATTTGGATTTTGATATAACATATAAGTTTTAATTTTATAACAGAAAATTAATATAACATAAAATTAGGGATATGGGTCAATCACTTGCTAAAGTTTTGTTGGAGTATGATTTTTTTTATCTGTAAAATCAAAAAAATTGAACCGGATCAAACCGAAACCAGAAAATTGGAAGTTTTGATTTTGGTGGTGATTCAGTTCGCTAACAATTCTTAAATTTCCAAAGTCGGTGTATATCAGTTAGATTCTAACAAATATCCAAAACCAAACTGGACTAATTACACCTTTATCTACAAATTAAGTTGTTTTCTTAGTGTGTTGATGGATGACATCTGGTTGCCTGTCAAAATGTTTAACTCATCCAACTTAACAGTAGCCTACAACCTAGGCAAGAATCCAAGAAGTGCGAACCTGTCCAAAAAAGGCCGTAGATCTAGTATTATCTACTCCCCATGACCCGAGAATACTCAAGAGCCCCAACACACCCATGGGAGAAACACTTCAAAGTGTACAAAAAGAAACATCCTCCCAATGTAAAAAATCAATCAACACCAAATGAAAGAAAGAACCGAAAATAGAATTTGTGATTATTGTATTGCAAAATGGAGTCTGAGGCATAAGTGTCAAATCCCAAAACCCTATTTGCTAGAGGAAGTTTTGCTAGAGAAAGAGGGAATGTAGAAGAAGAGTTAGCTCCAGCAAAGAAGGAAGAGGAAGCAGGAGCAGTAGACTTGAATGTAACCCATGAAAATCCTAAAATCGCCCTACATGCCTTAACGGGCTCTCATAACCCAAAAAACATGAGGATAAAAGGGAGAATTAGAGTCCAATGGGTAATCATCCTTGTGGATACAGAATCAACTCATAGTTTTTTAGACCCAACAATAGTTAACAAGGCCAAATTACCCTTAGATTACACTGAAAGGGTTAAGGTAAAGGTTGCTAGTGTGGAATTTCTAGTGAAGGAAGGTGCAATGGGATTAGGCTTAAAATCCAGGGGACTACATTTACTATTGAGATGCATGTATTGGTACTGGTAGGCTATGACATGGTATTTGGTATTCAGTGGTTTCGAGAATTGGGGTCAATTTTGACAAACTCACAATTTTTGTTATGGTGGAAGAGCATTGGAAATATAGGGCTTGACTGCCTCACAAATGATTGAATAAGGTTCCATTAAAAAATTCAACAAGCTGGAAAAAATAGGAGTACTTTTGTAAGTCTTAGAAGGGGAGTTGGACAATAAGCAGGAAGTTAAAGGTGAAATCCCAACAGCTATAGAGTCTTTACTAAAGTAATATGAAGATGTATTTTATGAGTGTAAAGGGTCACCCCTTGAACCCATGACCGTGCTATTAACTTGATTCTTGAAACTAAACTCATATCCATAAGACCCAATAGATACCCCTATTTAAGAAGGATGAGAGAGCAAGTAATCTAGGAGCTGTTGACCTCAGGAGTTATAGAGAAAATAGTGTTTTGGATAGAAAGGCTTATGAGACATGGAGATTATGTGTAGACTATAAGGGACTCAACAATATCACCGTTAAAGACAAATTCCCTATACATGTGGTAAAGGAGCTGATGGATGAATTACAAGGGTTTGTCATCTTTTCTAAGCTGGATTTAAGGTCTGGCTACCCTCATATTCGAATCGAGCTCGCTAATGTACACAAGACTATATTTAGAACTCATGAGGGGCACTATGAATTCTTTTTTTTTTTTTTTTTTTTTTGAAATAAAACCTCCTCGTTCATTCATATATCATTGTTTACAATGCAACAATCTCTATGTAAACAACCTGAGATACAAACCGGTATATCTTCTAACCAAATTTTTTCTATCCTTAAGCGTAAAGCTTCTTTAGCAAGTGTGTGTGCTACTGTATTAGTAATTCTACTAGCATATTTCACTGTCCAATTAGGCCACTCTTTTAATTGAACCTACAAGTCTTCAATAATGCTGCCAAAGTATGATAAATCTTCCACCTGACCATTCACTGCATTAACCACCACCTAAGCTTCTCCTTCTAATATGACTTTGTTAAATCTCAGCTCCCCTAGTGCCTAGCCCTCAGCTATAGCAGGTGATTCTACAAAACTCTTCAAATCACAACAAGCTGCCATCACTTCCCTCCTCTCATTTTTGATAATCACTCCTAACCCCACCTTCCTTAACTTCACATCTAAGGCTGCATCCCGATTGGCCTTAAACCAATCCACACTAGGTGGTAACCATCTATTTAGCATCTGTTCTGTCTTGCATCTGTTCTCTGTTGTCTTAGCAGTTTCTGATTGGAACTCTTCCAATCTAACTCTGGATGCTTCAATCACATTATTATGACTTAGCAGTTCATTTTCAAAAACAAAAGTATTCGTCCTAAGCCATAACCCTCTCATCACTACTGCAACTTCCTCCATCTCAGCCTGTTAGATCTTCTGTACCATTACTTCTAGTAAACCAAGAAAATCCCCTTCTCCCACATTCCATTTCTAAACTGGTTTAGCAGACTCTGACCAAACATCATTTGTAGCTAGACAATGCCAAAGTACGTGCAGAACAATTTCTTCCTCTTGCAAACAAATAAGGCACCTAGCATCTTCCACAATCCTCTTAGCCAGCAAATTTTTCCTGGTAGCTAAGAGATTATTCCCTACCTTCGAAAGGAAATTTTTTGTTATGCTAGGAATTTTCAAAGCCCAGATTCTCTTCCATATCTCTCTCAAACCATTTTGTCTTGAAGGTTCACCCAGTAAAGCTCTTGACCTGTTTTCCTCCAAGAAGTAGGCAGACTTGACACTAAATAGGCCTTTCTTTTCTGGTCACCAAATCAATCTATCTTCCACCACCCTCTTACTTAAAGGGATGCTGCTTAAATGATCAGCCTCTTCCTTGGAGAAAATTGAAATAATCAGACTCTCATTCCACTCCTTCCTCTCCTCCACTATTAGATCCTTCACCTTAGAACAGGTATTCAAAGGAGAGTTAGGGGTTTGAATATTGAATGTAGATGGTGTTGCCAACCACCTTTGCCTTATATGTTAATCTTGTGCCCATCTCCCACTCTCCATCTCAGGCCCTCCTTAAGTACATCTAAGGAACTCCATATACTCCTCCATATCTGAGATGGAGCTCTGTCCAGCTTAGCTTCTAATAGAGATGAGCTCCTAAAGTATTTTTCTTTAAAGATAGTAGCAGCCATAGAAGAAGGGTTGTTTAGTAGTCTCCATGCTTGCTTGGCCAATAATGCTGTGTTAAAACTGGTTAGATTCCTAAACCCCAAGCCTCCACACCCTTTTGACTGACTCATTCTCTCCCAACTCCTCCACAAGATCCCACCTGAATTCTTCTGGTTTTTCCACCAAAACCTGGAAAGCATTACATTGATTTCTTTGCACAGCCTTCTTGGCAACTTGAGCACACTCATAGTGTAAAAAGGAATTGCTTGAAGCACATCTTTGATCATAACTTCCTTTCCAACCCCTGAAAGGAAGAAATTCTTCCAATTGTTAATCTTCTGCCATACTCTTTCTTTAAGGCTTCTGAATGTGTTGTACTTTGATTTACCTACCATTGTGGGTAAACCCAAGTACTTATCATAACTTCTTTGCACCAGAGCTCCACCTTCCAATAGGATCTTCCTTCTATCTTCCAGCTTAGTGTTTGAACTGAAAAAAACTGATGCCTTATCCTTATTTAGAAATTGACCGATGCCTTTTCATATATGAGCAATAAATCCTGTATCTTCCTCCATTCTTCCACACAAGCCCTACCAAATAAGATACAATCATCTGCAAAGAACAAATGATTGACTCTTAACCCTTTCCTCATAACTGAGATGCCTTTTGTATTCCCTCTCAGATCTAAATTATTGAATAATGAACTCGAACCCTTTGCACAAAGAATGAATAGATAATGGGATAGAGGGTCACCTTGTCTTAGCCCCCTTGAGGGAATTAGTTCAGCTCCTGGTGTGCCATTGATCAACACAGAAAAAGAAACTAAGCTAATGCACTTCATAATTAAATTTGCCCACTCATCACAAAAACTAAGTCTTTTCATAACAGCACCCACATATGGCCACTCTATCCTATCATAGGCCTTGGATATGTCCAACTTAATAGCCATACTGCCTTCCTTCCCCTTCTTTCTTCCCTTCATCGAATGTAAAACCTCATATGCCACCATTACATTGTCAGTTATAATCCTACCAGGGATAAAGGCACTCTGATTAGCTGAAATTGTCACTGCCAGCACTTCTTTAAGTCTGTTTGTTATAACCTTGGACACTATCTTGTAGATGACATTACATAGGCTAATAGGCCAATACTCAGTAACCAACCTTGGCTCCTTAGTCTTAGGAATCAATGTAATATACGTATGATTAACAGAAGAAAAAGGAATCTTACCATTCAGCAAGTCCATTACTGTCATACACACCTTATCACCCACTGTTGCCCAATGGTTTTGGTGAAAAAAGCACCAAAACCATCAGGACCTGGAGACTTCAATGGGGCTATACTTTAATCACCTATTCTATCTCCATATTGCTAAAAGGTCTTCTTAGTCTTTCATTCTTCTCACTTGTCACCGAGGTACAACATGCTGAAGGCATTCCTCCACTGCAGCTAAGTTTGGGTTTGAAGTAGAGAACAATTTCTCAAAGTATGAGTTGAAAGCTTCATCAACTTCCACTTGACCACTGAACTCTCTCCCTTGTTCATCTCTCACTTGATTTATACTGTTATTCCTTCGTCTCTAATTTGCACAGGCATAAAAAAAAACTTTGTATTTCCGTCACTCGAAGCATACAAATTCCTTTTTGCCCTTTGCTTCCACTTCAAGTCCTCCTTCTCAAGCAGTAACCCTACATCCCTTTGTACCCTCTTAATCTCTGCTAAATTGTGCCTCCCCTCATCATCTTGTAGCTTTTTTAGTAATTCAGTCTTTTCTTTAATTTCTTTCACCCTGTTAACTTTGTTCTGTCACTCTACAACCCTAGTGCCTTACTACAATTTTCCAATAGACTTGAAAAGTTCTTTGTCTGCTCCCCCCTATCCATGCTTCTTTCCCACACCCTTCTAATGACCTCTTCACAATCATCTTCTTTTTCCCAACTAGCTTCATATCTAAAAACTTCCTTGCCTCTCCACCTGCTTTTACTTTTCTTAAACAAAGACAACAACAAAGGCCTGTGATCTGAGCATCTTCCTGCCAATACCTCCACCCAGTAATCCCTATAATATTGTGCCCAAGTAGGGTTGGCCACTACCTTATCCAACCTTTCCTTGGTGACAATATCATCTTCATGTTTATTACTCCATGCGAACTTATTCCCTCTCCACCCAAGATCAGAAAGATTCCCTCTCTCCAAAGCCAACCTAAACCTCTCCATCATTTTTCCTGCCTTGGGTTACCTCCTTCCTTCTCATCATTTGTTACTATTTCATTAAAGTCACCAATCACACACCACCCTGGAATTCCTTTAAGCTTTAAAGACTTAAAGAAATCCCAAGCGTCATCTCTCTTGGCAGTTTCAGGCTACCCATAATAACCTATTAGAATCCAACCATCCTTGTCTTCCTCTGAAATCCTCACATTTACATGCCTTTATGTATAATTAATAACTTATTTTACCAAATTGTTCCATAATAAAGCTAAACCACCACTCCTCCCCATTGGCTCCACCACAAAACAACCTTCACACTTCAATTTTTTTTTCAAATAATCAAATCTATCTACTTTTAATTTAGTCTCCATCAAGAAGGCTATGTCAGGTTTCTTGTCCTCCACTAAATGGTAGAGGTCCTGAACTGTCCGAGGGTTCCTAAGCCCTCGGCAGTTCCAATTTAGAATTTTCATTGGGGTTGGCAAGGCTGTTGCATAGCCTTTTCCAAAACTTGGTAAGATTCCACTCTTCCTTCATCATTGCCTACTCTGCCTCTTTTGTTTCTCCCACTCTCCCCCTCTCCTTCTTCACCCTCATCTTTTAATCTTTTCCTTGACAAGCAGCACAACCCTTTTATTATTATCCTGCTCCTTCTCCCTAGCTTTCCTCTTCCACCTCCCCTTGTCAAAGGCTTCCCAGCAGAAAATTCTGGTCCACCCCCAACCCACACTACTTCTGTTACCTGTCCCCTTTACTTTCTCCACCTCTACCACCTAAATGTCCTTCACCACTTCCACCTCTTCCCCTAATCTACCCTCTCCCTCAACCCTACTATCTTATCCCTTCTCTCCATCTCATGTAACATATCCCCAATAACTTCCTCCCCACTTTCTCTTTTATTTCCTTCCTCCCTCCCCTCCCCTTCCACATTAATATTAGAGCCACTATCTTCCCTTCTTCTATCATTGAATCTCTCTTTTTTCTTTACTCTAAACCCTGATTTAGCCTCAGCCCTCATCCACGACCCATTGCTCTTTTCCTTTCCCCTTTCCCTGCACATCCATTATTACCATGCACCACACATCCACAGTCAAAATATATTCTTGGCAGTTTTTCATACCTTAACAAAATCCACATTTTTTCTCCTTTAATAGTAATGAATCTACCTCAAGCCAGAGGTTTATAAATGTCTAACATGATTTGAACTCTTAAATATCTGCCCCATCCACTACCATCTGTATTCACATCAACCTCCTCTACCTTACCAATGGTCTTACCTATCTGCTTCCATTGTTCATCATCCATACACACTAGTGGCATGTCATGCATTTGGACCCAGAAAATCTCCTGCTCGAACTTCAGACTCTACGGTGGTGTGAATTCTTCAAGCACTTTCAACACAAACAGATGAGAATCAAACAACCACGGTCTTCCACTCCAAACCCTTTGCTTATCTAGATGATTTGTAAAAGTCAGAGTAAAAACATTATTCCCCACCTCAGCAAACTTTGCAGGCTTACTGATCCTCCAAGCTTTCATCATTGTTGCCTCCAGCACTTCCTTCCTAATGCTTCGCTCCATACAGACCTTCCCAACCAAACTACACTCCCCTTTGTGTTGTATTTCCTCGGTGACTATTTCATCAATGGCTATTACTTCCCCTTCCTCTTCCGTCAAACAGAACCTCTCCCACTTCTCCTCTACCTCATTCATTTTCTTTCACCCTTCTCCTTCACCGATCACTCCTCCAGATTCCTCTGGCCTTTTCCGTTCTACCACCACACTTCCACGTACCAGTGCTATCCCCGTGCCTTTCCTCCTGCTGCAGCCACCGTGAGTACTGTACTATCCGTTGCTCACCAGCTACGTACCACCTGCCTCCCACTACAAAAAAACCGTAACTCTAGTGGTCCCCCCTGTGCTTCACCTCATCCTTCATTTACGAGAGAGAGAGAGAGAGAGAGAGAGAGAAGAATTTTTTAATGGCACTATGAATTCTTAGTTATACCATTTAGGCTAATTAATGCACCATCCACTTTTCAAAACCTTATGAACGAGGTATTCCACTCTTACTTAAGAAAGTTTATACTTATTTTTTAATGACATTCTGATGTACAATAACAAGAGTTGGAGCACATGAAGCACGTACAAGTAGCTTTGGAAATCCTAAGAAACCACTAGTTGTATGCCAAACAGTCCAAGTGTAGCTTTGAGTGTAGCAAAATTGCTTATTTAGGCCACTTAATTTCTACTCAATGGGCCCGAGTTGATCTTGACAAGTTGCAAGCTATGAAGTAATGGCCACTGCCTAACTCTCTAAAGGCATTGATGGGTTTTTGGGATTGACCGGGTATTACCACAGGTTTATCCAGGGCTATGGGGGAAATGTCTCACCCTTGACCAGAATGCTTAAGAAAGATATCTATCATTGGAGTGAAGAGGCCAAAGTTGCTTTTCATCAGTTGAAGGAAGTTGTTACCCCCCCCCCCCCAAAAAAAAGAAATTTGGCACTGTAGAATTTTTTTATACCTTTCACTATTGAGTGTGATGCTTCAGCAACAACTGTAGAAGCAGTGTTGATGCAACAAGGAAGACCCATAACTTTTTACAACCAAGCTTTAAAGGGAAGATCCTTGATGAAGTCCATCTATGAAAAAGATCTTTTTGCTCTTATTTCAGCTATACTCAAATAGAGGCCATATCTCTTAGGATAGACTTTTATGGTCAAAACTAACCAATGGAGTCTCAAATACTTGTTAGACCAAAAAGTAGGGTTCCTATGTAGCCAAAATGGATCACTAAGTTATTGGGATATGACTTCATAGTAGAGTATAAAAAGGGACTGAAAATAGGATTGATGATGCCCTGTCTAGAAAGGGGAAAAAGATGGTACCTTGATGTTAAGCATCTTTCCAACTGTGGATTGGGTAGATGATTTATGGTAGCATATGCCACAGATGAGCAATTGCAAATCCTCATTACCCTCTGCCTAGATGATAAATTTAGTTCATACTACATTATGAGAGAAGGGTTGCTCCTATACAAGAATAGGCTATACATTTCTCAATATTAGGAGTTCAAAAATAGATTATTGGAGCTATCACATCGCAGTCCTTAGGAAGGACACGCGGGATATGACAAGTCTATACATAGAGTAAGGAGGGGCTTTTATTGACCATGGCTTAAAAAGGATGTGGAGCAGTTCATCCGAGACTATGATCTGTGTCAGAGGGTTAAACCAGATAACAATCTACCCAGTGGATTATTGCAACCCCTTCCTATACCCTCCAACCCTAGACTCACATAACTATGGACTTTATAGAAGGGCTTTTTAATTCTCATGGGTCTAACAGTCTTCAGGTGGTGGTCGACAGGCTCACTAAATACAACAATTTCACCCCTTAAACACCCATACATAACCAAGTGTGTAGCCGAACTTTTTGTCAAAAACATATTCAAGCTATATGAGCTACCCATCTCCATTGAATCTGACCGAGACATCACATTCACTAGCTATTTTTGGTAAAAACTATTTACTCTTTAAGGGGTTCAAATGTCCCTAAGTACAGCCTACACTCCCAAACCGATAGGGAAACTGAAGCAGTGCGAAACCCTAGAGAACTACCTAAGATGCTTCACTAGAGATCGACCAAAGAACTAGTCCCAATGGGTGCCTCTAACAGAGTGGTGGTACAATCCCATACCGCACCTATCTTCTAAGCTAGCCCCATTTGAGGCCCTTTATAGGTACTCACCCCCTAGAGTCCTCGACTATATACTTGGCATTGCACACATAGAGGCTATGGAAGTAACCTCCATTCCCAAGATCAAATACCCTGAAACCTGCACAAGGCACAAGATCGCACAAAGAAGTATGCGAACTTGAAGAAGAAAGAACAAGAGTTTGAAGTGGGAAAGTGGGTGTACCTGTTACTCCAACCTCACCAACAGACCTTGGTCGCCCATCGGCATAATGTTTGCTTATCGGATTGATCTATCAGCTTCCTCATGGATCAATCCCACTTTCAACGTATCTCAGCTCAAGAAAAAACTTGGTACCAAGTTCACTTCAATCCCAGTGCTTCCTCTAGTTGATGACCAATGGATTCTCAACCCTAAACCAGAAGAAGTCCTAGGGCGTAGAATGACTAAGGCTAGGAATAGAGTGGTGGTAGAGTTGTTAATCCTTTGTCAAGGGCAAGGAGCTAAAGACACAACATGGGAGACCAACTCTCAGTTGAAAGAGGTGTTTCTTCACCATGCGGGAAATGTGTTTTGAAGGAAGGGGGGGATTTGTCACCAGCCAAGATTTAGGGTTGGGCGATAAAAAGCTTCTATGAAGCTGAAGGATTGAGATGGAGAGAAGTGGGAGAAGATGCCCATATGAACAGTTCATATTGGCTTTACTCTTAACTTCATCAATTATCAGTTTAACTAGTTCCTTTATTTATTTGTTGAATGGGCCTGCTGTAGGGCCTTTATGTTGCTTTAATGTTGTTAGTTGAGCGAGTGTTTCAATGGGCCAGGAAGTTATTCTATCGGCCACAATTTCATTAGACTAAACTTTGTATTGTTTTAATTATTAGTTACTAGACTCGGCCCATGGCTTTTTACTTGTTGCTTATATCGGCCCATGGCCATAGAAAGGGGAACAGTTAGGAAATTTTGACAATAGATATTGCTATGGAATACTATAAAGGCATCTATAAGTAATAGAATCTCTTATTTCCTCTCATATCCTTCTTCTTCTCAACAAAGGTTCAAATTCAATTTCTCTCTCTCCAGTCTTCTGGAGGCTACTCACCCTTGCAAGTGAGCCATTTATCTTTCAATCACCAGGTCCTAGAATATTACAAATTGGCATTGGAGTCAATCATCCTCGGCAACTGTTTTCTATCACCATGGCAAAAAGCACACGTATAAACCAGTTGCAAGATGGGTTGGACTTGTTCAAGAAGGCAACTGAGTCTCAACTAAAGACATTGGAAACAGAGTGCACTCAAAAGGCAGTTAGACTCCGTGATTTAGTAGCTGGTAACTTTGACAATGGAGTTGCAAAACAAAAAAAATAAGGGCACCATCATGGGGAATCTTCCTCTAGGGTTCAATATCAAATAGAAAGGTATCATGAGGTTAGTGGTGACATTGTGGCGAGGTCAGTAAGGATTAATTTTTCCTCTTTTTAGGGTGATGACCCTTTGGGTTGGCTGTACAAGGCTAACCAATTTTCGTTCCACAATACAACGCCTCACCACAAATTACAATTGGTCTCCTTCCATAGGGAAGAGAGCCCTGGTATAGTTTCAAGATTTAGAAGAGTCTAGCACTCTCATAGATTGTGATTCCTTTGTTAAGGCTTTCCCAATTAGGTTTAGCCCAAGCTCCTATGACAATCCCATGAAGGCCCTTATTGGGTTGAGGGAAATAGGGTCAGTTGAGGAGTTTAAGGTGGAGTTTGAGACCTTGTCTAAATCTAATAGGCTTCGTAGATTGTCGGATTCACATAAGCTAAGTTATTTTTTAAGTGGTCTAAATGATGAAATCAGATTGCCAATCCGAATGTTCAGCCCCCCAGATCTCTTGACAGCTTTTAACTTAGCTAAAATTCAAGAGGAACGCGTCAAAATCAATATAAGGGGCTTTAGGAGTACCATGCCTAACTACTTTGATGCACGTAGTCTTAAAAGTATTAACAACCAAATCGCTTATCCCAATAAGTCAGCCAATAAGGCCATACTGCCAATTTAGAAAAGAAATTCCATCCAAATAAAAGACAAGAGAAAATGGATTATTCTCTATTGTGATTACAAATGGAACTCAGGTCATAAGTGCAAGAATTTGAGGTTGTTTTTTATAGAAGAAGTGGAAGGTGATGATGAGGAAAAAGAAGGAACACCAGTGTAGTTTTTAGAAGCTAACTTTGGGAAAGAAATTGTCGAACTCTTTGAGGTGACTGCTAAACATGAGATTTCCCCTTATTTATTAATTGGTTTATCTAATCCTAGGACCATGAGAGTTAAGAAAAAGATTGCAAGGTAGTGGATTGTGATTTTGATTGACACAAGGAGCACTCAAAATTTTTTAGACCCTGATATTGCAAAAAGATCTTTGATCCCTATTTATTTTGAGGAGAAGGTTAAGGCAAGAGTGGCAAATGTTGATCAATTGATCAGTAAAGGGAAAGGTTTAGGAGTAAGGGTGAATATTCAAATATTCTCTTTCACCGTAAATTTGTTTGTGTTGGAATTGGCTGGCTATGACATGGTTTGTGGAGTGGAGTGCCTACAAACCTTGGGCACCATTTCATGGAATTTCAAACAACTTGCTAGGCACTTCTATGTGGGAGGCCAGAGTATCACTTTGCAAGGGATCGTCTTGACTAAGCTATTAGAAAAGAGCCCCTACAAAAAACTTAACAAGTTAGAAAAGAAAAGAATATACTACATTAGTCGATAAAAAGGAACTAACTCCTAAACAGGATCCTCCCAAGCCTATAAAGGGGTATTGGGGCCATTATGCTGATGTGTTCATGGAACCTAAGAGTCTTCCTCATTTTCAATCTCACGACCACACCATTAACTTGATGCCGAGAGCCAAACCGATATCTGTGAGGCCATATAGATACTCATTCTTCTATAAGGATGAGATCCAAAAGATTGTCCAAGAGTTATTTAACTCAAGGGTGATATAATACAGCTAAAGTCCATATTCCTCTCTCGTATTCTTAGTCAGAAAAGTAATTGGCACATGGAGGATGTGTGTGGATTACAGGACCCTTAAACAAGTCTCTATCAAATACAAGTTTCTTATACCAGTGGTGGAAGAGTTGGTGAATGAGTTGAGTAGATCAAGGGTATTCCTAAGTTAGACCTCATATCCAAATACCATCAAATTCGAGTCAAACCAGAATATTTGCATAAAATAGTCTTTCATAGCCAAGAAGGGCACTATGAATTTCTAGTAATGTCCATTGGATAAAAAAATTGGATACTTTGGCCACTCGATCTCAAGCCAAGGAGTTCGAGCTAGTCTAGAGAAGTTAAAAGCTATGGTAGATTGGCTAAGACCCAATATTTTAAGGACCTAAGGGATTTGCTAGGTCTCACGGGTTATTATAGAAGATTTATTAAGAATTATGGAGACATTGATGCAGCTCTCACTTCCCTCTTAAGGATGGATACTTTTTATTAGAGTGAAATTTCTAAATAAATCTCTGGGAAGTTAAAGGAAGCACTCACCAACCCTCCAATATTAGCCCTGTTTGACTTCTCTAAACCCTTTATTATTGATTGTGATGCCTCGACCAAAGGGATGGGAGCTATCCTAATGCAATAGGGTAGATCAATTTCTTTTTTCTGCTAGGATCTTAAAGGTAGAACTCTATTCTTATCAACGTATGAAAGGGAACTTTATGCCTTAGTGTCAAAAATCCATAATTGAAGGTCATACCTCTTGGATTAGTCATTTGTGGTAAAGAATGACTACCACAGTTTAAAATACCTTCTAGACTAGAAAGTCAAAACTCTATGCAGCAAAAGTAGTTGAGTAAATTGTTGGGCTATGACTTTGTTGTTGAGTACAAAAGAGTGCAGGAAAATAGGGTGGCAGAGGTACTGTCCTGCAAGGAAGAGGTCTCCCTAGCCTTAATCTCAATACCTTCTATTGAATGGGTGGAAGAAATTAAGCAAGGTTATGACAAAGACACAAGTCTATAGGAATTAATATCTAAATGGTCAGTTATCTCAACATTACTCACAGCGAGATGGACTCTTGTCCTACAAGGGGAGGATTTACATTGCAAGATGTCTCGAGTTTAAGACTAAGCTTCTGCAATTCTTACATGACAGTGCACGGGTTGGACATTCTAGATTTGATAAGACCATTCATTAAGTGAGAAAGGATTTTCACTGGCCTGAACTGAAGTCAAATGTCAAGAACTTCATCAAGAGCTGTGAAGTTGGCAATGATGTTTGCCAACTTTACAAAACATATCACTCCTTCCCAAGTGGGCTACTGCAGCCTCTCCCTATTCCTTCTCAACCATCAACTCACATTACCATGGATTTTAAAGATGGGCCGCCTAATTCTAATGGTTTCAGTACCTTATGAGTAGTTGTGGGTCACCTAACCAAATCCAACCATTTCATTCCATTGGGTCACTCTGAAATGTGTGTTCAAACTCCATGGATTACCTTAGTCTATTGTGTTGGACAGGGATAGCACCTTCACTAGTCAATTTTGGAGGGAACTGTTTAAGGCTCAGGGGTTCGACTAGCTTTCAATATTGCTTACCACTCCCAAAATGATGGGCAGTTAGAGGTAGTAAACAAGTGCTTGGAGACTTACTTAAGGTGCTTTGTGGGGGATCGACCTAAAGATTGGGTCAACTAGGTGTCTCTTGTAGAATGGTGGTACAATACCACCCAACACGCCTCGACCAAGGTTACTCCTTTTGAGGCCTTATACAGATACCCCCCCCCCAAAAGATTGCTCTCTTACATACGAGGCACTACATGGGTTGAGGAAGTGGAGACAGCTCTGCAATCCTGAGATCTCATGTTGTAGCTCCTTTGCCATAACTTGCACTAAGCCTAAGAATGGATGACGATATATGCTAATTTACAAAGAAAAGAGCAAGACTCTTCAATAGGCGACTGGGTTTATCTAACGCTCTAGCCTTATCGCTAAACCTTCGTCGCACAACGCCGTAATATGAAAGTAGCCTCTCGTTTCTATGGTCCCTTCTAGATCGACATCGCATTGGGGCAATGGCATACAAGCTGAAGTTACCAACCACAACTCTGATTCACCCTGTCTTTCATATTACTTAGCTTAAGAAATGACTCGACTAACATTTACAATGGAGCTAGTGCTTCCCCCAGTTAATCCTTTGGGTGTTTTACAACTAGAACCTGAAGAAGTTCTCAACCGACGAGTCCGTCCTTTTCATAATCAAATCGTGGTCGAACTTTTGATTTTTTGGCAAGTATAGTTGTGGAGAACGCCACTTAAGAGAACTACCACCCGCTTAAAGCTTCCTTCCTGCACCTTAGGGGCAAGGTGCTTTTAAAGAGAGAGGCATTGTTATACGTTGGTTGAGGCTACCAGGGGCAGAAAACGGCATGAAGATCCAAGGTGATCTGACGAAGAAGATAAGGAAGTGGTTAGTGGTGGGCTAGCCTTAATGTAGCTTTCTTTTAGTCTTGTGTTGGGCCGAGAGACCCTTTTTTGCTTTGGGTCTGATTGTCTAGTTGTTAATTCCTTTTTAATCAGGGTTTCAACCCATATCTGTAAGGGTACTTAAAGCCCATTAGTTGTTATGTCTGTTACCAGACTTTGATAAAGAACACCCGCGTCTCTTCTGCGCTAACAGGCTTGTTACGAAAGAGGAGGTTGGTTTCCGTGTAAGAGGATTCGTTTTTCATGGAAATTTTAATACAAGTTTCTCAAATTCTCTCTCTCCAATCTTCTGGAAGCTACTCACCCTCGAAGTAAGCAATTTATCTCTCAGTCACTAGGTCCTAGAATATTACATATTGAAATGGGCAGGTTTGAGTTTTCCATGCAAGGTTTGGTTTTCATATGAATCCAAAGGTAACTAGCTAACTGCAATACCCTGTGTTTCCATCCGAGGCACATACAAGGACTACCCCAAAACATTCAAGAATATTAAAGGAGCATGAGCATCCGATCATTTGGCCGAAAGAGGATTTCTTCTATACGAAAACCAGCCACGTTGATTAGTTGTATTTTTCAGAATTTTCAAAAGTTTTAAAAAGATTTTGAGATGTTTTTCTTTATTGGATTTTATGTATATAGCTAACAAAATGAGAAGTGCTTGAATAAAATATTTTGAAACGTGTTTGTATTGGGATTTTAAAAGTAAGTAGGTCAATTTGAAAAGTTATTTAAATAAAATTTTTAAGAGATTGTTTTTTTTTAGGGTTTTATGAAAATTGGTTTAGTTCTTTTTTTCACATAAACGTACATAAATGTTTAGAAGATTTTTTTTTTTTTTTTTTTTTTTTTGAAAAATAACGAGAGGTTGGGGTGGGATAACCTTGACAAAAACACATTACAAAAATTGCAGTGCATACAAATTGAATAAATAAAAATAAAGGGGCAATAGGACCAATAAGTTGGATCTGGGTCCTTGTTTTGGCCAAGGAGGAGACGGCTGTAAAAGCGGTTTTGAAATCCAACTGGTGGATTTGCCAAATGCGGTCATGATTCGCATCCGCGAAGGAAGCACTACAATCATCCATTCTAGAGTCATTGGCAAAGAAATCCACATCCGTTTTTCCAAGATCATCAATTAGGAAAAGAGGTAACATAACCGGATACTTAGAATAAGAGGGTCTAGATCGGTGACAACTATGAGGGATGTGCGGTGACGTTGGTGCAAGGGCATCACGTACCATATTGGAGAGGCAATGGAATCGAGAAACTTTTATTTCATATTTTTATGGAGACTCGATAATTTTGATGAAACTGAAAAAGTTTTGTTTTATATATATTTGAAGAACTTTAAGAGATTTTATTAACTTTTTAAAGTAAAAAGAATACTTCTTCATATTTTCTTTGAAAATAAATAGAGTAATTTTTTTTTTTTTTTTTTTAGAGCAGGAGGGGCCATGGCCCCTAATGGTATGAATGTAGATCCACCACTGGTTCCAAGCGATGCCTAAGGTGAAACCAAGATCTTGAGGTGTTTTTTTCTTAAATGATTTATTTTTTAAGCAAGGCAGTCAGACCCTGTTTGGATAGTGAAATAGGTTGAAATAATTTTAGATAAAAGTTGAAAGTTTAATAAAATATTATTTTTAGATTTGAAAAAATTGAATTGTTTATTATATTTTGTGTGATAATTTGAAAAAATTGTAATGATAAGATAAAATGAGATGAAAACATTTCTGTATCCAAACGAGCTTGGTTTGGATAGTAAGAGCCTCCAATCTCATATCATCTTATTCATTCCATCTTATCTCAATATCCAAATATTACAAACACAAACATCAATTTCAAATCTTCAAATAATTTTTCACCTAATCATTAAAATTTTTCCAAGCTTCCAAATAAAATACAAAAAATAATTCAACTTTTTCAAATTTCAAAATAAAAATAACATTAAAAAAATTATATTCTAACAATACTTTAACTTTATAATAATTTTATTTAACTTTTTTTCTATCATTTTCCAAAATCTAATAAAACATCTCAATTGAAACAATTTCACTATTATTTACAAATCATTTCACTATTATTCACAAATTTCCTTATCTCACTATTAAATGTTTGAAAGCTCGAGCATAATTGTGGACTTAACATGCTTAAAGAAGGGATTATTTCCTTACCAGTTACCATTCAAGCAATAGGACAAAAGCTAATAGCCTTATAAGTAATAACAGTTATATACAGTTCAAAAGGAAAAGGGAGAAAATTGGCTATTGCCACGCATACGTGGCGGGGAAGGTATCTAATAACCTTACTTTTGCTAACCGTTGGCACACCTCTCTTAACTATTGTCCATTTATTTTGGAACAATCATTTTAGGAGACAATTTTACATATTTCTGTAAAATCCTTCTATTATTAAGTACGGTCGGTACCATTTCGATATGTTTCGATTCTTCCGAACAAGAGAGGTTTGATGCTTTTGAATTCATTGTATTAATTCTACTTCTACTTCCTATGGCAGGAGTTTACCCTTCTCTGTAAGTATCATTCCCTATAGCCTAATATAAATAACTTAACTTGATAATACGAATCTTCAATAGGAAAATGATAAAGCTCAAACTAGATCAATTGGAACTAGAACAAGCTATGCTACCTTCGGCTTTGCCTCCGTTCCGGGGTTTCCGTTTCATGAGTATGCTGGTTTGTCATACCTTGAATTTAACGGGAGCTTTATTATCATTGGTTGGGCAATAGTTACAACAAATAAACAAAATAGTAGCTTTTACCTGCCTCTGTGCCTGTATTTCTTCAATTAATCAGACTTATTCATTAGACTTAACAGCACCCCGACGCTAAGACTAGTTAATACAAAACCAAGCGATGCCTCTGTTGAAATATGGAATCCTACAGGAAGAGTTGCAAAAAGGTTAATGTTCGAATTGAGAAATACATATGGTATGAGATTGCATGAAGAATGAGGTAATAGCTTTAGTAGAAATACCCACCAAAAAAATCCAGGATCATCTTGCACCCAATAAAGCCCAGGACAACACCAATGGATGGCTGATATAAAGGAATGAGGGAAAGTCCATCAGTACAAATTTGAACATATCAATACAAAGCATAAGGTTTATGACATTGCAAATAGATATTGAAAATGAGAGTAATGCAACATATATGAAATTTAACACCAACATTTTGCACAACAAAAATGAAAATGTAGGTTCTCAGTGTCAACACCCCACAGCAGCTCATCCTTCCCGTGTCTAGCAGCAAACTCAAGGATGGACTGTTTGATTAAATGCCCCATACACCGACTGCCCAAAGCGATCAGATTCAAGCTGGCTACTCTTTTTTCACGTGCACATTGAACACATGCATGGAAGATTCCTATGTAAGAAAACCCTAGCCATCATAGTATTCTTAAGTGCATATTAAATTAAACTCAGCTAGGACCATATGATATGAAATGGCTAAACCATTCTATCTATTCAACTAAAACTATCCTAAAAAGACTTTGAGCTCGGGTGCATCCCACATTCCCAAAGAAGGAGGATGAATGATGGTTGTAAGTGTCATAACTGGGAGTCAGAATACTCCTTTTGGCATGATTTTGAACCTCATCCTCCTTTTGGCATGACTTTGGTAAATATTTGACAAGATAGCACACGTTTAAAGTCACCAAGAGCGAGTAAATTTTACCTGTAAATACTCCAAATCTGACATGCCTTCAGAAATAAGTGTGTATAGTGACCTCAAACCTACAGCGGCAGAAAATATGACCAACTAGGTATGTTCAGTAGGAACTCGATTATGTTGAGCAATCAGCTAATAAAATACATACAACCTATATCAGACAGCAATGTTAGGTCATTTAATTATGTTCGGATACAAAAACATAATGTTTCATTTATAGCTAAACTTCAAATCTCAATCCAAATACATCTTCGAGACATTAAATTCAGGTAAAACGGTACAAAAAAAGGACACTATCTTGAGTGCTTTTTTGTAAGATAAGTCTAAAACAAACACTTTTGCCTTAATATTGTACAGTGAAACAGAAAATCAGAATGCCAAAGCCAAGTAAACAGGATACCACCATTGATAGCCACACCTACTATAGTTCTTATCATCAAAGGTTTAAAAGCCAAAACATGCTCTGATCGTACTATCATACGAAAAAGAATAAGCACATGCAATTTTGAAATATATAAAAACTCAATTAACCAGGAACAATCAGTCCAGATATTGCACTTCTGTGAAAAGAATTACCTAAGATGGCAAAGAGATTAGAACTAAAAACTATGAAAGGGTCCCGGGTAACACCAAAAACTGCAGGTATTGAGTCAACCTAAAGAAAATGAAGCAGTCATCAAGATTCTTTTAACAACATAGACTAGTAAAGGCCAAAGTGAAAAGCATATATATGCCTGAAATGATTGAGGGACGAAGGATATCTACCGCAAATGCTATGTCACTGAGCTCAATAACTGCCACTGTGAGAAGCAAAGGTGTGGCCTGCCCAAAATGTTTGACACCTATTAGAAATCAAGTACAAATTAATTTAATACAGTAAATGAACTTCAAATCTTTGGAAGACAAGCCACATGCTGATCCAGAGATAAGGTTTTTTTTTTATAAGAGAAAAAAAAGAAAAGAGATAAGTCTAACTCTTTTATGCAGCTTTCTCACACATTCATATGTTCGTCATGCTGACTATTATTCAATATGGTATTACAAAGGACTAAAATTTCAAACAATTAACAGGATTCATCGACTTACTTTCCAGACATCATCCTGAACAGTTATAAATCGATCACTGTCATAATTAGCTGCAATAATTAAAAAAGGGTGAGATTTCAGACTAGAAAGATCAGTTTAGCGGAGTGATTCAGCTATAAGCATGCATCTAAATACATTATAAATCCATCAAGACAGTGATTCCATCATGAGTACTGTTATAATCTACTAAGATGGAGCACTGTATCAATTCTGCACCAATGCCATGGTCCATAGTGAAAGGAGTCCCAGGAACAGGATAGAAGAAAAACTGTTCACTACAAACATCGAGTGTTCAATCTCTAATATGTAGGTGGCTATATAAATTTAGTGGTGAAAATTTTGTGACAAGAAATAATCAATTAGATTACTTTAAGAGTATCAGATCGCCTCAAAGAGACTTATTGAACTGTTGTTCCTATATATACTCTGAACATTAAGTGATGGAGGAGCCAAACTTATTTAAGTATATATGGAGGAGGTAGGAATAAAATTTTTAAGGTGCAAGCTAAACTAAACTAAGTAGTCGGCCAAACCTTCGGTTCCCGTAATCAATTTTTTTTTCTCACTACTTATGTACCTTTTCTTACTTAATCCATAGTTTTTTGCTTTTTCTGAAGTGTGAGGCAAAGCAAAGGAGATTACACCAGTCTTCAAAGTTTTACTGAATGTGCTTTGGAGGCATGGCTGCGGCTCTGCCTCAAAAAATCAGAGGATTTTGATACAGGCTTTGCAAAACATACATAAAACTGAAATAGTAATTCTAACTAAGAAGCAAGTACACGGCATGAGATTACTTGTGACGGGTATAAATCTTTGGCATGTCTTCACCACAAAGTTGTCGGATAAGTCAGTGTCACCTTCTTCACTGGAAAATAGCTATAAGGATGGCAAAAATTATAAGTAACTAGGCATTAGATCCAAAGGAATAGCATAAAAGACAACAACCCGGTAAGAGATTTTTCAGGAATATGAAAAAGGGACTGTCACAAAACAGATTCGAGAGCCTAAAAAATCAGAGCTTGTAATGCAGCTGTGTTTCATTTTCTTTTTCCTATCTTTCCTCTTTTCCTTCTTGTTTAGCATACAAGTGGGTGAATGTGGCTTATTTGTTTTGTTTCTAATGCAGCTCTGTTACCACACCTACATGAAACTTAGGTCAATGACTGCAGGTCAATGATGTGGAAATTCATGAGAAAATACATTGTTGATTTTCTGGCCAAGTATGGGAACTTGACGGCACAATATTACCCTCTTCCCATCCTTTATTTCATCCTGTACTGACAAGAACAGGGAAAACTACTAAATTCTCATACTCTATTTTTTTCTTGGGCGGTGGAGTGGGGGAGCATTAGAAAATGGATAAACTGCCCTAACAATCGGTAGATCATTTAAGAAGAGAAATTTAACCTTAAATGACGAGAATAGGAGTATTGCAGCCAGTAGCAGGTTCACTGCCTCAAACCTCTAAAACAACACGCGAAAAAATTTTCAGAATGAGCATGTAAAACAAGAAAGGCTGCTCACAAAAACAAATGTTTAAGTGTGCACAAAAAACATGCGCCACCAGAAACTAACCTGAAGAGTGGCTGCTCCAAGAAGAATCAATGTCAAACGAAAGACGACAGCACCAGCAATACCATATGAAAGTACACGATTCTATATCTCCGGGAAAAAAAAAAAGCTTCCCATTACAAGGAATTAATGTAAAGATGATATGAAAAACCTTTATATAAATCTGAGGACCAAAAGAATCAGGCTATATAATATTTGTTAAATGGACAGCAGGTTCATGTATCACCTGATACATAACGGGCACTTGGAAGTACTTGAAAATCAGAACAAAGACAAAAAGATTGTCCACTGACAAACTTTGCTCCAATATATACCTGCAAATAGCCCATATTGGTCATTGGGAAAGAAATAATCCAAGTAAAGAATTATTTTCAGTTTACACCACGATCATTTCATTTGTCAAGCCATGCTTCTGACCATCTTCTCTACCTCAGATATGTCAAAAGACATCCCACCTCAAGAGGTGAAAAATGCATTGCCGTCTATTGTTTAAATTGTAGTTTGTAACACTTTCCTAGCAATACAATAAAAAATGGACACAAGGAGGGAGGATTTTCAATGAAACAAACCAAAAAACAGAGCACATACTAATGGCATGCTTAGTCTTTGAAGTATATGAGTTTTACAAACCATGTGCTCTTCTCATTCATGTTCCATTAGCAGTTAAAATTAATAATGTACAGAACTTTGTAATATTATCCTTTCATGTTTAAAATTTGTTTCCAAGAGTTACACTTAGTGTTGCACAAACCACAAGCAATAGTCTTGGATAAGTCATATGAATTATCTAAAGCATGCGAGTCATTATAGTGCTTGTGCACACTGTGAGAGCTGTAAAAGCGTAGATCTTTGCTTCGGAAATATGAATTACTTAGTTGGATTCACCCACTGCAATGATAAACCACACACAAGTATTATCTTTATTATATACAAGTATTAGCTCTATATTGGACTTTCTATTCGGGGTTGAAAGGCATTGACAATGCCAAATTTCAGCATACCCAGCAAAAAACTCTGATGCCTTGCCAAGTCCATCTTTCAAACCTAATCCAATGCCAAATGCCACCGCAGTGCATACCTATAAGATTTTATGACTAAAATGAAACAGGTATAGATAATGATAGAAATAAAAGATTCAAGTATATAAGTCAAAGCATGCTCAAAGGGAGCTCACCCAAAAGGCAACATTTCTAACAGAAGACGCATAAGTTTCATGCCCCTGAGATTTTTCTAGATTATTGATCGCATCTGGAGTGTTACAGGGATCAGCTTTGATAATCTCATCGTATGACTGAGAACTGATTCTCTTGCTTTCTGCAGATACATTACACCAGTTCTTTAAACTCAAATTTTTTGATGAATAGTTCTTTAAACTCAATTATAATACAGCTTCATGAAATGTGACACATCTCTCAGGTGAGAGCAATAATCAGAAAATCCTTGGCATATACAATAGATGGTGATACCGATCAAATTGAATCACTAGTGCTGGACATTGTAAAGCGGATAAGACTTGAAGCAAATCTGCAGAAGTTACATATATTCATTATAGCCTTAGAGGACATTGAAGAAATAGAGGCAGGTTGGCCCATGAATCCATAGCATCATGAAAGTGTGTACATAGTGCGTATATGGATATCTACATATACAACAAGAAATCTATGCCAGTAAAGTCGACTAAACCATGAGCCAGGGTTTGGTGCCCATCATAAATGCTTTGAAGTAACAAAAAACATAACTAATAGTCCAAGAATCACAGATTTGTGACGGAATATTGCCAGAAAATCACAGATCAATGTCAAAAGTTTGGACGAGGGTAGAACTGCATTGGTTCAATTTAACGTTAATTCCCATTAGTTCCCTCGCTTGCTCAACAGAATTATGTCAAATGTTAATTACAAATTTTTTTTTTTTTTTTTCATAAGCATGCACACACAAAATTCACCTGAGGGAGAGAAATGATCCTCCTGCTCGGTTCCTCTGGAGAAGGCAATTGGAAAATATTCAGCTCGACGACCATGACCGACTGCCAATCCAATTTCAAAGCGACACCATAACTAAGATTGTTGTTGATTTAATTTATATCTAAACGGAGAGAGAGAGAGAGAGAGAGAGAGGAACCTGTGCGCAAACTGAAAATATGGTGGTGAGTAAGTTGAAGCCGAGAGCAATTGGAAGGCGGCGAAACACATGGCATGCCGGGGTGGATAACCGAAGCTAATCCCATTGTCAATGTCGGGTTAAAGTAGTTTTGCAGGGGAATTCCAAAGGGGGAGGAGAGAGGGCATTCTGGAGACCCTGTGGCCTTAACCTTATCCTCTCTTGAATCTTTGATTCATCGCGAGGTAATCTGAATGCAATCTTTTTGTCGATTACTAGTTCTAATATAAGATTGATTATAGAGGAAAGAAAACTAAGATAAGGTTATAGAGCTTCAAAAATTATATAGGCTATGAATATTCATTTCATTGTCAATATGCGAATTAATACTTTTTTATTATTAAACCACTGTTAATGTCTATATTTGCATAACAAGCCGGAATGGAAGAAAGAGTCATTTCCAACTCATAATGATAATTTGAGCCACGATGACGCAGTCAAATAACACACAATGACAGTTTGGGCATTATTACAAAGTTCAAACGTGCATCTATGAGAATAAATAATATACAAATATAAATAAAGAAAATATAGCATATAAATAGAAAGAGATACAAAGATTTACATAGATTAACATAAAAGTTTACGTCTACAAGTTGTTTGAGGGTGAATCTACTATAATAGATAATTTTACAATTTCTCATAGTCTCATATATATCTTAATACAATAAAGAAACTTAGGGTTTTGAGAGGTTGAAGATGATGCCTCACTTGAAAGAGATCATTTGGAGTCACTTTGCATGGTGGAGTCTGTGCATAGAGAAGTCGTCGAAAGTCCCTCCTAGATTTGTAAAAATCTCCTCCATATACGGAGATCTATTTCATTCCTTGAAGTAAATGAGTTCTATTTATTTTATGAAACATTTTCCTTTTAAGAGTTCGAGTCAATTTCTTTCAGCTTATCTCTTGCATGCCTTATTTCTTAACTTTATCTCTTCCCGTATGATTAGTGAAAGGTTTTCAATAGACAAGACCTATTCAACTTTATCTCTAACAGATGCTCGCAATTCTTAAAATTGATTTTCTCAATAAGAATGCCTTGAGAGTCTTAAGTCAAGTCGTGATAGAGATAATTTGTAGAAAATTGTAGAAAACAACTTCTAGGAACTGGTCCTTAGTTTTCTGTTGTTTGTGCAAAACAATGTAGATCTCCAAGCATGAAGTTTGAGAAGACATGCAAAATTTGTAGTAAGGGTCTTCGAGGATGGGCCTCTGGGAAGTTTATTTGTACGAACGTTTGCCTGATAATCGAGCTTTCAAATGGTTTCATGTGCTCATTTATCGTTAGCAAAGTGACCACTTATTGTTAGCAAAGAGTGTGTATTTTCGTTATTTTTTTTATCTATTGTTGGTAGTAATGGATTTTTTGCCATTTGATGCAATCTTATGTTAATGTTTCTATTTTAGTATTGAGGTTAGAGTTTGTCTGTTGTAACTTGAACTAAGTGGTCAAGGAGCCTGTCAACCTCTAGGTCTATCTTAGACAGTTGTCGAGCCTGTCGACTCGTTCCTGAAGGTAACCCACGTGAGGCGACTGCAGAGCTTAGGGCCTCGTTCCCGAAGATAAACCACTGGTGGCAGTTGTGACACGAGTGTCAACACTTAGCATTTGCTGGAGAAGATGAGCTGGTGTTGATGGCCAAGTGCAAGAGTGAGAACACTCGACTTGGAAGACTAGGCGAGAGATGGGCTAGACTGCACTAGGTGGCGAGGAGGGAAACGTTTAAGGAAGCTATCTCCTCCTTTGGTCGCCAGTGTGTATGGCTGAAAAAAAAAACGGTGAACCAGACTGACCCGTTGGGTTTGGTTCGGTCTTGTACCTGTCCCATTTTTCTCAAAACCAATTAAAATAGGTCCGGTTCTGGTTTTTCTTTTTCTAATACCGGACTAAACCAAACAGAACCAAACCGGTTCATATATATATTTTAATTTTTTATATTGTATAAAATATTTTTTATACAATATTATATGAAATAATAATATATTATATTATATTTTATATTGTATATAAAATAATTTTGTATCATATGATAAATTACTAATTAATATAATATTAAAATTTAAAATCCTATATAAATAACTATATATTATTACTATAGTCTATAGTATTAGTAGTTATACTGATACTATATCTTAATATATTATAATATATTATAACATATCACTATAGTCTATAATACAATTATAATATATATTATAATATACTTCAAAATATTATCACTATACTATAATATATATATACAATATTATCTATACTATATATATAATATATCGAAAAAATCAGACCGAACCGGACTGGAACTTGTAAAACCAAAAATACTAGTTTAGGGGTGTGACCAGTGCAGTATATGTTCTTCAAATCTCATAACCGGTATATACCGATTCGGTCCTAAAATATGTCCAAAACCAGATCGAATCGGACCAATTACACCTCTACTAGTGCGAGTGCGGAACTCAGTTTTGAGGCTAAACGGGAAGTGAGCTCGATCACGCTAGGTGGTAAGGAGGGAAACACTTAACTAAGTTCTTTCCTTCTTTGTTCACTAGGGGCAAGTGGAGGCACTCAACTTTTATGTCTAGGTAAGAAATGGGTTTGACCGCAATTAGGGCGAGGAGACATTTACTAAGGTGTTTCCTCCTTTGTTCTCAAGGGCAAGTGGAGGCACTCGGCTTTTATGTATGGGCAGGAGATGGGCTCGACCGCACTTAGGGGTGAGGAGAGAAACACTTAACTAAATTGTTTCCTCTTTTGTTAGCCAGGGGTGATTGGAGGCACTCGATTTTTATGTTTAGGTAGGAGATGGGCATGACCACACTTAGGGCCAATGAGAGAAACACTTAAGAAAGTTGTTTCCTTTTTTAGTCGCAGGTGTGAATATGGAACTCAGTTTTGAGGTAGGTGGGAGATGAGCTCTATTGCGCTAGGTGGCGAGGAGGAAAATACTTGAAGGTGTTTCCTCCTTTAGTTGCCGGTGCTAGTGAGAGCTCGATTTTAAGAGTTATGAGGAAGGAAACACTTAGGTTGTTGTTCCCTCCTTTGGTTATAGGTTAAGACTTAAAACGCTAGCTTTATTGACATCTAAGCAAGTCTTGATGAATTAAGTGGTGAGGATTGCACCACGTGTATATCTTTTTTTTTTTTTTTGCCCTACAACCATCTTGGGCATTTTCAAATAATTGGTTCTGCCTATTAGTGATGTGGCTGACACGTGGCAGTCTCCCAATGGCCCACTTGCATCCAAAAATCACAAAAACATTTATTGCACTAGATTAATGGGGTATATCCATTTATTGCATTACATATATTGTACTAGATCTTAAGTATCTTAATAAAATCTAAAAGAGAGCCTCTTCGGACCGGACCTGGTGTAAAACTTGGATTTACACCCTCCAATGAAACACAACCACGTCAGTTTATTTAATTTTGTTAATGTGAACGCAACTACAGCGGAGCAAATGGAAAACACACAGAAATCTCTAAGCCCGTCACTCAAAACCAATCTCTCTCTCCTCAAAATCAAACCCAATAGGAAACAGAGCAGAGCACACCAAAACTAAGGTATCGGTATCTAATCTCCATTTCACTGTCTCAGAGGTCATTTTTTCCGGACTCAAACTCCTAATTTCTTTATCAACCACTTCCTTCTAAAATCTGGAATGTCTTAATTTAAAAAATAAAAAAGAAAATAGGATAACATAGGCTTCAATTACTCAAATATCAGAGCAAAAAGATCAATTTTAGGTACCAAAACTTCCAGGAATCTTCAAAATAAAAAAAAAAAAAAAAAAAAAAAGAAACTCGCATATATGATTTGAAGTAAGCCAATAAGGCTTCAGTCCAGGCCATTAATCTGAGAAGAAAACATAAAGCCAAATGTTATGAGGCAGGAGGTATAAAGGTATAAGAAGAAATTCAATCCCAAAAGAAGCTCATCCTTTCATAATCTTGATTTCAGCAAGCTTGTAGCTAGGGTTCTTGCCGAGGCTGCTCCCACAGAAAACACACGTCTGAATCTTGATTTCATTGGAGGCTACACCAGGCGTGGTTGCTGTTGGGTTTAGTATATTTTGTTTTTGGGAAATGAGGAAAGGAAGGAGAAAGGGAGAAAACATTAACATGTTTGTTGAGGAGAGAGACGGAAAATCGGGATTTAGGATAAAGAATGCTTGTAGAGAGAGTTTGTGAGAGTGAGGATAGAGAGCAAGGGGAAACAAGGTTGCCTGTTGGTATTATTCTACATCTAGGTCTAGAGTAAGTTTACAAAACCACTGACGTGTCTCTATCTGATTAGAGGGTGTAAATCCTATTTTTACACCACGTCCGGTTTGAAGATTTTCTCAATCTAAAAAGTTTTGGGTCCACTTTAAGGATCACAAATTAACTTTACTCCAAATAAAATTCTAATTAGATTAATCCATTGAGTTTCCTATATTTTTATATTAGACCAATATATCCCAAAATTAAAAAAAAAAAAAATACTTTTGATCTAATTTTGTTTTGGGTATTAACATTACTAACATGATTTTCTTTCCAACACCAAAAATAGGAAGTGGGAAAGTAAAACTTATCAAAGCTAAGTCCTTGATGCAAAAAGGCTGATTTTGCACCTCACTTAGACTGCGTTTGGATGTCGAGTTGAACTGAGTTGATATAAGTTCTTTATGAATAGTAGTAAGTTGAGATGGTTGAATGAGTTTTGTGAGATCCATATAAGATGAGTTTAAAATGTATTTAGATGTTAGAATGAGTTTAGATATATGCATGGGAATTTGTGAAGTCGGTGGGACCCACAACTGCTCAGTGCTTATCTCTCCCCCTTGCGCCAATCTGATGTAAAATTTTGAAAAAAAAAAGTTTTCTTCAAACGACATGCACTCACAGTCAACTAACAAAATTCGGCTCGATATTAAGCTCGAGAGTATTTTTTGTGGGCAAGCAAGAGAGAGAGAGATAGAAGGCAATGATGCTAACGGAAAGCAAACAACCACACGTGTGCAGGAATATGCTTTACAACAAAAAGCAGTCAGAGGCTCAAGTCACGTCCTACATTAATGAGTCCAGCAAATTCAGGAAGTGAGCTGAGTTAAGTTGGGGTGTTTGGATCATTGTTTTAAATACAGTACCATACCGGCCGGTATTTTTCGTACCGGCCGCTTGGTCCGGTATAGGTATTCTATGTGTTTCGTACCGGCAGGTATTTCGGCCTGTATCAGTTAATATTTCGGTCTTCAATTTTTTTTTTCAAACTACAAGCTCATTTTTTAACCCTCAATTCATACTAAGCTATTTATAATTTATATATCTATATATAATTTATTCATATATAGACTATTAATTTGAAATATAATTTATATATATTTATATATATAATTTATTCATATATTGACTATCTCGAAATGGTATACGAAATGGTACTGGTATTGAAATATTTCGTTCCAGTGCCTTGACCGGTACGGCATCTACTATGGTATTCAAAAGTTGGGTTTGATAATCAAACGGGGCCTTAGTCACTACTCTCACTTGGTTTTCTCACTAAAATTGGGTTGTGTGACTGAGTAACTGACTGTGTGTGCATGAGGAAGAGGAAGAGCAAAGGAAAATATGAAATAAATGTTTCGGTTTCAGATCAGGTAATAAAAGGAAAAAGAAGCATGCTCATCGTTTAAGACTATTGGCTTTATTGATAAATTGAATGGTGAGGATTGGACCATGTGTATAACCACTATCTTTCAATGACCTTGGGCGTTCAAATAATTGGCTTTACCAGAGTGGTGTTGTGGCTGACACGTGGCACTCTACCATTAGTCCACTTGACATCCGAAAATCACAAGAATATTGCACCGTGAATTTCTAAAAATTTCAACTAAACTAACGGTACAATTCTTTTTATCTAGTTATGATTTGTATCTCAATAAAATCTAAGAAATTTTAGGTTCACTTTAAGGATCACAAATTGAAATTTTCTTTTTGGGGTATTAACATTACTAACATGATTTTCTTTCCAACACCAATAATAGGAAGTGGAAAAGTTAAACTTACCAAAGCTAAATTCTTGTAGCGGAAAGACTGATGATATTTAATATTCTATTATTACTATTATTTTTATTATTTTTATTTTTTTATTACTATTCACAGAATATCTGAAATCACATCACTATTCAAACGCAATCTTAAACCAGTGAGTTCTGATGAGTTGAATGGTGAGGATTGCATCATGTGTCTGGCCAATGTTTTCAATGCCCACAACTGTCTTGGTGTTCAAATAATTGGTTCTACCGACTGGTGATGCGGCTGACACGTGGCACTCTCCCATTGGCCTTGTTGGCATTCAAAAATCACAAAAAATTTTATTGCACCATAAATTTCTAGAAGTTCAAACTAAACCAATGGTGCACTTTTTTTTTTTTTTTCTAATTAAGATCCCAAGTGTCTCAATAAAATTCAAAAAATTTTAGGTTCACTTTAAGGATCACAAATTGACTTTGCTCGCGAGATAAAATTCTATATAATTTAATCAATTGAGTTTCCTATATTTTTATATTGAATAATTCTATTTGAAGGTTTTTAAACTATATATCATTTACATGGTATAATTTAATTTAAAAGATAAATTTTAAAATTTAAATCTTACAATAAAATAATATTGCTATATGGATGTTGTATGGTGTAAAGGTCTTCAAATTGTACTACCCTTTTATATTATATCAATATATCCCAAATTAGATAAATACTTTTGACCAGATTTTCTTTTGGTGTATTACAATTTCTAACATGATTTTCTTTCCAATACCAAAGCTAAGTCCTTGTGTCAAAAAGGCTAATTTTTCACTTTTAGCTAAAAACTCTCACTCAGTTTTCTCACTAAAATTGTGTTGTGATTTCAGCTTGAGATTTTTTTTTTTTTGGGTGTGTGAGTGAGTAACTGACTGTGTGTGCGCATGGGCCATGAGGGAAGAGGAAGAGCAAATAGGAAATATGTGTTTCGGCTTCAAATCAGGAAATAAAAGGAAAAAGAAGCGTGTTTATCGGTTAGGTCTTAAAACCACTAACATTATTGACAAGTGAGTCTTGATGAATTGAATGGTGAGGATTGCACCATTTGTATAGCCAATGTTTTCAATGCCCTACAGTTTGTCTTGGACGTTCAAATAATTGTTTCTGTCGGCTGGTGATCTGGCTGATACGTGGCAGTCTCTCATTGGCTGACTTGGTATTCGAAAATCACAAACACTTTTATTGTATCATAAATTTATGAAAATTTGAACTAAAGCAATGGTGTGTCATTTTGCCTAATTATGATACTAAGAGTATGTTTGGTTTCCAAATTCAATTGAGTTTAATCTAATTTTAAGATGAGTTTAATATTTAAATATTTAATTTTCAAATTACTATATTCATCCAAACTTAAAACCTTCTTACACGTGAGATCCACAACTATTTTCAATTTTCTATAAAAAGTATTAAACTTATCTTAACATCCAACACATTTTAAATTCAATTTAGATGGATCCCACATAACTTCCTCTACTACTCAACCCACTACTATTCATAAAGAATTCAACTCAGCTCAGCTCAGCTTAATATTCAAATATAACCTTAGGCTTGTTTGGATACAGAAACCATCTCACTACATTTCATCTCATTTTATTTTATCATTATCATTTTTTCAAATTCTCATATAAAATATAATAAATAATTCAATTTTTTCATATCTCAAAACAATAATAATATTAAAAAATAATATTTTATTAAACTCATTTAAAACCATCTCATTTCATCTCATATCGATATCCAAATGAATCCTTTTAAGTGTCTCAATCAAATCCAAAAAAAGTTTTGGGTTCACTTTAAGGATTACAAATCGACTATACTCTCGAAATAAAATTCTAACTAACCTAATCCATTGAGTTTCCTATGTTTTTATATTAGATCAATATATCCCAAAATTAAAGAAATACTTTTGCTCTAATTTTCTTTTGGAGTATTATAATTACTAACATGACTTTCTTCCAATACCGAAAATAGGAAGTGGGAAACTTAAACTTAAAAAAACTAAATGCTTGTGGCAAAAGGGCTGATTTTTCATTTCACTTAGTCACTACTCTCACTCGGTCTTCTCACTAAAATTGTGTAGTGATTTGAGCTTTATTTTTGTTGTGTGAGTGAGTAACTGACTGTGTGTGCATGAGGAAGAGGACGACAGAGCCAGAGGAAATATGAAATAAGTGTTTCGGCTTCAGATCAGGGAATAAAAGGAAAAAGAATCATGCTTAATGGTTAGGACTTAAACCACTAGCTTTATTGACATGTAATCAAGTCTTGATGAATTGAATGGTGAGGATTGCATCATGTGTATACCCACTGTTTTTCAATGCCCTGCTGTAACGCCCCGAAAGAAATTTGACGGAAAGAATTTATTTAATTTAGACTTTGGATATGCTATGAAAACTTAGCAAAACTTCATGCATTAAAAACTAGCTAGGTTTTCTGTTTAAAAACATAGTTGAATTATGATCCGCAATATGAACGTATTGCTAATTAGATTTTTTTAGGCATTTAAGATCATAATTGAACAAAATTGGTTGCATCATTAGACTCGTGAGAATAATTAGGATTTATAGTGCAATAAAAATTTTCATGATTTTTTGAGTGTCAAATGGATCAATCCAAGCACGCCACGATATCAAACAGTTGTTACCATAATAGAAAAATCCGTGAGAGAAGAGTTAGCTTCAGGATGTATCATAATATCGCTTTTTTTAAGATAATATTCGCACCAGTAATGTTATAACGATATGCGTAGGTGTTATTAGCAAATTTGCTTCGAAGATACAATGAAACTTAGAGCAAGTATTTTTTTATAACTACGTTTTGTACAAATGAAGTTAAACCTGCCTACCTTCAGAAGTTTCTATTCAACCAAGAAAATTAAGCTCGTTTGGATATTGAGATGAGATGAGATGGTTTTAGATGAGTTGAATAAAATATTGTTAAAATATTATTTTTTAATATTGTTATTATTTTGATATTTGAAAAAGTTGAATTTAAATTATATTTTATGTGAAAATTTAAAAATATTATAATGATGAGATGAGATGAAATGAGATTGTTTCTTTATCCAAGCAAGCACATGCTTCTACAGTCAAACAAATCCTAATGACAAGTTATGAAAATATTTTGGAAGGGAGAGAAATTTGAAATTTACTTCTGCACTCTTGAATCTGCTGGCCAAGGGTGAAGGGTCTTATTTATAGAAAACCAATAGATGCTTATGAAAAGATATTGTTTTTTGTTTGATTGAGTGCATGTTTGAAATTGTGGTAGGAAATAAAAATTTTTACAGTAGAGCTTTTAATTATAGAGTATTACTAAAAAATTCTATAATTAAAAATTTATTTATAATTTGGTAAACACGCTTCTAAGTCGCTTTTAAAATTAGTTATGATGAATTTTTAAAAGGTTAGCATCTACAAGAACTTTTTAACAAACGCTTCAATTTTTTTCATTTTAAAAAATGGACTTATAATTCTTTTAAGTGCTTAAAATTTTTTTTTATAAATTTATCAAATATTTAATTTTTTTTCTTTAAAAAAGCTTTTATAATATCAATATGTTTTAAACTTATGAACTCCAACCCAATTAGGTAATAAACTTGGTTCATAGCAAATATCTAGTTAGGGTTGATAAAAAAATCCGTAACTCCAACTTTGTCCGATTACCCACTCCGAGTCTGATCGATTAGAGTTGAAAACTTCAGAATAGGAATTAGGGTTGGAAGTTAAAAAATTGTTTGAATATAAGTTTTTAATATTATTTTTATTTTAAAGTTATTAATGTTGTAATAATTTTTATGTTTTAATTTGAAATTAGTGAGAATTATATTAATTTTTGTGTTTAGATAATGATAGGGATAATAATAGTTAGATAAAAAAAAAATAAAGATTTAAAATTAAAAAATATTTTATTTTTTTTAGTGATATTTAAAAATAAAATTTAAAAAAATTAAAAAAATCTCATATCACATCCTGTCAAACTTCCCAAGTCTATCGGTTAAACGGATATGCTTATGCCGACTCTCCATTACACCATAGACACTATAGGTACCCTTTCTGCCTCTTATAGTCCAGAATTCGCAGAATCCAGACACTAGCTGTGGCAATTCTAGAGCCGTAGTTCTCACGAAATCTCATCCCTCTCCCTCTACTACGATGGCCACCGAATCTGAGAAATCCAACCCCAATATTCTCCCCGCCCAAGGAAACCCTGTGGAAACCCTAGACTCTACAGTCTCCGAACCGGATCTCCATGAACACTCTCCCAATAATATTCTGACGAAGGACTGTGAGGATCCGAATGGCACGGTATCCTCGCCTGCTGGGGATGATGGTCCGGTTTCCAATATCCAGAAGAAGATTCGCCGAGCCGAGCGGTTTGGTATAACTTTACAACTCACCGAGGAAGAGAAACGTAATTCTCGAGCGGGGAGGTATGCGTAATGCTTTTTGTCTTTTGTTTTTTTTGTGATTCTTCTTATTGGTGTTTCATGAATCGGTAATATTTTGTTGGGTTCAGTATCTTTTTTTTTTTTGTGTGCGTTAGAATGGAGTCTTTTTTTACTGGTTATAGGACTGCGGGGTAAAAGTGCTGTGTCGGTGAAGTTTACCCAGTAATGGATAAGGATATCCGTGATTGCCATTGTTGTTTGTGGTTGTTACGGAGACATGGAGTAGAATGATGAAAGCTACAATGGATAGGGGATTGTTGTTTTTTGGTGGGGTCGAGGGATAGTGAAGGGTCGTTACTGTCCCATTCATTTTTTGCCAATGATACTTTGATTTTTGGTGACGCAAATCGAACAACTGTGAAACTTGTGATGCCTTTTCTTATGTTTTGAAGTGCTATTGGATTTGAATATTGATTTGGAATAATATGATATTGTTCCAGTTGGTGATGCGGAAATCTTAGCCTGTATTCTTGGCTGTAAAGTTTGTTCCTTGCCCATGAAGTATTTGGGTGCTTCTTATAAGGCTACGTATTTATTGCCAACATATATATATATTTTTTTTTATCTTGTGTGCTGTGGGGACTGATCTTTGAAGATGTGTCTTCTAGATTTGTGTGGTATTGCATGTTGTAAGGATGCGTAATTGGCAAATCATATGCAACTTCAAAATGTAGTTATTCAGTTGGATTAACATTTTACTAGATCAGTAAAGATTGGGAGGTTGGTTTGGTTACCTGTTTCTTTTATATGATGTACTCCCTCAAGAATAATATATTTGATTTCTTCCAAAAGACACAAATTCAAGGTGGTCATATTATCAGGTTTTAACCTTACCTACGGGTGACCTGCTTCCATGTCAAAGTATATTTAGAGTATAGGCTCATTTGAGAGTGGAGTTTTTTGTGTGGATAGCAACATTGGAAAAAGGTATTTACGTTGGATAACCTTAGAAAACGGATCATCATTGTGGTGGAGAGGTGTTGTATATGTAAGAAGAATGGGGAGCCTCTCAATCACCTTCTTCTTCTATCATACGCCTAAAATGGGTGGAAGCCCAAGGCCTAATTTGTGGGCTTGGCCCATGTTGGTTGAAGGCCCATTAGTCCAATCATTTGTTATGTTACACACCGAGCAATGGATTAAGGTTTGGAAAGGAAACAGCAGGTCTGTGGTGAAGGGGAAGGTTTGAGATGTTGAAGTCAGAAGGAAACTGTAGTTGGGAAACTTTTAAGTTTGAGTTCTCAATCAATGGGTGGACCGAAGCCATAGTGGCCTTGGGTTTGGGTAATAAAGGTCTAGTAGGTTGGGTTCAGTCTAGTAGGTAATGATTCGGCCTGTGGCCCTTTCCATTTAAATTACCTTGTATTTGGGAGTCAGCCCATGGCCCATTTACTGCTTGTTATGAACTTGTCTTTTTTTTTAACCGTCTTGTTTGAGTTGGCCACTGGCCCAGGAGTTAGTTTGAGGAGTTGTCAGCATATGTAGTGGAAGAACGCACTTGTAACGCCAGCCTAATTTTTAGGATCGGGTTGTTACAGAGTGGAATGCATGGACCTTTGAAGATGGTCAAGTTTTAGTGGGAGAGATGATAAAGAACATTCTCAACTCCCTTTACACTTGGATATCAGCTCATAACAGCTTTTCTTTTTCTGTTTTCTAGTTTTTTGAACTGTTTTCTTCTTTTTCTCCTGGATAGGGGATTCTTTTGTGTACTTCTTGAGGGTCATGCCTGTCTGCACTCTTCTAGTGAGATTAAATTACTTATCAAAATAGGAAAAAAAAAAATTACTTATCAAAATAGAAAGATTGCCCTGCGGTGGATACATCATGCACAGTGCAAGATTGTCAAGGAGTCTCAGACAACCTCTTACTTTAGTATGCTGCAGCAGTAATTTCTTCTGTTGATGCTCTTACACTTGAGAATGTGTATCCTGTATGACATTTGTGCCTGTGTTTTCCCTTGATGTTTTGATGCATGATTTATTGTCATTGAGCTCAAAAACAATTATTTGTGAGAAAATAAATTCTTTTATAGGACCTCATTGACAATTATTTTTGGGAAGTGTTAGGGTTAAAACAATAGTGGTAATAACTTCAGATCTGAATAGGGAATTAACAATTTTTCCCTGCTGTTTATGTATTCTTTTCCAATTATTTGTTTGGTTGCCGTGAGGTTCTGCAGCACAGTAAATGTCACCTATTTTAGGTGCTAAAATTTTTGTAGTCAGAAAATAACCTTTGGAGAGTTATTATAGCATCAATTGAATTGTTTAATGGTGTTTAGGCTGGCACAATAGAGAGGTCATTTTATCAAATATTGTTTGGAAAACTTGATAGGCCCAGGCAAAGAAGTTCAAGAAATTACTTCAGATAAGCATTTTTTTTTTTTATGGTGACAATTCTAGGCAAACAGCCTTATGTAGGATCCCACCCACAGACACAGGAAAGAAAATGGTAGAAGATCATACTTTTCCTGGTGTTTTACTCACTTCAATTGTCATAGATAGGTTTTACTTTCCAAAAAAAAATTATAGATAAGAGTTTATGACCTCCACCAGATGGAAGGTCCTCGTTTATTAAACAAAGTTTTCTGTTGAGACAGATGTAAATAAAATGAACGTGTTATTTGGGATCCTGGCATGTTAATCTTGCTTTTTCCACTCACATGCTGCGGGTAGATTTTAGTTCTTTTTTTCTTTGGTAGAATTGCACGGTATAGATATTTGTGAATTAAAGATACAGTTTAGAATTGACTTGAATTCCGTACATAATTTTTTCCCCTGTTGACTATTGGAACTTTATCAAGTGGGGATTGACCTTCTGCAGGTTTGGCATGGGGTCCCCATTGCATGGGTCAGAGGAGCTTAAGAGAAAGGCTAGAGCAGAGAGGTTTCATTCCATACTTTTTAATTTGTTGTTTATATAAATTGTAGTTGACTATTTTAGATTCTTTAGATGGTCATTTTTTGTCTAGGCAGATTGCTAAGAAACACTTGTTCCCTCAGGTTTGGTCTTTGTGATGCATCTGTGGCTCCTGATGATGAATCGAGAAAGAGAGCCACTGCTGATGTGGAAGGAAAGAAGAAAGCTACTGCCGATGAGGAAGCAAAGAAGAAAGCTCGGCTTGCCAGGTTTGCTCCAGTTTCTAAAACAGACACCTTGGAAGAAGAAAAAAGGAAAGCAAGGACAATCAGGTCTGTACCACTGCAAACTGTTGCCCACATAACCATTTATTGATATCCTATATGCTACCGACAGTCTAAAGGTGATGTTTGCATCTTTGCTTGATATTATAATTTGGTAAAACTCGAATGTCTTTTTTTCTCAGGTTTTCAAGCTCTCCATCTAGTTCTTTATCCCAAGTGAATGGTAAAGGAGATATGGAGCAGGTAAGGGCCTTTTTAATGGTTTTTTGGCAGTTCCTTTGGATAGGAGAAAGTATATAATTGTGCTCACTCTGATCTTTCTTTTGTTGTGGATCAGAAAGCAGCTATCACAGGCGAGGCTGGAGGAAGGGCTTAACGCTAAACGTCATTTTCAGTAGTAAGATATTTTTTTAGATGTATTTTTACAATGTGTCTATTTACACTTTATCCCATTGGAATTCCTCAGGGTTACTTACACTCCCTATACTTGTCAATCGAACAAAATTCCCCCCCCCCAAAACTTAGTCAATAATTTTATCTATTACTAATGAATAGGGATCAGTTGTTACTCGTAGTTATGTGCTTTAGAGGGCAGAATTCTCAATTCTTTCATTTTCAATCTCTTATTTTATCCTTTTTTGGCAGCTTTTGTATTTTTTTTTTTCATCTCAATCTTTCTATTGCTTTTTTTTGGCAGAATTTTCAAATTTATCTTTTTTCAATCTCTTACCTCTTGTCCCTTTTTTGGCAGGTTTTGTTGTTTTGCTTTTTTTCCTCTTTTTTTTTATTCCCTATACGGCTTCTACATCCATTCCGTCTTTTAGACTCCCAGATGCAGCATTTTCCATTCTTAGACAGATACCTCTGTGGCCCTGAACAGGAGTTTGGCAGCATGAAGATCTCTTTTCCAGGATATGGTGTAGCAACAGTTCGCTTGTGAGACCTAGAGCAATTTATGACTAACTCCTTAGTGTTAATTATCTCAAAGTCTCCGAAAACTATCAGAAATTCAAAATTAGTAAATAGATATTTAACATTTTAAGACCTTTCATCCAATTTATGCTCGATCGGCCACTTATCAAACAGAAAGGAAAAAATTATGGTCCTTCAAATTCTGATACTTAAAGATGTGGGCTTGGATCTGATATATGCTTATAGTTGCAGAATCATGATCATGTTGCATGGCAGTACTAAGTTGGTTTTGTGAGTTTATCATCATCTGATCCATGATTGGCAGTGTCAGAAGGCATTAAATTGTTTGCCACTGGTATTAATGGTTCTATGGCCGAACTAATTACTTTAGAATACGGGCCTTCAGAAAAAAGGACGTTCTCAGATTGTTCTAGTTGGTTTGACTTTAGATATAGGATTATTATCATATTTGCAGTCATAGATTAGGTTTCTACTTTTTGAGGGCTGGACCCATAGAGTGAACTCAAATCTTCAAGAAAATGTATAGTTGCTTCTGCTCCTGAGAATGGCCTCAGCCATGGCATTTGTGAGGCATGCACAAGTTTGTCTTTTGAGATAGATTTGAGCCTGTTTTCACTTTAAAAGAGGACAAGAAAGGGAGGGAGTTGTATTTAGCTTTCCACTATTTTGCATCTGTTCTTTGCTTGAAGTGGGGGTTTTCAGTTTTGTCTCATATCTTAGTTGATGATGGTGCAATTACACACGTATTATTATAACTATTAATCATGGATCAGATCATATTAACTCATCACTTTCTATCTAATCCGGTGCATGTTATCTATTCAAGTTTCTGTGGGATCAGCCAAAGATTTAAAGGCATATGTTTACTTAGTACTGGCATTCAACACTTGATCATGAGAACCATTTCCAGAACTCAACTATTACCATACCAGTAAAGTAATAGTCGAGATCTATCAGAATTTCTGATGTTTTTGTTTGTAATTTGAGATAATTGCACTCTTTGGAGGTTCTTGTGAATTTTTTCTTAGGTCTCACTGGGAGAACTGCACAATCTGCAAGGTAGGAATTTGGAATTGGGATGAAGAGTACTCTGATAACTAGGTTTGTCATTAACGTTATAATTTTGAATTTTCAATCTGAAGCTTTGAATTGTTGAAACGTTGGAAGAAAATCCCCTGCTTGTAAAGTCTTGTTTATTTCAAGTGGGATTAGATGGAGTGGAAGGACCTGTTGCCCAATTGTTCATCATTTCTTTTGTCGACATAATGATTATGTGTTTGTGCTCACGGTGAATGCTGTTTATGCCAAAGCTTGATTCTAGTAGCAATATTTTGGGAATGAAAAGACTATGACAACCGACTTGGTTGGCAATATCCTTCAGATTCTTTTTTCTCTTTGTTTGTTGCAATAAGTATCAAGCAGTGTGGCCGTCTCTGGCCCCTAGGTATCGAACAATGATGACCATGCGCAACTAAGTGGCCTTTTTTTTTTTTTTTTAAGTTTATTAATTCATTTTTTTCCCCTATTTTCAAGATCTTTTTCTTAGTTTATAAATTTAGTTTCTTAAAATTTAGTTTTAACGTGCTGGATTTATTATTGATTCTTCAATAATTGTATATTTCTAATTTTATTATTGGACATAAGACATATTAGGCCAGATTTTCCTCAAATTGATGAGAATCAAACGGAAGATTCTTATTGGAAAACTTACAACTCTAATGAACAGAGTGATGAAATTTTAAAGCTGAGGGTAAAAAGATAATTGCGCAAGATTTAGGTATTGCTTTTGTACTTAAAGCTAATTGATTAAAGCAGATGAGGTTTTATCATCATTATTTTGGAAGGATAAATTTTAGTGCAGCTAAAATCAAGCAACTTCGTACACCTCCAACCAAAGCACGCGTATTTCCAAAGATGCATTTTCTATCATTGCATTCCGAAGCTTGGAATCTAGGAATAGAGATCCCCTACAATTTTTTAACTATAAGCACGGTCAACAATTGGAAAGATACAATTCTCAAAAAAACAATTAGAAAGATAACAGACACAATTCGTGGATTCCATGGTATTTAATACTACTCTTGATTCTTGATCAATGTATGAACATCGTAGAGTGTTTGTGGGATCCACGTGTTGTTCTATCTGACTCCAATTATAGAGTGTTTGTAAAGAACAATAATTCTAAACATAAGTCCTACAGTTTGCTCACCACTTAAACACATGATTTTTCTTTTTTACCCTCCTATTTAAATACACATTTCATTCTCTCTTTTCTAGTCCCCTTATGCTTCTCCCCCTTTCGATTTCCCTGCTCTTCTCTCCCTTTACCCCGTCCCCTTCTCCTTCTGTCCCATTTCTCATTTTCCTTTTTGCTCTCGTCTCCTTCTCCCTCTTCCCTTTTCTCTTTCACGTCACCATTATCAGTCTCAGCATCATTCACATTTCGACGAGAATAGAAGCTAGGGTGGGCACCAAATACAAGGGTTTCGGCTAATCTAACTTATTCCGGCAAGGAAGACATGGAGAGGGCTTTGGTATTTTAGACTTTAGAGTATCAAATTTTGAGATCTAGAATTTCAGATGGAGGCTGACCTTCTTCTTTCTTGGACAAATTTGGGGCTTTTGTCGAGAGTTTGCTTCAGACAAGAATAGAAGAGTGCTTTTGTTGGGTTTGAGTAAGGGTGTAAGAATTAACCGAGAAACCGGACTGGACCGACTCGAACCGGTGGAACCGGTTCGAGACCTGTTTCCTTACTTCCAAAACCGGCCGGTACCAGTCCGGTTTGCGGTTTATGCTTTTTAGGACTAGTTCATTATATTATATATTTTAAATTAAATTTTGTAATATTATATATAATATTTTTTATATTATATAAGATAATGTTATTATAATTTATAACATAAAATTTTAATCTTAAACATGAAAATCTATTTGATCATACGTTTTAAACATAAAATATATATATTAATAACATTTTATAGCAGTTTTTTATAGCATATTTTTTTTTACATAACATGTTTTTTTTACAAAGCAGATTTTTGTAAATTGTAACAGATTTTTAATAAAATAGATTTTTTTTAAAGCAGTTTTTTTTTTTCATTTTTTATAAATAGAATTTTTATGACAAATTTTCATTTGATTAAAACCGGAAAATTAGACCGAATCAGACCGGAATCGGTAAAATTGTAGGTATCGGTTTAGGAAGGTAACCAGTGCGTAATCAGTTTTCAAAAGTGCAAAACCGGTGCATACTTGTTCGGTTTTAAATTTTATCTAAAACTGGACTGGTTACACCCCTAGGTTTGAGTTGTGCTTCAAAAGAATTTCTGTATTTTTTTTTCCAAGTCATTGAGTGTGCTAGGTATGTTAAATTTTGAGACTACTGTGTAGCACTCCTCTTGTAGACAAAAAATTGCTGAAATCTTTATCACAAAATCTAACATGTTCCCAATGGGTATTGGGGGTTGATATAGACCAAAATATATTTGTCCAAGCACAAAACACCATCTCTATGACCACAACTACACATCTCCCCAATTTAGTTCTTATCACTCAATTATTTTTCTTTTATGAGCAAACATTCATTAAATTAAAAGAGATTGAAGTGGTAAACATAATAGGCCCAACTATACTAGGTCCAGCCCATCAAAGGGCCACTATCAGGAGACAAGTGGGAAGAGATAATGAGGGGATAAGGAAAAACAAATGTCACATGGGAAGAGGAAAGATGAAAGAGAGGAAAAAGAGAGAAAAATGAGAAAGTGAAGGAAAGTAAGTTAGACACGCAAAGAAGGAGTGACATAAAGCTTACTTCCTCACCTACCACTGACAGGGACACAATAAAAGGGGATTTGAGACCTAAGGAAAGGGGACTTCCAGACTACGAGAGGAAGAAAAGATAGAGGTCATCTTCAACCTCAGAACAAAAGCTCTAGGATATTATCTTCTCCAGAAAAGAGGTCACTGACCTCAATTGTACAGAAAAATTAGAGACTATGAGAGATTGTAAAATATTTATATTATAGTGTGTTTTCCTTCTAAACAACACGTGAATGTAGGCCTTGTGCCAAACCGTATAAATTTGTATGTCTCTGTCTCTATTTACATTTTCTGTATTTATTTTTTATTCATTACTATGGATGTACGTATGAGCATTGTACCACTGTTCTAGATCTCCATCATGGGCTTTAAATGACACCGAAAATGAGTCGAGAATGACTATTTCTCCCCGTTTCGGCCTGTTGGATGATTTTTTGACATTAACATATGGCGCCATCTGTAGGATGCGATTTATTTTCTACATCGGAAGTGGGGGAAGGATGATGTTCTGGCTTACCAAAGAGATCTCCAAATGAGCAAAGAAATCTACTCTCATATAAGTGTTCCCAACTCTCCATCTCTTATTTTTTAATTCCGCTTCTACCCAAAAAAAAAAAAAAAAAAACAGAAAGAAAGAAAGAGGGCGAGAACTAAGTTCATGCATGGCATTGTGCAAGGACAGAGGCGAGAATAGAGCACATGGATGTATGCTATAAACTTAAATGCACTTAAAATACACAGCGCACAAAAACTATGCATGGCATGCACAGTGCATGATGGGTGCACAGATTATGTGCACCCAAGAGTCCCCCAAACTGTGCATGGCATGTACAGTGCCAAATTTGTGCACACCACCATGCACCCGGGTACCCTCATGGCGGGCATGACAACATGCCACCCACTTTTTCTGGCACTAATGGAGGTTGACTTTTAGGTAGTACCACCAGAATGAGCCGATGGGAGCTTTCTTGTCGGTATCTTGTCTTTGGAAGCCATGGGAATTGCTGAAGGTCCAAAAATTAGGTGTCTGTGACCTGGCGATGCTACCAACGGCAATCATTTGGACCATCAGCGTGTTTTGCCACCAAAAAGGCTCCTCTGCCGTGAAGCTCCAACCTCCACCATCAAAACACACCACAAGACATCGAAGAAACTCTTCCCAATCGTGGGCTTGTGGAGCCATCAGCGGCCACCACCAAGTTTTTTGGTGTTTTATGTGGCCTGCGACCCTCGTGGCAAGGGGTGTAAAAATAAAAAAACTGAAAAATTGGTTGAACCAGATTGAACCGATGGGTTCGATCTGGTTCGTAAGAGGTCCGATGCTGTATCGGTTTTCATATTTTGAAAACCGGTTTAAACTGAACCGGACCGGAATATATTTATAATTTTTTATATTATATATAAATTTTATATTGTATTATATATATTATATGCTAAATTGCTAATTAATATAACATGAAATTCTAATCTTATTATTCAAGCCTATTAATCTTATAATATAAAATTAATATAACATGTAATATAACATAAAATTAATCTTATAATTTTTAATATAAAATTTGATATAACATATAAATTTTAATTTTATAATAGAAAATTAATATAACATAAATTTTAATCTTAAACATAAACATTAATATTAAATTATTAATATAAACTTACTTTTGATATATATATATTATAAATACATTTTTACATATTAGATCATATATACTCATATAAAAAGTCTAGAACTTATTTAGATTATAGTTAAATTCAATATTATACTAGTATATGTTAATTATTATAAAATAATATACTTATACTATAATATAAATAGGCTAATAGTTTAGTATATGTAAACATCATATTATTACTAACATAGATAATCCATAAAATCAGAAAAATCGGACCGAAACATGAAGTTTCCGTTTCAGTAGTGAATCGGTCTGGTATCAATTCTTAAATTTTCAAAATTGGTGTATACCGATTCGGTTCTAAAAAATGTACAAAATTGAACCGGTTACATTCCTACTCGTGGCGGACAACGGGACCTCTGCAGCACGCTGACTGGGAAGCTACTAGCCACCAGAAGTTTCAACATCAAGCATCGATTCCATACCACCCATGACATCCACGAGTGGATGAAGCCGATGGCAATCAGTATCTAACTTGTCAGTGTATTTTGTCATTGGTGGGGTGTTCCTCAATTGCCTCTTGCTTGACTATGTACGTGGGCAACCATCCTGCCATGCACACAGGCGAGCAACCTTCACTCAGCCATCCCTTGCTAGTTGCTAGGCCTAAGCTTGCTCAACTAGAGTGGGTTACCCAGCCACTCAGTTCCTCAAACTCGTGGTGAGCTCACCCCTAGGGTACACGGCGGGCAAGCTTCCTTGCTCACCCAAAGGTGTTTAGCCACCCATGTACGCGGTGGGTAGGTTTCCTTGCCTGCCCTATGCAACCAAACCAACTCCAATGCGCAACCGGCACCCTTTCTTCTTATGGTGAGCGATATCTCACCAGCCTCACATTTAGCAGTATCTCACCACACTGGTAGTGGGCTTCAAGCACGCGGCGAGGAAGTCTCGGCTTGCCAAAATGAAACATGCACTCTCTCTCTCTATCCCCAGTTTGTCTCTTTCAAGTCCAAGTAATGTCACCAACGTTCTAGAGCAGCATCTAGATCTCAAATGGAAATTCTTTGACCCTATAGCAAGCAATGTTTTGGATTGCAAAAATATCAAATTGTTTTGACTCTTAATTGTGTGGAGTAAAAGCTTGAACCTTCCTATGAGAACATATGATAGATTGAGTTGCATCCCCCATGTGGTCAAAATTGCAAAATATCTTCTAATGAAGATTTAGACTCTTCATGATAGATTGAGTTGCTTGGTGCTTCGCAGATTTCTAATGAAGATTCAGACTCTTCAAATAGTTCATCGGTCATCAGGAGTCTTGACCCATGCAAATGAACCATAAAAAAAGAGAGAACCAAAAAAAAAAAAAAAGCAACAATCGGCAATGGACAATCTCAATCAAGTATAAATTAACTATACCAGCTAAATCACACCAATTTGTCTCTCTCAAAATTTGTTATTTGAATTTCATTTTTACTAACAAAATTGGTTCTTGTGGCGCAAGGCACTGGCTACATAGCCCCACTCTAGCACCACTTAAACATCTTAATTTGTCTTCATCAGAATAAACTACTTGGTATTGCGGGCACCCTAGATCTTCATTATTGCCAAAGCATGGCTACCCGCAAGCCTCATTAGTGCAACTCAAACCTTTGCCATGCTCTAGCAAAGCAATTTAGGTTTTTAAATCTCACATTTGTGATTTGGATTATCTACGCTAAACGGTTTGGCTTTTTAGGGCGATCAAGCATCTATTTCAACAAATGTCGAGTCATCGAACTCGCCACAAACAATGTGCAAATGAGCCAAGTCACTAGACTCATAGTGAACAATGCGCAAACCTAAGTCAAGTTTCTTGACTCGTGGCAACAATGACGATGATAGTCCCTTGACTGTTCGAACCTCTCCCACAGGTTTAGCAAAACCAAGCCTCTTGACCGAGGCGAACAATGGCGATAACAATCTCTTGACTACTTTGACCCCCTACAAGTTCAGCAAAGCCGAGTCTCTTGACTATTGGCAAACAACGGCGACGATAGTCCCTTGATTACTTCGACCGTCGCCCACAAATTCAGCAAAGCTGAATCTCTTGACTTGCGGTGAACAACAATTATGACAGTCCCTTGATTGCTTCGACCCTCACCCACAAGTTTAGCAAAAGGCGAGTCTCTTGACTTGCAGTGAACAACGATAATGATAATCCCTTGACTGCTTTGACCCTTGCTCATAGGTTTAGCAAAGCCGAGTCCCTTGACTCACCATGAACTATGGGCGGTAACAATCCCTTGACTGCTTTGACCCTCACCCACAGGTTCAGCAAAGTGGAGTCCCTTGACTCGCTGTGAACTATGGGCAGTGACAGTCCTTAGACTACTTTGATCCTCGCCCATAGGTTAAACAAAGCCGAGTCCCTTGACTCTCCACGAACTATGGGAAGTGATAGTCCCTTGATTGCCCAACCCTCATGTACCAAGCCGGGTCTCTAGACTCGTTGCAAACTATGGATGGTGATAGTCTATTGACTGCCCGACTCTTGCGTACTAAGCTAGGTCCCTAAGCCGAGCTCCTTGACTCACCACGAACTATGGGTGGTGACAGTCCATTGACTGCCCGACCCTAGCGTACAAAACTGGGTCCCTAGACTCGCCACGAACTAGTAGCAGTGACAGGCTTGACTGCTCGACCCTTGCGTGCTAAGCTGGGTCCCTTGCCTTGCCATGAACTATGGGCAGGGATAGTTTCTTGACTGTTCGACCCTTGCATACAAAGCCGGGTCTCTAGGCTCACTGCGAATTATAGGCGGTGCCAGTCTCTTGACTGGTCGACCCTCACGTACTAAGCTCGATCCCTACAAACAAGCTTTAAGCCAAGCTTTGCCCTCACACCTCTCCAAGTCGAGCTCCATGCTTGGGAAGCTTCACTACTAAGCACAAATAAAAAAAAAAACCAGGGACTGGTTTTCAAAATTTATTTTGCAATTTTCTACAAACTATATCTATCGCATTGACTTGAAGATTTTCAATGCCTTATTGTTGAGCAAATCAACCTTAAGAATCATGGGAAACTGAAGGGGGTAAAAATAGTAGGCTCAGATATACCAGACTCAGCCTATTAAAGAGCCACCATTAGGAGACAAGTGGGAAGAGACAAGAAGGGGACAATAAAAAACAAATGTCACATGGGAAGAGGAAAGAGAGAAAAAAGAGGAAAAAATGAGAAAGAAGAGGAAAGTAAATCAGACATGCAAGAGAAGGAAAGCAAATTAGACATGCAAGAGAAGAATGAGATAAAACTTACTTCCTTACCTACCACTGACAGAGCCACAATAAAAGGAGATTTGAGACATGAGAAAATGGGGACTTCCAAACTTCTGGAGGACAAGAAAACATAGGTCATCTTCAACCTCAGAACGAGAGGTCTAGGATATTACCTTCTCCAGAAAATAGGTCACCAACCTCCATTGTACAGAGAGAAATGAGAGACTATAAAATACTCATTAGAGTGGATTTGCCCTCCAAACGACCCATGGACGTAGGCCCTGTCTAGAACTATGTAAATCTATGTGTCTCTGTCTCTATTTATATTTCATATATTTATTTTCTATTCATTACTATGGATGTATATATGAACATCGTACCACCATTCTAGATTGTCATCGTGGGCTTAAGATGATATTGAGCAAAGTTGGGTAGCCATCATGGGCTGGGAATAACTCTTTCTCCCGTTTCAGCCTGTTATGCAATTTTTTAGCATTAATAAAGAGGAATACAAAAGAAGGGTGTGGGTAGTTTTGATAAATAACTCATTACAACTAATACAAAGCATAAAATTACAAATAAAAAGGGGAAATTGTACCAAAAATATGGTTCAAGCTCATATTCGTCGACAAAGCAAAGGATAAATCCTCGTACAAGGCTTTTTAATAAGAAAACCCATAAGGAGATTGCAAGCATTGGAGTTTACTGCTTCAGAGAATTCAGTAGAACTACCCACACCTTCATTCTCCATATCCCTTGGAAAAGAAAGCAATGACAAATAACTAGAGTCTCATGGAAACAAGTGTCGTCCATGCACGTCAATAGTGGCGCGTGGAGGCTACACACTGGAGGTTTAGGGTCACATATGGTTGGAGGTGGTAGAGAGAAGGACGAAGGTTCCAATAGTAAGGGGTGTATGGTACTTGAGTGGGTAGAGAGCCATAGATATGTCCTCCAAATACATTGTTGACCATGTAATATCAATATATGTAGGGGTGTTTATCGAGCGGTCCAGATCGAAAAAATCGACCATACCGAGTTCATTCAGTCCGGTCCACGGTCCGAATTTTATAGGACCGAATTCATTCGGTTCGGTCCACGGTCCACGGTCCACGTGTTTTTCGGACCGGAACGGACCGAAACTAAAATTTAAAAAATATATATAATTAATTATATAATTTTTGTCTAACCTAATCCTATCACTAACTAATATATAACTATACCATATTATAATTAAGTATAGATTATAGTTATACAGTTATACTTATACTAATATTACTAATATATAGCTATACTATATTACTAATAGTCTAATACTTTATACTAATACTATTATATAGTTATACTAATCATAATTCATAATAACTAATCACTATAAATCTATAACTATATATATTTAGTATCAATAAATTAATATATTCTTTAATGTATTATTAATACTATTAAGTATTAAGAGTTATAGTATAAATTATAATATATGTATAATTTATAAATTTATAATAGTATGTATAATTAAATATTTTATGCTTATTTATAATAATATGTTAAGTATGTATCTTTCTCAATTATGGATATAATATGTATGGATAATTAAATTATTTATGTTTATTGCTTCATATACAAAATGTTAAAAGTTGTATATAGCTCATTATGCATTAACATACTTTAAGTTAATAATAAAGTAATAATTAACATCATCAATAATGTAATTTTCATTTAATTTATTATCATTGACCATATAAAATATTTTTTTATTGATTTTGTTACATAATTCATATTAATAAGTCACTTAGTTTAGTTTAATATTGTAAATAATTTTTTTTTATCGATGTGAAAGAAAAAGACCAGACTAAATGGACTGGTCCGGTCCGTTTACACCTCTAAATATATCTAGTTTATCGTACAAATTCCATGCTCTTAGAGAAGATGGTCTTCCAATTACTAAAGCATTAGTATTGCATTATATCCTAAAAGTCAACATTAAAAGTCAAAATTTGGCTAATGTACTAGTAATCCAATGCTAGTGCTGATTGGATGGTGGCATCGTTCAAATTATCTTATCTCATTTTATTTTATATAATTATTTTAAATTTTTATATAAAATATAATAAATAATTTAATTTTTACAAATTTTAAAATTAAAATAATATTATAATAATAATTTATTTAATTTTTAATTTTTATTTCATTTCTTTTGTACGACTAAATGAGACGAAACTCCAGCTGCCAATTTTCAGGAACTCATTATAAGAACCGTACCATTAGACGATTGCAGCACCTATATACAAATTTCTTGGAATCAAATCTTTACAGGCAGGCTGGACGCCAGTACCCTAATCCCACCGGCAAAGGTACGTTTATTATTTTCATTTTATTTCTATCTTGTACATAAAGCCAGTTGAATTGCTGGACCCAGCTAAAATGTATGAGCCCCCCTCTCGTGGAAAAGTTTCACTTTATTCTCGTTTTCTTTTTACCAAATATATATGCACCTGGAAACCACAACGACCTGCCATTGTCTTTCTTCGTGCAATGTGGAATTCTCTTTTACCATATAAAGTAGAGAGCAAACCTTAGAGGTTTTAAGGCCAAAAAGAATTTGTCAGAAGAGCATATGCTGTGTTGGGTTGCAATTAAATCCAATCACAGACAAAATTAAGGCTGAAAACCGAATCTATGCGTGCGGTTTCACCGATAGTTCTTTAAGGGATGGTGCTGACTAAAACTGGTTGCCAGGTATAGAGAACTGGCAGTTTCTTAAGGCCGGTACCGATCGATTCTATGGTCGGTCCGTCAGTTGCTAACCCATTCCTAAATTCACATCACAAATTCAAACTGAATCAACTAAAATTCACAACAAATTTAAAAATTCATAACAAAATTACAAATTCATGACAAAATCTCAGGAGGAGGGATGAACGGGAGAGATGAGAGGAGAACGAGAGAGCTCGTCATGAAGTTGAATGATGGAGAGCTCGGCCTCGAAGAGACGTTTCAGAGAGGAGAGATCTCGGAGAGATGAGACCGTGAGAGACAGTCCGAGGATGAGCCTGATGAGACATCTTGGAGAGATGAGGGCTAGGCCAAGCTTCAAGTGGCATGAAGGAAGAGGGGAGGGGAGGACTGCGGTGCGGAGTTTCGGGGTGAGAGGGGAGAGAGAAGCAAGGAAGAGATCCATCGGGATGAAGAAGAGGGAGGGGAGGGGAAGGGTTATTAAACCCTAGAGCTAAACGACACATATATTTTTTTAATACCTTTAGTGTATAACGACGCCATTTAAACTATTTAAGTGAATCGGTGTCATTTTACCTATGATATATATAAAGAATATAAATATTATATCGGCCGGTTTGGTAGTTTGAACCTAGTTCAAACCGAGACCGAACCGGCCAACGTCAGTTTCTTATATTTCGTATTGCCGGCCAATCAGTTCTCTACCTGTTCTTGACTCCGGCAGACGGTTCTTGTTGGTGACGGTCGGTCTCGTCGATTCCTATACACCTCTAGACAAAACTACATAGGCATAGCAGGCTAAGGGAATATGCCTGGGTTTAAGCTGTCATCCTTGCTTTTTGACATGTTCAAATCTCATGAAAAAACATATTTAGTGAATGATTAAACATGTTTAAACTTTGAGATGTTTTAAAACCTAATCAATGATTCTTTCTTGATTATTAGTCAAAAAGAGGTTCAGTTACAAAAGTAAATATTAGGTGTTCTTAGAATATGAACGCCCGCCCATACTCCCATTCTATTATAGGATGTTATGAAAATTAATACTTAAATAAGCCATTTTAATTACATGACATATAAATAACTCATTACAACTAATACAAAGCATAAAATTACAAATGAAAAGGGGAAATTGTACCAAAAATATGGTCCAAGCTCATATTCGTCGACAAAGCAAAGGATAAATCCTCGTACAAGGTTTTTTAATAAGTAAACCCATAAGGAGATTGCAAGCATTGGAGTTGATTGCTTCAGAGAATTCAGTAGAACTACCCACACATTCATTCTCCACATCCCTTAGAAAAGAAATTAAGCAATGTCAAATAACCAGAGTCTCAGACTCTCATGGAAACAAGTGACGTCCACGCACGTCAATGATGGTGCGTGGAGGCTACACATTGGAGGTTTAGGGCCGCATATGGTTGGAGGTGGTAGAGAGAAGGACGACGGTTCCAATAGTGGGGGTGTGTGGTACTTGAGTGGGTAGAGAGCCATAGATATGTCCTCCAAATACATTGTTGACCATGTAATATCAATATATCTAGTTTATCATACAAATTCTATGCTCCGAGAGAAGATGGTCTTCCAATTACTAAAGCACTAGCATTGCATTAGCTATCCTAAAAGTCAACATTAAAAGTCACAATTTGGCTAACGTACAAGTAATCCAATGCTAGTGCTGCTTGGGATCCATCGTTCAAACTATCTTATCTCATTTTATTTTATATAATTATTATAATTATTTTAAAATTTTACATTAAATATAATAAATAATTTAATTTTTATAAATTTTAAAATTAAAATAATATTATAATAATATTTTTTTTAATTTTTAATTTTTATTTTACCTCACCTCATTCCATTTGTATACGAAATGAGATGAAACTCCGGCTGCCAATTTTCGGGAACTCATTATAAGAACCGTACCATTAGACGATTGCAGCACCTATATACAACTTTCTTTGGAATCAAATCTTTACAGGCAAGCTGGACACCAGTACCCTAATCCCTCCGGCAAAGGTACGTTTATTATATTTATTTTATTTCTATCTTGTACATAAAGCCAGTTGAATTGCTGGACCCAGCTAAAATGTATAAGCCCCCTCTCGTGGAAAAGTTTCACTTTAGTCTCGTTTTCTTTTTACCAAATATATATGCACCTGGAAACCACAACGACCTGCCATTGTCTTTCTTCGTGCAATGTGGAATTCTCTTTTACCATATAAAGTAGAGAGCAAACTCTAGAGGTTTTAAGGCCAAAAAGAATTTGTCAGAAGAGCATATGCTGTGTTGGGTTGCAATTAAATCCAATCACAGGCAAAATTAAGGCTGAAAACCGAATCTATGCGTCCGGTTTCACCGATAGTTTTTTAAGAGATGGTGCTGACTGAAACTGGCCGGCAGGGATGAAGAACTGGCGGTTTCTTAAGGTCGGTACCGATCGATTCTATGGTCAGTCCGTCGGTTGCTAACTCATTCCCAAATTCACATCACAAATTCAAACTGAATCAACTAAAATTCACAACAAATTTAAAAATTCATAACAAAATCACAAATTCATGACAAAATCTCAGGAGGAGGGATGAATGGGAGAGATGAGAGGAGAATGAGAGAGCTCGGCATGAAGTTGAACGACGGAGAGCTTGGCCTCGAAGAGACATTTCAGATAGGAGAGATCTCGAAGAGATGAGACCGTGAGGGACAGTTCGAGGATGAGCTTGATGAGACATCTCATAGAGATGAGGGCTAGGCCAAGCTTCAAGTGGCATGAAGGAGGGGAGGGCAGGACTGCGGTGCGGAGTTTCGGGGTGAGAGGGGAGAGAGAAGAAAGGAAGAGATCCATCGGGATGAAGAAGAGGGAGGGGAGGGGAGGGGTTATTAAACCCTAGAGCTAAACGACGCATATATTTTTTTAATACCTTTGGTGTATAACGACGCCATTTAAACTATTTAAGTGAATCGGAGTCATTTTACCTATGATATATATAAAGAATATATATAAATTATATCGGTTGGTTTGGCAGTTTGAACCTGGTTCAGACCGAGACTGAATCGGCCAACATCGATTTCTTATATTTCCTATTGCTGGCCAATCGATTCTCTACCTATTCCTGACTCGGGCAGACGGTTCCCGTTGGCGACGGCCTGTCTCGTCTTTGCCTATACACCTCTAGCAAAACTGCATAGGCATAGCAGGCTAAGGGAATATGCCTGGGTTTAGGCTGTCATCTTTGCTTTTTGACATGTTCAAATCTCATGAAAAAACATATTTAGTGAATGATTAAACATGTTTAATCTTTGAGATGTTTTAAAACCTAATCAATGATTCTTCCTTGATTATCAGTAAAAAAGAGGCTCAGTTACAAAAGTAAATATTAGGTATTCTTAGAATACGAACGTCCATACTCCCATTCTATTATAGGATGTTATGAAAATTAATACATACATAAACCATTTTAATTACATGACATATATTGATAGATAGAGTGAGAATACCACTCCATCCGCATTTTGAGAGTACTTAATAATTCTTTCATCACAAATAAAAGCTGGATATTGTCCTCCTTTGTCCAGCCATACAACTGCCTAGGTTAGGTCTTCCTAATGGTTTAATTGATCAAACTTGAAGGGCAGTTTTGTAATTCTTCTGAACCGCGAGCACTTGAGAAATGATACTTATAGTCGTGAGTGTGTAAGTGTGGCGTAATTATTTTGAAAAAAATAAATATATACAGGATTTGCATGAAAAAAAAAATTAATTTTTAATAATAAAACTATTTTTTTTTAAATGACTATATGATATTTACGCACTCCACGATCGGATATTAATAAATTCAAAGATTGTTAGATAATATCACGTGAACACGGCACCTAAAAAAGATCGATAGATAATATTACATATTTCCCTGCTCTCCACCTCTGTTTGTTTCCATGCAAAAGTAACACAAATGACTATATCTTACTGACTTGTCTCTTTCTTTTCTGTAGTATTATTATATGAAAGGAAATTGACATAATTACTACTTGCACAAGTGAGTGTAAGCTGGGCCAGCTTGAATCATATGTCTTCCCTGCATTGAGCTCTGAAGTATTTCCCTGGCATGCCTTAGAGCATCAAGAACTTCATGAACACTTTCATTTACTGGCTTCACCTCAACTGCCTTTGATGTCGCCGGAAAACTCACCGTAACTAATGCCAATGAGTTATCAACTTTGTCCCCATGATCACTCTCATTATCTACTATCGAAGATTTTAAGCTTGAACAACTGAAACAAATCACCAATTATATATGATTAGCAGAAAGGTTTAAAAATTTCATTGATTACAAAAGCAAGATTGACTTTGAAAAGAACGTTGGAGATTGGAATTCAGTACCTATGATTATCAGAGTTTGGATCCTCAGAGCTGGTTCTCAACTTATAGCTGAATCTGTGCTGGGAAGTATCATTGAGATTGGAGTTAGATTTGGAATTAGCAGCACCCAGAGACCCAGAATCTTTTTCAGTGGAAGGACTTGAAGGAATTTTAGTGGACGTAGAAGTAGTTTCTGTTGCATTGTGCTCCAGGTCTTCTGAGATTTCTGGGCTTGTGAATTGGGACTTGGATTCATCTTCTTCCTGGTTTTTGGAATCTGAGGTAATAGCGGATGATGTACAAGACATTTCACCCTTTTCTGACGAGCTGGACTGCTCTGATTCCATGGATATGGTGGAAATGTTCAAGGATTCAAGTTTCTCCATCAAAACTTTGAGCTTTTTTTCAGCTTTGTATCTCAGTTTGGTCTCTTGTTTAAGTTGATTCTCTAGTTCTATCAACTGTACCTCTCAGTCACATTAGAGAATAAATTAGAGAGAGAGGATGACAGACAAAAAAAATTCAAATATTTTTGAAAATGAGAGAATATCTGAACTAACTCCAATTTTACCAATCAGGGGGAAAGAACAGCAGATCAGAACCTTAGTTACAGGAAAGTTAGGGAAAAGGGCATACCTTCTTGCCCAGGAGAGCTGCATTTTCTTCAGCAACCCTTGAAGCTTGTCTCTCTGCAAGCAATCTCCCTCTTAGGGACTCCACCGTTCTCGAACCATCTTTCCCTTCCATTTTTTTGTCACTGAAAGAAAACCCATTGCACAGAGTGAAGAAAAATGCTGTTTGAGAGAGAGAGAAGGGGAGAGAGAGAGAGAGGAAGAAGAAGAAGAAGAAGAACCGACCTCCATTTTCTATCTTCCGAGCTCCCAGTCACCATTTTCTTTTCACTTTGGCCTCTCTGTTTCTTGATCTGAATCTTCGGTATACAACCATCACCAGCCTCCCGCCTCTCCCCCAGCTAAAACTACTTCAGATTTGAGAACAAAGGCCAGAACTACTTTGTGTAGGTGGAGAATCTATGCTTGTGAAAAAACCAAAAATGATGCCATCAATGTCAGAACACAAAGGTCAGACACAGCTTGGACTCTTGCTTGGCTATCAGGGGAGTTATATCCTCCCGGCAAAAGCATTCACCGTTATTTGTAACTGTCAATTATTTTCTTACTGCCGTAATTTCATAAGTTGAACACTTCGGATTCTTTAAGGTTTTTGTTCGAATTTTAAAGGATTCAAAGCTAAAAAGAGATAAAAACATAAAAGAGAAATTATATCTTTAGCCCTTTTGGAAGTGTTTCATCTAATCTCATCTCATCATTATAATTTTTTTAAGTTTCCACACAAAATATAAGTAATTCATTCTTTTAAATTTCAAAATAATAATAATGTTAAAAAATAATATTTTAATAATATTTTATTCAACTTTCAATTTTTATTTAAGGTTCCGTTTGTTTACACAAAACTCATATCTCATCTCATCTCATCTCAACTTTTTCAAATTCTCATATAAAAATATAATAAACAATTCAACTTTTTCAAATTTTAAAATAAAAATAATACTAAAAAATATATTCTAATAATATTTTATTCAACTACTATTTAAAACATCACATCTCATTTCATCTGAACTGTGTATCCAAATCCAAGCTAAAACTATCTTATCTCATCTTACTATCCAAACTACACTTAATCTTAAGACGTACATGATCCGCATATTCTTTTAGAAAAAGTTAGTAAATATGAGATCCACATAAAAAAAATTATTTTTAATAGTAGATCACTCTTGTTAAAAGGGAATGCACTAGAATTGCACACTCTAAAACTGTATTTAATATTACTTATATATAAAATAAATTTTACAATATTTATGATTTTCTAAAATTTAAATCCATTGGTATCCAATATTGTCGAGTTTTTGTTTGAATTTTAAGACTTCGAATTAATATATAAAATAAGTTATATAATTATTAGTGAAAAAAAAATCAAGATTAAAAAATGAAGAATATACACACATCATAGATTCATATTACTTATAAAATTTTCAAATAGTATTTTACATCTAAATATTTTTGAATGTACATAATTTAGACGAGTTGTGTTTTAAATTTAAATAATATTAAATACAATTACGAGTTGTACAAACCTCTCACATTTTTTTTGAACAAAAAGTAAAGTCGCATATACAATTTCTTCCATTTATTATACCTGGCTCTTGTAGTTGAACAGTCCATTAATTATAAGTACGTTATGGCTCTCTGCCTTGCCTCTCTCAATCCATTAATGGATGAAAGGCTGAAAGCACATGATCACCGTAGCAATCCCATGCATTTTATCTATCTCAGTTGAATGATGGATGCACACTGCACAGTCCTTCTGGGACTGTTAACTGCTGCAAGTACCCTCCACAAAGTACACTGCACAACTCTGTATCCACACGTTCTTCTAGGCCTCGTCTGTTTTAGTAAACCTATCCTCTCTCGTAATTATAATTTTTAAATTTATAAATAAAATAAAAAAATTATTATTTTTTAAAATATTATATTCTAACAATATTTATTTAATTTTAAATTTTTATCTCGCGTTCGACAGATATGTAAATGCATTCACTTTTTGAAATAGAATTTTTGATACCTCTTTAAATTTTATTAGATAAATACATAAACTAAGATGAAGTTTCTCTCATTTATAAGTTCCGGACTCAAAAGGCATTGAGAGATACACATCTGAATTGAAATTTAGATGATTCCGTTTGGATAATGAGTTAAAATAAGATGAGATAAGTTGAAATAGTTTTAAATGAATTGAATAAAATATTATTAAAATATTATTTTTATTTTAATATTTAAAAAAATTAAATTATTTATTATATTTTATATGAAAATTTAAAAAAATTATAACGATAATGAGATCACTTATCAATCAAAAGCGTAGATATAATTGTCATATCTACTCCAAGTTTTACTCCCAAACAAAAGAAAAAGAGTCATAAAAGCTCAGTTTGGATATCAAAATCATCTTAATCTATCTCATTTCATATCATCTTATTATTATAATTTTTATAAATTCTCACATAAAATACAATAAACAATTTAACTTTTTCAAATTCTAAAATAATAATAATATTAATATTAAAAAAATATTCTAATAATATTTTATTTAACTTTTATCTAAAAATATTTCATGATCTCATCTCACTATCCAAACCATACCTTAAAACTTTTAGGTCCCGTTTGGCTGTTAAACTCATATGAACTAAGTTCAATCTAATTTTAAATTAAGTTTAACACCTAAACACCTAATTCTCAAATTACTAGACCCATCTAAACTCAAAACCTCTTTACACGTGGAACCTATAATATTTTTCAATTCAATATTTTTTTATACGTAGGACCCATAACCTTTTTCAATTTCTCATAAATATATTTAAATTCATCTTAAGTGGATTCCACAAAACTCACTCTACTATCTCAACTCACTACTATTTATAAAAAATTCAACTCAGCTCAACATCTAAATTCAATTTTAATATAGAACTCTATTAAAATTATCTCTATTTTATTCAACTTGTAGTGTAGAACACCGTAAACAAAATAATATAATATAAAACTAAAAGTATAATAAAGAAATTTTTTTTTTTCTAAATTTCATTCTTCGAATAATCTTGAGAATTTTACGTTTAGGCTAATTATGTGTTGCAAATTACAATTGAAAGAAAGAGTCTAAACTTTGGAAACGAGTTATATATGAATTATAAAGAAAAAAGAGATAATTATATATGAATGATAAACTAAGAAATTTGTTTTTCAAATTAAATATAAAGAAAAAATTATGAAGACCAAAAGCTAATTTGATGATGACAAAAATGACCTAACTTAAAAAAATTATGGACAACACATGCTCCTGTTCTTATATTTTTTTAATATAATATTAAATAATTAAAAATTATTTATCATTCATTACTTATTATCAAATCATAAAAATATATAAATAAATGGTAATTAAAATGATGGTGGATATGATTTTAATTATTTGCAGTATATAAGGTCAAAAAGAGACATAATTAGCCAGACAATTAATACACGCGAATAAATTTGAAATTTGAAATTTGAAAAAGACAAGGTACGTAGTAACCTAAAAAATGTCTCTATTCTGTTTATTACTTTGTCAGGTGATGTTCCTGAATCCTGACCTGTTTTCATTCTTCTTAATTCATAGCTCGTGTGTGTACGAAACTCTCCCATTTTTTTTTGTTTGATAGTGTTTTTTTAATGTTTTCTTTCTTAAATCACATGTCTCTCTTTGCCTATGTAATTAATAAGTACATAGGACGTTGTCCCTATTATTTAATTTTCATAATAATAATATTATAATTTCTGAAGTGTCGTTTATGTATTTTATCCCCTCGTTGTTTTATTTATTTATTTGAAGTGAAAAATGATAAACACAATTTCCATAATTATATTTTAAAATGAATGATATTTTTGTAAAATATCTTATAAAAATAACATAACTTTATAAAAATATCTTCATTTTAAAACATAATTGTGAAATATAATGTGAAAAATGTTGTGTGGATATCATTATTCGAAGCCACTAAAAAATTTTACAAAATGATGTGACTTGATGCGGTAAGTTAAATTGTAAAGTTATTTTTATTAGAAAGTAAATCTAACGTATCATATGAAGTCATGTCCGTATAAGACATTTATGTCGATGTAACATTTCTATTGTCTTTATTACCGCAATAAATCAACTTTATTTTCTTTGTTTTTGTTTTTAAGATTAAAAAAGATTGATGACAAGGTGCCTCTTACCATTCATGGTTATTGATTTCTCGTTCCTTGTCTTTGAATTTCCAACACTAAACTCTTCTACCATTTTATTGTAACTTTTCCAACTAAAAAAAAACTATTTATCTTCCTATAACTATTGACTTATTTATCCTTTTGACTTCCTCACTTTTTAACTATTTTACTTTAATTATTCTCGAATGTTAACGACTAATTATAATTGGCAGAGAAAAAACCCAATCAAAATATTCTAAAACTGACAACAGTGCTTGAGATTCAGTGCTTTATGCATTTTAATCTATGGTAAAAAATACATGGATTAGATACATTATTCACCTATATGCTTTACGCTTTGCACTAATAACTACTATTTGGTGATGAATAGTTTTTTTTTATTTTTTATTTTTATTTTTTTAAGGAAAACTGTCATCATTCATTTATTAGAAAAAATTACATTCATAACTAGATACATTTTGAAATATCTCCGTATCAAACATGATATTATAAACAAAAAATAATGAATAGTTGAAGAAGTGGAGATCAATAGATAAGAATTTTATAGATTTTTTGTATGAACGTGGATTCCACTAAAAAAGATGTTTAAGTAATGAATTTATTTAATTTTTTAAATATTTATTATTTAGGTTATTTATTTAAAAATAATAAAAGATATCAAATTAAGGAGTTTTGTATGTTTGGAAAGAATTTGAGGAAAAGTTGTACCCTAGATAAAAAAAAAACTATTCTAGTACTTTAGAAGAAAAATACTTTTACCAAAACGACTACATCCTTAGAGCCTATTTGGATTTAGAGATAGTTTCATTTCATTTCATCTCATAATTATAATTTTTTTAAATTTTAACACAAAATATAATAAATAATTTAATTTTTTCAAATTTTAAAATAATAATAATATTAAAAAAAAAATTCTAATAATTTTTTATTCACCTAATCTAAAATTATTTTTTCATCTCATTTCACTATTCAAACGAGCCTTAAACTATTAGTAGAGGATGTTTTGTGTCAAATTTGATAAATACAATATAGAAATTTCCTGTTTTTTGAGGGATATTATTTTCTTTGGATGCTAGAACTAGTGATCCTCAGGTAGGAAATGCTGCAATTTATATATATGATATCTATTTCTGATTAAGTATCCATGGCTATGAATTTGGAAACAGTTATATATTATATAAAAAGATCTGCTTGCACTGCACTCAAAGAAATGCGTGGCTTAGCACTCCACCACTTTATTTGAATTAACACTATCAATACATCCACCTACCTTGCTTCCAATAGTAAATACTAAAACAGGAGCTTAAAGCAAACTCTTTTATCATTTGACTGGACCACCTTAATTATTCATCTTTATCCTGCATGCCCATGGGTGAGTGGGACCTTAATTAATTTGTCTGCTGCTTTATTATGCATCATCTAGATTTTTTGCTTCTACAAGCTAATTGTAACTTTTAAATAGAATAGATCATATCATCAGTAATATTCTTCTATCTTTTCTATGAAACCTAATCTGATTATTTTGCATAAAAAATGTATTGATTACTTTGGGTTATAACTTACTTATTTCCCAATTGAAATACATCATCTAAACTTTTTGCTAATTGCTTGTGTGGGGTAGTGTTTTTCCATTATGTTTATTACTATTATTATTATTATTATCATTTGTTGTTTATATTTTGACGTGATGCTAGACTTATTTCGAACAAACAAGTGTCATGTGCTATTGGTTATGATGTGATTTAAATGCCACATATCAAACTTGCCATTAGAAAAGTTTGATGGAATATTGATGGAGGAACTAATTTATAATGATAGTGTCGTATGTAGAGGTTCATACTACATCTGAGACATCACGTATGGAGTAAGCTTGTGGCGAAAAAATCACGTACCTGCAGGCTATATTGTCTTATCTCAAATGAATGGTCCAATACCATATAGGAGACCCTTATTAGGGGTATGACTACACTATTGGATCCAAGGCAGGCTGCACGAGCATGCATACCTTTCCCATCAATCATTCGGTCTCTACAATTCTTTAAGTCCAGAGGATAAATGGATGTCCGAGATCAAAGGGCTCATATTCAAACATACTTAGAGTTAGAAAGAAATATGACGGTCCCGCCCTATAAAAGGCATTGGATAAGGGAAAAAAAATCTCAATTTTTAGATCGTAGAGTGATTGATCTTCTTTGGAGTAAAAATCTTATTTCGAACATACAAAGTGTCATGTGCTTATTGGTTATGACGTGATTTGAAAGCCACATATCAAACTTGCCATTAGAAAAGTTTGATGGAGGAACTAATTTATAATGATAGTGCCAAAACGATGGGAAAGTTTAAACCTTGGATAAGAATTTCCTATTTGATCCTTTCAATTCAATATCTTTTGTATTCTTCATGGTCTATGTTAAGAGCATAATCTAGCATGTCTTCCATGTAAATAAAAGCCTGATAAAGTTTTGATAGGACCGGATAAACACAAGACACAAGACTCAATAATGTAAAAGGGAATATAGGGTATTAAAAAAAGTTCCTACAAATCTTTTATTAGTAAAAAAAAAATGTTTAACAAATTTTACGTGAAGACTGTGCCAAAGAAAGGGAAGAGACCCATTCCTGCACACAAGGTGCTATGGAAGACGAGGCAGTGCTCAGGAAAAATGCAGTTAGTCCAAAGAGTAGGATGAGTAACACTAAGAAGAAAGCTTGACAAACACAATTGATCAGCACCCTACAACTAAAGATGGTTCGTTCGATAGAATACAAAGAAGATGCAACAACTAGGCCGACAATGTGTGGCCAAAGAAAAAGTAAGTCAAGCAGCACGTTGTAGAAAGCCTGGCTATCTCAATGCTGGAAGCTTGCAATACAAAGGTGAACAACGGTTGAGGACAAGACCGATATAAATGTCCAGAGGCGGCATGTGTTGTACGCAAAGGTTCATACTACATTTGAGATGTCATGTATGGAGTAAGCTTGTGGTGAAAAAATCACGTACCTGCAGGCTATATCGTCTTATCTCAAATGTATGGTCCTATGCCATATAGGAGACCCTTATTAGGGGGATGACTATAGGATTGGACCAAAGGCAAGCTGCACGAGCATGCATACCTTGTCCCATCAATCACTCGGTCTCTACAATTCTTCAAGTTCAAAAGATAAATGGATGGCTGAGATCAAAGGGCTCATATTCAAACATACTTAGAGTCAGAAGGAAACGTGACGGTCCCGCCCTATAAAAGGCATTGGACAAGGGAAAAAAATCTCAATTTTGAGATTGTAAAGTGATTGATCTTCTTTGGAGTCAGACTCTTCAAAGAAAGCAAGTGACTACAAAGGAAGTGATAGGAGGAGGACTAGCATCAGCGCCACCGTAGTATTTAAATATTGTTTAGGTAGATTATTCTAAAATTGTACTAGGAATGTGGGGTGAATGTTTGTGGATATGTTGTGAGGATATGCTTTGCATATTCTGTAACTCTCCCCCTTTCTTACATGAAAAATAATATATCTTCTTCGTTATGTTTATGGATTATCTTTACACTCAATTTTGAGATAATGAGTTTGAATGGTATGAATTAGTGGTAATTGTGATTTTTGGGTGAGTGAGTCTTACCATGTATCTATTACCATGGATGGGTAGAGTGATTCTTCACGCCCTTCCTATGACACGTTCTCATGAGTTTTTATGGGTAGATGGAGTCCCTGTAATGATTAGGATGGAAAGTTTTCCCATTGGCCCCACTTGATAGACGGGTAGAGAGATTCTTCAGGCGTATCATGTGTGGTGTCTTCAAATCAGTTGACTAGGTAGAGTGCTTTCTGGGTTGATCATGTGGTGTTGTCTTCGGGTGTGCTGACTGGGTTAAGTGATTTCCCGTATCTGATGGTTTGAAACTAGTGCATTAGCTTGTACGTTGATTGGGTAAAGTGATTCCGGCGTCGAACGGTGGAGTGATTCCTTACTTGGCATTTATACGATGAGTATTATGTGCTTTGATAAGAGGATAGTTCCTCGCCTCGGTGATAATTGTGTATACTTGCGATTGCTCAGAGAGTGATTCCTTACCATGCTTATATACTTGTGTTTTATTCAGAGGGTATTTTTTCGCCATAGTTATGAATACATGTGTTTTTGCCTAGATGGTAATTCCTCACCATGTATAATTATAAATATATGTGTTCACATATCATTTACATGAAACAATGCATGTATCTTCACATGCATTATCTCTCACTAATAGTATTATCATAAATGTTTAACCTACATGTGGTTTCGTTCATAAGAATTGTAAACCTTGATACAGACGTAGTCTAAGAGGAGATTCCAAGGAGAAAGGACAACTCCTGCCCGAGTGATAGAAACGGAGGCCTATATTTGCTATTAGTTATTCTTACTTGTGAAAATGTACTACTTAGTCATGAATGAGAGTGATGAACAATTGGTGTTGCATAACATTATTTGGGAAGTGAAAATGACATGTGTATATTATTATTATTATTATTAATGGGTGAGTTTTTTATTGTTTTAGACGTCAAGTACAATTAGCATTTAGTCTATGACTAAACTTTTACTTATTTCGCTGCGACTTATCCATATTCAATACATGATTGCGTGCCTAGATCAAATACTAACATTGTGGTGTTGTAGACCGACTGGCATCTTTGACATTACGGATCCTCACCAAGCTCTCTACCAAGATACGAGCACCACATTTTATTTTTTGTAAAAAATTACAAAGAAATTCATATTATGAGCCACTTTGGAAGTATTATTTGCAAAATTTATTTGGGCCAGCAAATATAGTAGTAATTTTGTAGAAATCGTATGTTTTTAGAAACATATTATCATGTGAAAAAGTAAATTCTTTACTAGGAAAAAAGATGAAAATGGATGTGAAATGCTTTTATGAACTCCCTTGGTACCGACCTATATGGTATGCGGCCAGTGTGCACATGTGCTGGGCTACACTTGGTCTTGAGGCAGTTCAACATGAATAGGCCAATGATTAACTAAGGTTGTTACATTGAGCGAACATACGAAGATGATTCTAGGGATTAATCATCGAATGTGTATGTTGTTGATAATCACAGATATTTATTGAGATGGAATATAATATTTATTTATATAGTGATAATTTCGAGAGATAATTTCTTTAAAATATTTTATTGTGAGTATTTCTTGAATAATTGTGGTGAAAATCTTCCTTTGTTCCTTCTTGAGTAATTAATGTATTGTGATAATTTCTTGAATAATATCATCGTGTGTATATAAGGGTGGCTATAATCTCTTTGATCATTGCGAGAGGTTGGTTCCTATGCGTTTCAGGATCGAATAATCCAAGGATATAATAATAATATTCTCATGAAATGAAACTTTAAATTTGTACTGTCCTTTCACTGATATTGTTGAGTATAAAGGCAGCCCATCGTGGGACCGCCATATTCAAGTGTCAGACTAGTCACCCGAACCCGACCCGAAAAGTTCTAACCCAAAACACAAGGTTCCCAAAAAGGGAACTTTGAAAATGTTTATGAAAAGATGGGTTTTCCGACCCAACCACCTTTGTTTTCTTTTCCCATTTTTTTTTTTTTTTTGTGCAATTGACATAAATTCATATTAATACACGCTTGCTAGAAAATTTTGATTACCATTCTATATAAAAAAAGTCAAATGAAGCACATGATATCATACTAGCTATGTTTGAAACATGGAAGCAATTAAGCTCATTTGAGTTGAGTTCAAATTTAAACCTAGCTCAACATTCAAACACATAATTCTCAAATTATTAAATATCACTGATGGGAACCAATGTGAGTTTTCAAATTGATTGTGAGTTCAAGGGATTCCATTCCCACGGGTTCATATCAATCACTCAACTTAATACTTCTTTACACGTAGAACCCACAACTTTTTTCAATTCAACACTTCTTTACATGTGAGACCACAACCTTTTTCAACTTCCTATAGATACATCTAAACTCATCTTAACATCTAAACATATTTAAACTCATCTCAGGTGGGCCTCACAAAACTTACTCCACCATTTTAACTCACTACTATTTACAAAAAACTCAATTTGTCTAAACTTAACGTCCAAAAACAACCTTAGAGTATAAAACCTTTTTAAAATATGGGTCAATCATGGGAACCCTTTTTAAAATTTTAAAAATGGTACTAACATATAAACCATTTTTGAATTAATTGTATTTACTTGTTGGAGAAGTCTCTTATATAGTTTCTTCATAATTGATGCTCAATCGCTCTCCAAATTACCACAGATCTTCTGAAATGAGCAGTTGCTTGTCATATGAATGTAGCAAATTTTGGGCTTCCCTTTGGAAACACTATTTCAACCAAATAAATGGCTACCTTGAAGAAAGGAGGCCATACATTTGATCATCTCCTGCAGCATATGGACGTTCCTAATGTCCTCTTGAATGAATATTTGAATGTCGATCCAAACCCTAGCTAACTGGAAGATGAAACCTTGCTTGTCACAAGACAGATTGCACCAGGAGATCATTCAATACCTCCACTTGGCTTACACTTTGATGGATGGCTAGCTTTCAATTAATAACATAGAAGGAAACTTACCAAATGAAGACTCACACCTCACAGCAGCTGTCACAACGGCTACCTCCAAATCATGATCAATGGAAGATTCTCCCAATCACCTTGACTCATGCAACGGCTAGTTAATTATATTTGTTTTCCATTTTCCACAAGTTACCTTATTAAGCTCTAGTCTCCAATGGTACAATAACTAATGTATTGGTGTAATACATGTTATATAAAAGAATAACAGACTCTATGCTATCATGTTAGTTGAGGCATTTCATTAAGCACTTTGTGTTTATTGTCTCTATGGTACCAGAGTCCTTGTAAAAGAAGAGAGTCTTCCTCCCATGGCCACCATTACCTTAATGTAGGTAACTTTGTTACCTTGAAGCTCAACAACACCAACTATCCTTTATGGCGTGAACAGATTTTGGCCTTGGCTGAGACCCAAGACCTTGTTGAACTTCTCATGGACGCATCCCAACCCCATTAATGTTGCCTCTGGTGCAAGCAAATCCACACTCACTCCAGCCTTCCTTTAATGGCACAAATCAGACCGATTGCTCCGCTGTTGGATTATAGGCACATTATCTAAAGAAGCACTCGGCCTCATTGTGGGGCTTGATTCCACTAACCAAGTTTGGGTGGCTCTCAAAGAGGTTTAGGCCTATGACTCCCAAGAAAGGAAGTTCCATCTCACTCAACAACTTAGGTACCTGCACAAGGAGCCTACGACACTATTGGCCAACCACCTCTTTGCCTTCAAAGGATTGTGTGACAGCCTTGCTTCGATCGAACACCCTGCGCAAGACAAGATGAAGGTCTTCTCATTGTTGAATAGCCTTAAAGCCAAGTACAAGCCCTTCACAATAGCGATGTTGAAACCACCAATGCCCTCTTATGCTAAACTCCTCCCTCTGCTCCAAGGGTATGAAATCCAATCCTCACTTCATGATTCCATTAATTCCTTTGCTTTCTATGGACAAAGAAATGGTGCCCCGAACACCAAGGATTATCGTAGCAACTACCGTTCTCAGTCTCGGTCCTTCTCCTCGAAGGGATGTGGGTTTCAACCCTCCAACCAGTCAGCTAGGACCAACTTTGAGGCTGGAGGAGAAAACGTGCATTTTGATCAACCCGATGGTGGGTCTAACACACATGAACTTGCTGACAGGCCCAATAGCAAGGCTTGTGACTTCTCCCGCACTGCAATATGCCAAATCTGTGGAACAAAGGGACATGTTGGAACAGGTTCAATCATTCTTACCAACCTGAAGATATTCCTCAAGGCCTTGCTGCAATGACACTTGAGAATCTTTCTCATGATGTTGAATGTACTGCTAAAACTGGCCCGTCAGCTCACATGACCAGCAAACCAGGTATACTTGAAAATCTTCATTGCTATTTTGGTAATGATGTTGTTATTGTCGGTGATGGTAGTTCTCATGCTATTACTCATATTGATGATATTTATCTCGATAATGGTACTACTAAGACTAAATTATGCGATGTTTTATTAGTACCTGCCTTAGCTAAAAAATTTTTATCTATTGGGCAACTTACTACTGATTATCCCTATAACTATGAGTTTTACTGTGTTTGTTTTATTGTTAACGAACGGGAGACCAACCATGCCCTATTGATCGGACAATGGGAGGGTAACCTCTACATTGTGTCCCCCCCTTACGAAGCTTACTTCTCCACATGTTTTCGTTGAGTCTCTGAAGACGTGTGGCACCATCGCTTGGGACATCCTCAGGCCTCTGCTTTACAAGTCCTAAAATCCAAAGGACTTATTCAAATTTCTGGTTCTAATAAAAATTCTTCCTTTTGTGACAGTTGCCAATTAGGGAAACTTTGCAAACTACCATTTTTACCATCCTGCAATATTACTCATGCCATGTTTGAGAAAACTTATTGTGACTTATGGGATCCAACTCCTGTAGTCTCTGTTGGTAAATTTCATTATTATGAATGCTTAGTTGATGCTTTCTTTAAATTCATGTGGCTTATCCCTTTAGTAAAAAATCAGATTTTTTCTCTGCCTTTTTACTTTTTGATAAATATGTTGAGTGTCAGTTAAATACAAATATCAAATAATTTCAAACTGACGGGGGATGTGAGTTTGCTAATACTCAGTTTACATCCCATTACAAAAACAAGGTATTATTCATTGTTTTTCCTATTCTCATACCCCTGAACAGAATGCTATGGTTGAACGTCATCACTGTACTATTTGTGAACTTGGTATAACCATGAGTTTTCATAGTGGCGTTCCAAAATGCTTTTGGGTTGAAGTCTTCGCCACTACCACTTTTCTTATTAATCGCCTTCCCTCCACAACCATCGACTTACAGTCACCCTTTTCCATACTCTACGGATCCTATCCTAACTATAGTTCCCTACGTGTCTTTGGATCAAAATGCTTTCCCTACACATGGGATGCCAAACGGAATAAACTTGACCCTAAAATTTTGTTGGGTGTTTTTATGGGTTATAGCGATAAGTATCGAGGGTATAAATGTTCTCACCCTCCATCTAACCGTACCTTCATCTCACGACACGTTGTCTTTGATGAGTTTACCATCCCTTTTAAATAGCCTGGGACTCTCTACCTACCTTCCTCCACAGAGTCTGTTCTCTCCACCTTTGACATGTGGATTACCCTTACTACTCATTTATCTGACTCCACCGTACCCATACCATCTGTCTCCACCCTAGCTGAGGATATTCCCCTTCCCCTCCCACACCCATCCACTCTGGCACCTTCCCTTGCACCTGGTACACCCTCTACTAGCGTTAATAGTCTACCATCCTCTCCTTTACTTATATTTGATCCGCCCACTCTCGCTCCCATTCCACTTATTGACCTTTCCACCACTTCTTTAGTGGCCTCTGATAACTCCATTGTTACCCACTCTAAATTCAGTATTCATAAGCCTAACCTTAAATATACTCACTTGCATGACCTCACTTCCATTCCCGTAGAGCCAAAATCAATCCGCTCTGCTCTCAAACATCCTGGTTGGTTATGAGCAATGCATGATGAATTATAGGTATTAAGTGTGCATTTGGAATTTTTTCCCTTGTGAGTCTACCATGTCTATTATTGGTTGTAAATGGATTTTCAAAACCAAACTCAAAACTGATGGCACTTTGCATCGGCTGAAAGCTCGTTTAGTTACTAAAGGTTTTCATCAAGAATATGGCATCAACTATCATGAGACATTCTCTCCCGTTATCAAACCAAGTACAATCTAGATTGTCATCACACTCACTTTGATCAACCGCTGGAGCATTCTTCAATTAGATGTTAAGAATGCCTTTCTTCATGGTGACCTCCACAAATCTGTTTTCATGGAACAACCTCTAGGTTTTGTTCACCCAACCCACACTTTTTTTTTTTATTAACTTATGGCATTATTTGTAGCACTGTTGATTTTTTCTTATTTATTTGTCATTCCTCTCGTGGTACTCTTATCTTACTATTGTATGTTGATGATATTTTATTGACCGGTTCCTCTTTTGCTTATCTTCATGAATTTATTTCCACTTTTCACAATCAGTTTTCCATAAAAGACCTTGGCCCCTGCACTATTTTCTTGGTATTCAGATCATCCTAGCACCTAATGGACTTACCTTATCTAAAACCAAATATGCTATTGATATTTGAGACTGTGACAAAATGTGTGACTGTAAACCCATGGGTACTCCCATGATGCCCAAGACCAAAGGACTTACCTCATAGACACCTTTCTCTGATCCTAGCTTGCTCAATACAGCAGTATTGTGGTTGCACTTCAATACCTTACTCTTACCCGTCTTACCCTCTCTTACAGTGTTAATTTTGTTTCTCAATTTATGCATTCCCCTACTGAAGCCTATTATAAAATGGTCAAATGCATCTTTCGGTATTTAAAAGGTACTGCTGATCTTGGTCTTCATTTTAGTTCTCATTCTACACTTAATTTGTATGCCTTTTCAGATGCAGATTGGGCATGTTTCCCTTTAACTAGACGTTCCACCACCGGCTATTATGTCTTTCTTAGTAGCAATTGTATATCCTGGTCCATAGAAAAGCAACATACAGTTTCTCAATCAAGCTCCAAAGCTAAGTACAAAGCAATGGCCCATACTACTACTGAGATAACTTGTATATCATTCTTACTTCATGATATGGGCATTCACCTCACCTCCACTCTGCTCTTACTTTGTGATAATATCAGTGCACTTTATATGACAGTTAACCTTGTCTTTCATGCTCGGAGCAAGCACATCGAGATTGATTATCACTACGCTTGTGATCGTGTAGCTCTTGGCCTCCTTCATACTCGGCATGTCTCAACCTCTCTCCAACTTGCTAATATTTTTACCAAGCCATTTGGACAACCTGCTCTTTCTAATCTTTGCACCAAACT
>QEOT01124277.1:269865-288039 GCA_003123785.1 Pterocarya stenoptera | reverse complement strand
ATTAGTCAATTAGAAAACGTGGGGGTTAAAACTGGCATGCTGCACGCATGCATGCATGTACATATGTGCGTGGGCATTCTTGAAGTAATCACCATTACATGTTTGTGAAAATGTTAATTAAAGATATATACTAACAGTGCAACATTGGAATTTTGGGTCAGGTGATTACAATTCCATACACTAAACAGCAAATTAAACTGCGACATATAGAATTTAAGCCAAGTTTTTTGGGACTATTAAATGAATACTTTGACAATGATCTGATACCATCCATTACGCTTAGTTTGGATAGCGAGAAGTATTGAGAAATATTGTGAATAGTTATAAGTAGAGATTGGAGTGAGTTTATGGATCTTAGTGAGAGTAGTTTGAGTTGTTTGAATGTATGAAGTATACTGAGTTGTTTACTTTTGAATAGGTAGTTGAAAAAGGTATGGGTCTCATCAATAATTAATTTTTTTTATTAATGATGATGAAATGATAATTTTATTTATATATAATAGTGATAAATATTATAGTAATTTTATTTTTATATTTTTATATAATAGTGATAAATATTATAATGATTTTATTTTTTATTTATATATAATAGTCATAAATATAATAATAATTTTTTATATATAATAATTATAAATATTATATATTTATTTATAATTTATAAATATCATAATATACTGTGGTGCCTTCACTGTTTCGATTGTGATGGAAGAAAGTAACCGAGATGGGATGGCACATGGACGATTGCTAGAGGAAATTGCAGAGCGATTCGGATTGTGATGGGTGAAAGAAATAAATGAAGAGAAAATCGAATTTGAGTGTATTGGGAAGGGTAGCCGAGAGGGGTCAGAGAGGGTTGGTGGCCGAGATTACTTTGTGTCAGAAAGTACTTCAAGATAGAAAAATATGTTTGGCATGCGGAATATCTTGATCCGTATGAAAATCTTTGAAAAGTGTTGGGACATGTTTGTTATCCAAACCCTCCCAAATCTCTCTGACATTTTGAGCTACCTACGCTCGGAAATCGATCCACATGCAACACGCCGTTGATCTTGCAGAATTATTAAATATCGATCGGTTCCCGGGCCCATGCACAGAAATATGTAGCAGAAAGTACTGCCATTTTTAATTTACTTTTTTATGGTTTCAAACTAAAGTTCTCAACTGGCAGCCTGCGGAGGGATTCCCAACTGTAAATCCTTTTAACCGATACTGAAAAACCATTAACTAACTTTCTAATACACATGCACATTTAAGCTTCCAATCTCACTGGTTAGGGAGCTAAATAGACTGATGTAATATTTCTGGTGGGGTCAACAGGAGCAAACAAAGAAAATCCATTGGATTTCCTAGAACAAGATGGGTAATTCGAAGGCTGTTGGGGGATTGGGATTCAGAGAATTGGAAGATTTTAATCTGGCCTTGCTAGCCAAACAAGGGTGGAGGATTCTGCAAGACCCTAAGTCCCTAGCTTCTCAGGTTTTAAAACAGAAGTACTTTCCCAAAAAACACTTCTTCCAAGCCAAATTGGGAAGTAAGCCCTCTTATGTTTGGAGAAGCATAATGGCAGCTAGAGATCTAATCGAGAAAGGCACCTATTGGAGAGTTGGAAATGGCAAGGAAATAAAGATATGGCAAGATAAGTGGGTCCTTAATGCAAGCTCTATGAGACCTCAAGGTGCTGCCAACTCTGAGATAGACCAATCTACAGTTCATGAACTGATCGACCCCGAGACTAATCAATGGAGAATTGACCTGGTTAGGAGCTTATTTACAGTGGAGAGTGCTGAGAAGATCTTACAACTTCCTATTAGTTGCACAAACAAGCCTGACAAATTGATTTGGAAGGGTACAGCAACAGGCCTATTTACTGTAAAGAGTGCCTACCATTTCCAAAAAGAACTAAGGATCTTAGACAAGGGACAACCTTCTATCTCCAATGACAGGAGGAAGCTGTGGTCAGTACTCTGGAAACTCAAAATCCCTCCAGCAGATAGAACCTTTTTGTGGAAAGCATGCTTAGAGGGTCTCCCTACGATGCTGAATCTTTATAAGAGAAAGATAGTTGATAATCCTAAATGCCCTATTTGTTTTGCTGAGGAGTCAGTTATCCATGCCATTTGGTCATGCCCTGCAGCTAAGGACGTATGGAGTATGTGTTCCAAGCGGATTCAAAAATGTGCTATATGGAAATCAAATTTTCTTGAGCTCTTTGACTCTTTCTGCTCTGAATTTGATAAAGAAATGGTAGAGGAAATTGCAATTGTGGCTAAAAGGATATGGAGTAGACGGAACAGAGTTATTTTCCAATCAGACTTCCAGCATCCTAAAGAGATCATTATGCAAGCTCAGTTAGTGCTTAAGGATATAAATGAAAGCAATACCAAGATGGTCCAGGTAATTTCTGAAGAAAGAAGACAGACGCTAGACTGGATGCCTCCTCCCGCAAACATTATTAAAGCTAACTGGGATATTGCAACAGAAAAGAACACTGGTCTAATAGGAATTGGTATAGTTCTGAGGGACAGTGCAGGAGTTGTCATTGCCTCATCTAGAACAAGCAGGTACCTCAAACAGGATCCTCTCTTGGCTGAAGCTATCGGAGCATTGTAGGCTACTATTTTTTGTCTCACCGTGGGATGTCGTAACATCATGCTGGAAGGAGACGCTCTCCAAGTTATTCATGACATACCTAAAGCCATGAATAACCTGTCAAGCTACGGATTGGTGATTGAAGATATCAAAGAAAAGCTACTAGGTTTCTCAAGCTGGTCAGTAAACCATGTTAAGAGAGAGGTTAATCAACTTGCTCATTCTCTAGCAAGATCGGCCTTGACAGTCACTGATGTATTTATAAATCGGTCTTAATGTATCTGATTAGCTTGTAACTTCCAAGTTAATGATATGAATGAATATTTCCTTTCAAAAAAATAATACACATGCACATGCACATCTTTCTTATAAACCAAACTATATACACATGCAGACCTTTTTTTTCTTTGGCCAAAATGAAGCCACTCATGTCCACTTTTTCTCGATCACCTAAAATTAAATTACGAAGAAAGTATGGGGGATATTATTTATGAAAAAATCTAGTTGTAAGCGATTCTATACACTAATACGTGCACTCATTCAATATGATTGATCAGAAAATAGACTTTATTAAAAACAGTACTAATTTGAATTTAGAATATAAAGACAACAACATTAATATGCAGATTGATATACAAACTTACTTGTATGTAGCAAAACTTTTTATTTATTCGATTGGAGAGCATATTATATCCTGAGAGTTGTATATATATTGCTTTGTTTTCCTTGGAAGGTGTGTTATGAGATACGAGTTGGTCTCATATAGTTAGTGGATAAATTCACATAAATCTGGAGTTCATTACAACAAATTTTGGTCAAGTTATCACTAGTACCTGAAGGTTGAATGGCCGCTTTAATTAATTTTGGTATAAATTTTATTTATTTATTTCATTTTTTTTTTTTTTTGGAATAAGATAAGTGTTTGTATTTGCACAAAATTATTGGTATATGTTGGACCTCAAATACATACTATAGATCATCGATCTAATTTAGCCCTAATTAATTGAGAGAAGTACACATGTAGCCTGCCTACTCCACTATTGAGGGAGGACTAAATTAATGTGACGCCCTCGACCCCACGTATCCTTTGGAGGGAGTTGTGACGCCGAGGTGCTAACTACACGGATCACACACCCTAAGTGCAACGTGAAAGCAAGTGTGTGCAAGCATTCACCTTAAAAGTGTACAATTATAAACGCAGCAAAGAAATAAAAATGGGCAGCCTGAACTCCTAATTAGGGGTGCACACGGTCTGGTCCTGCGATGGACCGAAGGTTTTCAGTCCATCAATTGGACTGGACCGGACCGAACTGAACACCCAAGGAGACCGGACCGGACCAGTAGCTATCGGTCAGGTCTGATCCGGTTCAGTTCATTCGGTCTGGCCTTTTTTTTTTTAAATCAATTAATAAAAAAAATTATTTACAATACTAAATTAAATTAAGTGACTTATTAATGTGGATTATGTAATAAACTCAATAAAAAAATATTTTATATGGTCAATGATAATAAATTAGATAAAAATTACATTATTGATGATGTTAATTATTACTTTATTACTAACTTAAAGTATGTTAATGCATAATGAGCCATATACAACTTTTAACATTTTGTATATAAAGCAATAAGCATGAATAATTTAATTATCCATACATATTATATCCATAATTAAGAAAGATACATACTTAACATACTATTATAAATAAGAATAAAATATTTAATTATACATACTATTATAAATTTATAAATTATACATATATTATAATTTATACTATAACGCTTAATACTTAATAATATTAATAATACATTAAAGAATATACTAATACATTGATACTAAATATATATAGTGATAGACTTATAGTGATTAGTGATTATGAATCATGATTAGTATAATTATATAATAGTATTAGTATACAGTGTTAGACTATTAGTAATATAGTATAGCTATATATTAGTAATATTAGTATAAGTATAACTATAGTATAATTTATAATTTTAATACTATAATGACAATTATAGTATAACTATATAATAGTATTAGTATAAAATATTAGACTATTAATAATATAGTATAGGCTATAGCTATATATTAGTAATATTAGTAATTTAGTATAAGTATAATTGCATAACTATAGTCTATAGTCTATACTTATAACTATAATAAATCATTATAACTTATACTAATATATAATATAGTATAACTAAACTAATATAACAACTAATATAACCATTAGTATAACTATATAAATATATAATAGTATTAATAGTCTATACTTAATTAATATAGTATAATTATATGTAAAAAAATATAAAAAATATATAGAAATACATTCGGTCCGGTCCGGTCCGAAAAACAGATGGACCGTGGACCGAACCGAATGAATTCGGTCAAAAAAAAAATTGGACCGACTGGACCGGACCAAATTCGGTCTGGTCTAGTCTGGTTCGGTCCAAAATGACCAGTCCGGACCGACTGATGCTCACCCCTACTCCTACTAGTACTAGAAATTTAAATAAAAAACTCCAACAAAACAATCTATGAATTAATACAGTCATCCAACTAGATAAGAAGTAAATGCTAAAACAAGCTACAAAAGGGAAAAGTCCTCAGGCCTTCACTCCTTAAGTGGGGCCGGTCCTCTGCATCAAAGTCTATGGTTTTGGAGAACGGAATCACAGTTGGGGACACCATAGTGAGATTCAATCTCAGCAAGTAAAACTGATAAAATGAAACCCAAAAATACAACCACGGAAAAACTATACATATCACATCATTTGGAAAAATAAGAGATTTAACAAAATTGCACAAAGCCAATATCATTCTCAACAACTTACAGAAAATGTCACGCACGTCATAAAAACGCATTTCCATCTATTTAATCACTATATGCACCATTTTCTCCCTTAAAGACTATTCGCATACCCTGACTCTTTTCGTCACACCACGAGTAATGACCGTGCATGTGACTTCGTAACAAGCAATGCCCAGTTCCGCGTCTGGTGCGTACCTGAGAGGCTACGGAGTCGGCACGAGTGATCCAAGAGACGTCATTGTTTTATACACTCCCGAGTGATCAGAGAAGCTCCACCGAGATAATATCTCATCTCGACTTGGGATTGTGATACGCACACACCCATAAAATGTGGTTTTAATCTTTTGACATCAAAACAAATTTTTTTGATTTCACAGCACAATCATAGAACAGAGCACAATTAATAAAATCATGAAAAGTAATAACAATTAAAATACAGATGCATGACAGGCAGTTATTGGATGACATGGCAATAGGTACAACAAACAATGACAGAACAACACACAGTTTCATAGATTCACAAATCACAACTACACGTGATTCCCAAAACTTTGCCCGACCCTCAGCCAACAATTCCAACATAACCAATAATATTATATCCCAACACTCTATAGGGCCCCTGGCCACTTAACTAATTACAACCAGACTATAACAAACATAGTTTAACATTTATTCTGTGTTAGTATTTCAACGGTCAGTCTAGAGTTTTCCTTACCACACGGAAGGACAATTTCTGGATGATCAAGCACGATGACTTAAAGTATCCTGCAAGTGTGCATTTGCACATCTCACTGCGCAAATGGAAAAACAGTTATTCAAATCTAACGCTGCCTAAAGATTAATATACAAGGTGAGTGGTATGCAGCTTACTGTGGTGGCGTTTAAAAGGGCGAAGCATGGCGGCAATAGTGGTTACGTGACAGAGGTAGTGGCGGGTTTAGACATGACGGGGAGATCTATGGCTGGAGAAAATTAAAGGGTGACAAATCCAACATAAATGTATGGTGGAGGAAGGGAAACTCGCGGCAAAGGGTGGTGGAGCACAGAGGTTGGATGAACTCAAGGGAGGAAGAGTTCTGGAATGGGAGAGGGAAGGCCAGAGGTTGGTCGAGCAGCCATTGGAACATGGCTGGGAGTGGTGTTTCGTGGCAGCGCACGATGGAGCTTGGAGGAAATTTCTCTAATCGAAGGAAAAGAGAGCTAGAGAGGGAGGGTTTGAGAGATCCGACAAGGAGGTGACGAGATTGAGAGGAGGAGGAGGGGCTGTGTGTTTCGAAGAGAAAGGGGCCTTGCTTATTAATAGGTTGTGGAGTGGGGCTTGGGGAACGTAGCCGTGGCTGCGATTGGTGATGCGGGATGATGGGAGGAAGCCGAACGTTGCATGCATGGCATGCGATGGTTGGCGTGCAACAATAGCGAGCAAGCGACAACGCTGAGAGGTGCACGGGTTGGAAGAGTTGGAGATGCAGATTGGTGGAAGGGGAGGTGGCGGCAGACGAGGACGGTGGCCAGAGCCCAAATGGCGTGCGGTGAAGGTGCAAAGGCAGCATGGGCTGCAATGTCTCATGGGTTACAGGAAGAAGAAGGAAAGAAGAAAAAGAAAGAAGAAAAAACGAAAAAGAAGCATGCCCCAAAAGAAGCAGGGGGCATGCGGCGCTGGGAGGAAAAGAAGGGACCTAAGGCTTTCTTCATAGGGTCAAAACAGCGTAGTTTTGGTGGTGTAAGGGGTTGGGTTTTTAGACTCCAATTTATGGGCTAAAAGCACACAAGTTGGGCCCAAATTTGCACTCATAACACACTAAAATCAGCCGAACTCACGCAAAATAAAAGAACCCACTTTATACAATTAACCCACTTATCATAATTTGGGCTCCAAGTTCACTAAAGAAAAATACACACACGAGCAAGCTTGGGCTTCACAATTAATTACTAAAAAAATGAAAAGGCATGGATTTCTAGGCCCTACATAAAACAAGTTTTACGTACACACGACACCTAGCTCAAAATAATTATATATATTCCGAGATTGATGAAAGGATTAAAAAAGGATGGAACCCAAATTGATTTTTTTAAGAGCTCAATTAATTACATAAACAAATCTTCTTTATATATACAAACATACAAGGTCGGAATTACATGACAAGGATAATTGTCATCGACTTCTTAATAAGCTAGCAGTAGTAGTACTACTCGATCACGTACGCAACACCAAAAGATCAAATTATTCATTCTTGTTCGTGAGAACAAGCCACCAATTGAACCTAACCCATGCATGCATGCATGCGTACTAGTCCACGTGCTGCAAAAGTCATAATTAATTAGACAAAAGGTTGTGATAGCTTGCAATGTGAGCTAGCTCACTACCACTTGTTTGTAGGAAGCATGTTGAAGTGTGTTTAATTTGTAGCTGCCCACTATGAAAGTGCTCATGTACCTGCGAGGTAGAAGAACGGGCAATAAGGTGGTGGCCGTGTCACTTTCAATGTCAAAGTCAGAATATTCCAACGGGAGCAAAAGAAGCAAGAAGCTATAGAGAGCTAGAGAGAAATACTGAATGTGTGTAAAACCTCTTCTCATTGTCAACATTTCTCCATTTATAGTTGATCCCTCGTAGGATCCTTCTGTCACTATAATGATTTCATTTGCCCCAGGCAGCATGGCGTCTCATTTAATGCGGCTGCTCCTATCAGTTATAGGGGCCCGATCTCAGGGTTAGCCACTCCAAATTGCATTCAATGTAGCCGATCTTATCGGGGACAAGATCCTGGTCTGTCTGTTCCTCATTAATGCATTGTGTCTAGAGGAACCGTCGACTGCTTTCCTCTTCTCAATTCCTCATGGGGCTTTCCCCTTGCCATTTCTTGGTCTCTCTTACTATGAATCCTTGGCCTTAGCATGGGAAGCTTGAGCCCGGCCCGACTGAGTACAAAATCCCCTTTCTAGTTACCCCGCGAATTTTGCATCACGTGAAAATGGCCTAGATTTAATTCTCCCGCACGCTCCCTCTGCCAACCTTGAATTCATTGTATTGCTACACATTCCTACGCTTCAGGAATTGGTGTAACGATAGCATTCCCACGTCCCATCACTTTTCACGTTGGGGCTTTTGAAGCGTTACTCTTCCTCTATTTATTCCACCTTCCTGTCCCTGAAGCAGCCTCTACTATTCTCTCCAGTCTTGCTTCTTTGGCCATCATGCTCTCCTTCTTCTCTCACGCTTTTGCTTCAAAATGATCTGTTCTCAATGACATCCAATAGTACTTCCTATTGCGACTCTTTCTAATACGATGGACACAGGTGGTCCATAGTCGTTGACCCTGTGGCCCTCGACGCGCGGCTTAGTATGTACAGAATTCCAGAATCGGTGCCCTTGGAGGTCCCAACACCTGGCAGCAAGGCTGCTGACCTTAAGGGTAATGTCAAGAGTGTGGCCTTGGACTTTGACATGGCCCCTAATTAGGTGCACCATAATACTTGAAGGATCCTAACATTGTGTTGCCTGGTGTGGCGATGGAAGTCTCTATTCACTTATGCGGTTCGCACTCTGAAAGGGACTATCTGCAGTTTTCGTTCCAGCCCAAGTTTCAAGTTGCCACTCCAATGCCAATAGGTGGCAAAAAAAAATTTTCTTCGTATTGGGTGAGGCTCACCATGCAGCTCTTCCACCACGAATATAAACTATTTGTCCTTAATTGTCACATTATTCAACCCTTTATAGTCTACACATAACCCCCAAGTACCATCCAACTTTTTAGCAAGCAATGTGGGTGACGAATACAGACTTTGACTAGGCTGCATGACACCCAAAGATAGGAGTTCCTGCATGATCCTCTCGATTTCATCCTTCTGGTAATGGGGATATTGGTAAGGTCTCATGGATATAAGTTTGGTGTCGGGGATTAAGTTAATGGCACGGTCTTGGTTTCTTGGTAGTGGCAGCCCTTTTGGTTCTAAAAAAAATCACTAAATTGGTATAATAATATCAGTTGTATGGTTAAGGGTACTTAATTTCCAGCCTTGGGCATATAGCCTAGTTCCTCCTCTAGCATTTATAAAATGATTCTCTTCTTTTTTTTTCCATACCATGAAACTTGTTTATTAAACCTTTCTTAAACAACTGAGCTACAACCAAGCCTCTTATTTCCACTACCTTATCCCCATAATTAAATTTTATTGAGAGTTCTTCAAAATTCCACAAGATGAACCCCAAGTATCGAAGCCATTGTATTCCTAGCACTATATCGAATCTAGTTAAGACTAGGATCCTCACATCCACAATAAATATTGTTCCTTGAATTTTCAGCTTAACACTAATGCTCATTGCCTCACTAGGGATCATCTGACCATTGGCCACTCTCACATTAACTCAGTTAATTTGATCAAGGGATAACTGAGCCTTCTTATTTACTTATGGATCCAAGAAGTTGTGGGTCAAACCTGTGTCTACCAAAATGGTCACCCAATGTGCACCAAGTTTCCCTTTGAATCAAATTGCTTTCGAGTTAAAAGATCCAGTTAAAGCATGCAATGAGATTTCAGGATCTTGTTGGTTGATTTCCAATTTAGTAATTATTGCTTCTTCTTCCTTCTTTCCCGACTATTCCCCTTGTGTCTCCCACCCACCATTCTCTAGCAGCACCTCTTCAAGAAGGTACAACTTTGAGCTTTGGTATTTACGCCTGGGAGTCCATTTATCACCACAATAAAAATAGAGACTTTTGTCCCTTCTATCCTTCATTTGGACTTGGTTAATCTTTTGGATGGGCAGTGAGGGTTTTTGAGTATTCCTGAGTGTGGAGAATAGAATAAGTTATTTCTATATCCTTTTTTGTATATATTAAAATTCTCTTCTTGTAATTTTGCTAAACTGTAGGAAGATGTAAGGGTGTTTGGATTAAACATAAATATATAAATGACATCAGAATTTCTTCTTTTAACAGTAGCACCCTAAGGTACTCGACACCCTCTCCTCAATTTAGCCATGCTCATATTTCCTACTCCTAGTCCTCAGTTGGACTCTCCACATCATCTGAAAAATATTTTAAAGATAAGGAGTGAGTTATCAATAACTTAGTAAGTAAAGCACATATACTAGTGTGTACAACATGAGCCTTTTCAGAGAGTTCAAAATGCAGATCACAAAAATATTTCATTTTCATATGCAGATCTCAAAACATATAAACAACATATAAGAGAGACAATTCAATATTTTTTCATATTTTAAAAACCAACTGTTCATATTAAGAAAATGCTTTGGCATAATATAACTGAACATCTTCATCTTATCATATCATATCGTACTGTATCATATCGTATCATATACCATATTTAACCCCAGTGATAGGGTTGTGCTATCTCCGGTAGCCAAATCAGGTAGTATCATATTGTGAAACTTTTCCTTATTTATTCTCGGAGCCCCGAGTGTACATACATGAAAGAACACATAAAAGACCACTTTATTTTTAAAATGGATGCACTCATATCATATCATATCATGTTGTTGCCAACCATATCATGTGAACCAGTATCATCATATCAAAATCATATTCAGAATCAGAATAAAAACATATAAGTATGCTAAAAGTTTTTTATATCCATTTCATATCAAACCACGTGCTGAACACATTCATATCATTTCTAGATAATCAATAACATATCCAAAACATTTCATATCACATGTATAAAAATCTCAATTTTTATCTTCGCTCTTTTGCACATTTCAAAAACATGTCACATATTGTTCATGTTCACACTATTCATGTCAAAAAGTATTTTTCTCTTTCATATAGATTTTCATGAGTGAATGCAAAACATATATACTGAGGTTGTTTTCACGTTTTCTTTTAAAAAACATATCATGCATATTTTACAAACCAACCTCATTTCATTTTTTTTATATGCAAATCTAGCATTGGAACCCCACTTACCTTACTTCTACAACGTATTATCTATGCCTTGAATTTGACCTCTATTAGTCTCGTCACGTATTCAAAAAAATAATATACACTAATTGTTAATAACCAACAACACAACTTCGATCTAAATAATTAAAACTCATAATTCCAAACTATATTTCAGCAAATTAACCCAACCCACACTTCAACCGAGAATACCATATAACAATTTCAATATTGACCTATACACCCACCAAAGCCAACGTTAAATCAAATAATCAATATATCAACCCCACTTTAGTGACCCTTAACTCAAAGAAACCTCCAACAACTCAACCAAAACATCAATAATATACCTTCAAATAATTTAAACTCCACTCCAACGTTCAGTATAAAACCCAAACAATACAAAAGCAGTCACTACTCAACCCCGAGTATCCATTTAATTTACTGCACGTCCAACCCAATTAATCCAAACTCAAAACCAGTCCAACACAAGATGTTTACTCACACAAGAATGCCTAAAACCCACAGACTACACATTTGAAATTCATTTCACAGAAATTTCATTGGAGTGGAAAAATAACTTGGAGTGAATGTGTGTGTGTGTGAGAAACAAAGAATGAGAATGGCCTACTGGTGATCGATAGTGTCTCCAGTGTTGGGCTTTGACGGTTACAAAACTTCGGGTACCCACGAAAACATAGCAGCCTGGTTTGATTCAGCCATTCAACTGAAAATCTCCTACAATCGCAGAACCAAAAATCAAAAATTCTGCAAGTGATGAGAAAGAGAGGGTTAGCTGTAAGGAGCTGTGAGGGTGGAAGAAAATAAGATGGAGAGGGAGATGATGCTTACTCTGGCTCGATTCGGCAACTAAATCTAAAACTCTACCCAAACCACAACACCAAAACCCACTAGAAAAATCGAAGGGCTTGAGGGAGGGAGAGAGAATGAGCCTGTAGCAAGTCCTGTGCGTGAAGAGAAAAGATTCAACTGGTGAGGCTTGAGTCAAACTGAAAATATGGGAGGGAGAAAATGAGATTCAGTGGGGAGGATATTTCGAAAAGGTGAAAACTGAAAGGAGAGAGGGGTGAGTAACCATCGGGAGAAAGAAGGAAAAAAAAAATAAAAGAAGGAAGCTTACCAGTAAATGACGCCGTGTGATTGCCTGGGTTCTACGTGGGCCTGGGTTTCACATCCCTCATGTCTTCCTTGTTGTCTCTGAAGAAACCCTAGATTCGCCAATATGCAATCCCAATCTCATCTTGTTACACAAATAGATTTTGTCCCCGACGGTAGGGAACAAGTTGAGCTTGCTAGGCTAAGCAGTTGTCTCTAGTTAGTTTCAGGATGATAATATGATGGAGGTTGATGAAAGAGGGGATGGAAGCTAGTGTAATGGTGGACGAACTAGACAAGGATGACATTGGTGACGTAAGTCAGTAGCTCTAAAGTCTAGATACCATAAACGGACACAAGCTAGAAGGATTGAGAAAATATGTAATCGATTCTCCACGCTTGGTGGTTTGCCGCATTCTGTATTTATAAGAAGCAAATTATCAAACAATTTGAGTGCAATGCAATTGCTGAGTTTTACATATCAACTTTGATTAGAATATTTCTTGAATACATGAAGTCCTACTATTTGACTCAACATCTACTCATTCACTAGCTTGAGGAAGTTTATCTTGGACTTGGACTTTGTTGTTTATCTTGAACTGCTGTTGCCTTTATCTTGATGTTTTGTTGTTGTTGGATTGTTCTTGACTTTTGCTTGACCTGTTGTACTAGTGGAATCATGTGGACTCTAAGTTGTATCAATACTAATGAACTACAGTACTTGATCAATTTAAACTTTGGCACAAAGTGTTTTATTTGTTCTGGCCTCTTTGTTTGATCAGGAGATCGAAGTTTTTTTTGAATCACTTTTAACTTTTTTGAAGGAGTAATGTTATGTACAAGCCTTAAATAGATGAATCATTTGTAAAATAGTATGTTTCACTAATAAGAAAATAGATTTTTTTATACTATTTTTAGGTGGGATCCACATTTTTACAAGGATTTATATGAGATTTATCTATTTGATTTCTCTTTTTGAAGTGCATCACATGCGCGGATAAAGAAGTAAGTAGAGTGGCTCATAAGTTAGCTTAGCATGACACTTGATCAATAAATACATGATGATATTGAGGTTTGGTGATAGAATTTTGCTTCATAATTTCAAGCTTGATGTGTGCAACATTTATATATATATGATCACTCTACTTGTGTGAGTCGATCTATTATAGTGGTAAAAAGTTTTTTTTTTATTTTTTTGATAAACAAGCAATTTCATTTGAGATTAACAATCAACATTTATCAAGCCAAATGGTTTGAGAGAGAAATTTGTTCTCCTGATAACACTCCAGTACCGTACGTAGAGATTAAAAAAATTTGTGGGTTGAATCTATGTTTGCATTTTAATAATATAATATTCCGAGGTTAGTTTTTCTAAAAAGAAAAACCTTTTAAAACGAAGCTATATTGAATAGATTTGGTCAATTTACTTATGTAACACCCTGCATCTTGTGACTTGTTCCTGAATAGACACTCCTTTCATCTTTCAAGCTCATAGCCTCATATGAATATTATTGATGTTAATTTCTGAAAAAGGAGAGAATACATAACATTTTTCCAGCTTTCGTTGTTTACCAAAAATTATGAATAAGTGGTAGCTAGCCAACTACCTCGTCAAAAACTCAAACCTAGTTCAAAACAGGGTAATAATTTGAAAGCTAATACTATCAGAGATGGCTTTCTTTTCTTTTTTTCACTCTTTTTTCTGGAAAATTGATGATCGGACGCCATACAACGAATCAGATTCACAAGGTGGCATGTAGGCCGGAGGAGGGAGGAGAGTCGAATCTTCGGTGCCACCGTTCTTAACTATAAAAGCTGTGTCCATACCCCAACTCATGTGCCGATCAAAATGGCAATGCATGTACCAAACCCCTGCAGAGAAGTAATCCATTTTTCATTCTATTACTCTTTATTCATCCAAAAAAAAAACCAAGAACATTCCTGTCAAACTCATTGAATTTTACCTGGATTACTAGCTATGAATCTGATGGTAGCCCATCCATCCTTAGGAACTGGAACAGTGTTAGCTTCAGGAGGATCAACCAAATTATAAGTTAGTGGATCGGTTTCATTGTCGAAGTTTCCAGTTCCCGTTCCAACCACATAAAATCTAAACCCATGAAGATGAATTGGATGATTTTCTCCTGAATTCATGATGTTAGTCCCCTGAAACGTTATTTCGACGGTAGCGTTATAATCTAGCACTTTCACCCTCGTCCCCTGGTCCGAGAGGGTAACATTGTCTGTCAACAAATCCTCTGAGGTGAAGTTGAACACATGCGGTGGTCTGTTTGGGAAATTTGTGTCGTAATATCCACTTATGTTCCTGGAAAACAAAAATGTTATGAGAGACCGGATGTTATTTCATTAGATCGCCAAGACCATTAATTAATAATCGGTCATATATATGCGTTCTTTTAGTTATAATAAAGATAATTATATAAGAATGTTCATGCTGTAAAACAGTATTCATTTGGAGTTATGCTCGAACTAATGTCCTTAAAAAAAAAAGGGAGAATTTTGGATTAAGTTATGATGTTTGCCTACCATACCAACTAGCTAGTACTATTTATAAGTAATATTCTATCAAATAAACCAAAAATTAGTACATGTTGATCATGTATGATTTTATACCTTCTCAAATATCTCACTTGTCTATTCATTTTGATATTTATTTAATTGGTTGGCGAGCTAGACAATATTCTAAACAATTAATTATCTCGAACAGCAATTTTAAAGTCAGAATTAGAGGGCATGCATTGCAAATGATCCTTATAATTAACGGTAATTTTTATTTAATTAAATTTGCAAGAAATCATGCTTAAAATTCTGAAGAGAGTAAAAGTACCTGTAATAAGCTTGCAATATATCCATGGAAGGGTTAGCAAAAGTGATGTTGTTTAGGGCGGAAGCAAGCCTGTTCCCATCAGGCCCTGCACACGAGGCATTGGGACACTGCATCATGTTTATAGATACTGCTATGTACATTCTGGTGGAGACATTTTGAGGGACGTCCACAGGATGCTCTGGGGTTGCCAAACTCCTCAGATTTGATGTGTAGAAAATTGCAGCGCCAATGTCATAAAAACCAGGGATGTTAGTCGGATAGACAGGCGACGATGGAGGAGTGTAGTTACCATTGTACTGGAATATTGCACTTGTGATGCTTTTGTCGAAGTCATCTGCCTGTCCATCAAAATAAGGGCTGGCAAGCATGTAATAGTGGCCAAGAGATTGGTTTGCTGTCACCAAAACATCCATTGTCTGTCCTGGGGTTATCATTATGTAACTGCAAACTAAGGGTTTGACGTAAGCTCCATCCCATCCAACAACTGTGAGATTGTGGTCTGCAATGGCGAAGAACATGTCTGTGTTCTGTACAGTATTCACTATCCGAAGTAGATAGGTCTTGCCATAATCAACCGACATACGATATGTTGTATCTGTAATTCGACACCACCCCAACGCATAATTATAGTAAGTAAAAAAACGTGTTGCTGCATCATATATATATGATCATAAAAATAAAAAATAAAAAAAAAACATAAATGATCATATTATTTCTGTCTTTTACCTCTGGAGCACGGATAAAAATCCCCTGGTTCTCCATTGATGGCATATGAATCCGATAATGTCGTCAATCCACCATAACGTAGGGCCTCATCCAATAAAGTCATCACATCTTCTTTATACCACGAAGCTGCAACAAAAGAATAATAGAATGTATGATTTTGCAACAATAATTAATTCCGAATTATATGGGAATTTCTCGAGAACATGATCAATATAATACTTGTTTGCAATGTTTAAGATTTGATCTGTGTGTTTCATATTATGTTTGAATTACAGACAGTGCATGTAACTTCCTAACAATGGATACCATATACACGTACATATATATATATATATAGAAGTAGTACTTAAAACTCAAATACAAAATCAGTACGTAAAAGAATGGGTATAATTATACCTATCATCTGCGCGGGTTAGAAATAATGGAGTCAAGGAGATATTTTTTAGATTTATACAGAAATATGCACATTGATTAGCCATAGTCAACACATTAAAAGTAAAAGAATCATGTTTCAGGACGTACAATATTGATTAGCTAGCTAGTCATATTCAACATATTAAAGTACTACAACTACATTTCCGGCCGAGTCCATTAAAATTCCATGATGCATGGATATGACCTTAATTTGGAAATTCAAGAGCCAGAGGCAGATAACTGTAAGTCAAAGATGAAATATTGGAATTTTGAAATTCGGATGCGTGTGTCACAGAGAGAGACAGAACACAGTACTACCAGATGTTCAAAAGATCACATGATATATAGTTGCTTCCAATATTTATAAGGCTTGATTGATGATTAATAATAGTGGGAAATAATTTATACACCGAAAAATCTCTATTAGTTTTGGGTATGTTTTCTTAAAGAGTTTTGCTGCCTATAAATTATTTTTAAGTATTTTTTGTCTCTATTAATGTGATTAATCAAAACAATACTTATTTTATGTTAAAAAAATGACACGGCTAATCACATTAATAAAATGTATAAAAAATACGTAAAAATAAACGTACATAAAAGTTTTGTTTTTAAAATTAAGAAAAATTAAGATTTACGTTAACAACTACCTTTTTTTTCTTTGAAGTTTCCGACCATATGAATTAGTAGGTAATTAGAGTTCTACCGTACGTGTGCACAATATTGGGTTCATGGAAGAATTTGAGCGAAACAAATGCCTAACTTAATGAAGAATACCAAACATTCAATGCTAAATGAATAGGATATTGTGCATACCAAATACTAAAACTTGTTCTCCATCAGGCTTGGGAAATGGATAAGTTGTTCCCTCTGCCGGCAAGATGACGAAGGCACCATGTACCGTAGCTCTTGTCCAATCGCTATGGGCATGCCAGAATAAGGTTCCTTCTTCTGAAGAAAGTAAAACTTGGTAAGTGAAGTTTGTTCCGGCTGGGATGGGACACTGAGTTATGTATTCAGGTCCATCAAACCATGGATTTCTTGGTTGCTTCACTCCATGCCTGTAAAAGAATAAAACGAATTAGAATCATGTTATTCATTTGAAAAAGGTCTCTGAGTCAAGCTGGCGATCAGTTTGAAAATGAGAGACGGAAGCAGAGATAGGGAGAGTGAAGAATTTACCAATGAATTGTCACCCCATATGTTCCTTGATTGTAAACATTCACGTAAACAGTGTCCCCTTTGTGGGCGCGAATCACCGGTCCGGGAAAACTCTCGTTTACGGCCAAAATGCTCTTTGTAGCGCATAGCTTTGTAAAATTCGTGTCCTTGAGCTGCAAGCACAAAAACCCAGTAATACACAATGATCATCAGCTTCTAATTTTAGAAACAAAAAAAAAAAAAGAAAAAAAGAATTAAACTAGATTTTGAAGTGAATAGTTTGCACTTACAACAAAGTCGTAGTAATGCACGTTGTTCTGAGCCATGCAAAGGAGCAATATTTCACTAAGAACCAGAAGCCCCAAAAGCTCTGGGAATGAGTACATCTTGAAGAACAGCTCTATGATCGATTTCCCTTCGTTCTATATCTGTCTTGACACAGAATGGAAGTGCTTTCTTTATAACCTTGGCCTCCTCGGATATGGAGATGACATCGTACTTTCGATTTATGGTTAACATGAAGGCATGTATGGGAAAGTTAGAATGCTTTGATATTTAGGTGGACTTACTGTTATGCTGCGTTAATTAGGTACTGATATATATATATATA
>QEOT01124277.1:233213-269459 GCA_003123785.1 Pterocarya stenoptera | reverse complement strand
AAATAAATATGAAATTTATATAAAAATATTAATTTTTTAATAATAGACTTCAAGACTTCTTTTTAAAAGAAATTTACGATATTGGAAGTTATGTTGTTTATAAAAAAAAATGCACGATATTTATATAAGTATTGTATTTAGGATAGATTTGAAGAGTAAGATGAGAATTTTTTATTTTAAATGAAAGTTTAAAATATTATTTTTTAATATTATTATTATTTTAAAATTTAAAAAAATTAAATTGAGATTTAAAAAAATTAAATTATTTATTATATTTTATATACAAATTTTAAAAAAATATAATAATAATATAAGATGAAATAAGATTTTAAGTGACGCGTACGCCTTCAAAATTTTTGAACCTTTTCTCTCTCTCTCCGACCTTGACAGTTTGTCAGGCTGGCTGAAGAGCTTGTCGGGCTACATATCTTGTCTCATGACTTCAAGTTTTATATTGAATGCGGGCTTTTTGGGCTTAATATGGGTTTTCTAGGCCCATTAGGCTTTATGCTCCCAATATTCATTTCATTGTAGGCCAAGCCTTAATGAAATTAAGCCCAATCCATCTACTGTATATTCTACATACACCTTAATGTCAATCGAATTGCCAATTGACAGACCTTACGTAAACATTGTTTCACACCTATTTTCCAACCTCAACCTGTGGCAAGAGGGCCTGAAGTAAATGTAACAGAGCGGTTACAACATACGAGGAAAACAGTTACTCATCAACATTTTCTCATAATATTATCCAAATAAGAAATTTGGATTTTTAAAACCCCAAATCCAAGCCTTAATTCTTCTGTAAATCCGTTCATCGAAACGCAATATTGATGGTATTTAGTGGAGAGAAATGATATTTGCAGTGCCAGTACGTATAAGGCCCAATACTCATTTTGAAAAAAATTGATAAATTTACGACTCATATAAATTTTTTTTTTTAAAGGTAGACCACATTTTTCAAAAAAAAAAAAAAAAGTGTGGGATTTGCACATTTTAAAACTGTATCTAGTACAAATTCTGATACGAGCCTATTGGGAAAAAGAAAAAAGAAGAAATTTCTCATTGCATTCGAGGGGATCAAGTAGTACTAACAAGGGAAATTGACCGATGATTTTCTTTATGTTCAAGTCCTTAATTATAAAGGCTTAATGCTTGCACTACAAAAAAAAGAGCATTTGTGACCAATTTATTACAATTAAAAGACTATTTGCAATCAATTTTAATTGCAAATAATCATTTCGCTGGAATTAACTGGTCGCAAATAAACAGTTTTCTTATAGTGATCAATATTGACAAAATCAAAATGCAGTACTCTTCGTTGTCAAAAACTGACGACTAATTATTTTCCAAAGAGTTCTAAATAGAACCATTAATGGAAGTTGAATGTATATCATTTCAACTCCTTTATTCTTCAAGAAATATTATAAGTAACTGGCAACATTATTAATTTATTACATCGAGGCATTAATACTCATTCAAGCAAGCATAGAAGATTAATTATAAGAAGCTTAAACTAGGTCTCGGAACAAGGAGGCATATAAACTGGTGGTGGGCGCATGCTCGTATCCCTAGTGGGACCATTTGTCACTATGAAGACCATGCCCATTCCCCATGTTACATGAATTTCCAAATGACAGTGCAAAAACCATACCCCTGAAAATTGCAGATTTATGTTAATTAGGTAATATATATATATATATATATAAAGCTCTTAGATCAAAAAAGATAAACTAATTAAAGTATATATATATATATTCACATATTTACTCGTGCTATGTCTATTTATGTATCTATTTTGTCATGATATGATCTAGGTACAAAAGAAAGTAAGTTTTATGACAAATTATACTGATTTCAAAAAGTTTAAATTGTAACATTTGATTAGTCTTCTTTAATATAAAGCTATGGCCCACTACAAGAAAATTATTGCTTATTTGTGGTCAGTTATTTTCTGTAAAAATAATTATTTCTTATTAAAATAAGTTTATTTTCATCACAAATAGTCATTCTCGTTGGTAAATAGTTCATTATAAATACTCGTTTTTCTTGTAACGTGGATTTTCCTTAGATATCTCCCTGGCAATCAATTACCTTATTTGACCTAGAATGTTGTCCTCTGATGCATCGGCCCAAATTTATTCAGTGCAAAGACCAACCGTATGCATAAATATGTCACATGATTCCCATCAATTAATAACTAGCTAGCCAGAGAACGTACCCGGATTATCGGCAACAAATCTGATGGCAGCCCATCCATTCTTTGGAACCCCAATGCTGTTAACCAACGGTGGATCAACCAAATTAAAATTCTTTGGGTCAGTTTCATTGTTGTAATTCCCTGAACCTATCCCGGTCATATAGAAGCTAAATCCATGCAGATGCATTGGATGGTTCTCTGGGGCGTCTTCAACATTAGTCCCTTGAAACACCAATTCAACCGCTTCACCATACTTCAACATTATCACTTTTGTCCCTACAGTTGGGTACAGTGTGTTGTCTCCCACATCTCCTGTGAAGTTGAAAAAATATGGCGGCTCTTCTGGAAAATCTTTAGTGAAGACTCCACTCAACCTCCTGCAAACATCACAGACAATATCTCTTTATTTTCAATCACAAGCTTGGCATTATTCCTCCCATTTTGCAGCATTGCGATAAGTAATCTCCTTGCACAGCTTCAACTTCCAATACATATAGTAACAATTCTAATAATTAATGATCATAATGCCCACATAGTACTAGCATTTCTAAGTTCCATGCTAGTACTAGAGAGAGAGAGAGAGAGAGAGAGAGAGAGAGAGAGAGAGAGAGAGAGAGAGAGAGGCAGTATTACTTGTAATATGCTTGCAGGATAGAGATATTGGGGGTCGCAAAGCTTATGTTGTTTAAGCTAGCAGAAAACCGATTGCCATTAGGCCCCGAACAAGAAGAATCATCGCAAGCAATCTGGTTCATTGAAACAGTCATATAAATCCGTCGAGTGATGTCCATAGGGACATTGATAGGGTGTTCTGTACTTGCCAAGGACCTCAAGCTCTTGATGAAGCTTTCAGCTGCATCTTTATCATTATAACTGGGAAGTTTTGGCATGGGAATGGATGAGGGTGCTGTATAGTTCCCGTCGTATTGGAGAATTGCTGTTGTTGTGGTGTTGTCAAATGGAGCAACGGTATCAGCAAAAGGAGTCGCAGCAATGTAATAGTAACTGCGAGTTTGGTTCATTGTTACCAAAACATCAATGGTTTGCCCTGGGGTTATCATTATGTAATCTGTTACAATGGGCTTGGTGTATGCAGCATCTGTCCCTACAACCGTCAGATTGTGGCCGGCGATTCCGAAGAAGTTTTCTTGATTCATCACGCCGTTTATTATGCGTAGAAGATAGGTCTTTCCATATTCCACCGGTAGACGATATGTTGACTCTGCAGCATAGAAAGAAATTAATTAATTTTGATGATCCAGCACAAAATAATTATATCCAAATCTCTTGATCCTTTTCTGTTGAGAAGGACAAAAGAACCATAGAAAAACGATCCAGAGTACTCTGTACTAATGAAGAGATAAATTATGATCTTTCAAGGAGAGAAGCTAGCCATAAAGACACCAAAGAAATTTCATAAAAACAAACTCATAAATTGATCAGGTAACTTAACTTGATTCGTTAGGTCTACTTTACAATAAAAGTAACTTAAAAATTTATCGAATCATATCAAACTACGTCAGTTTATGAAATTATTTTTATATAATTCTTTTGTATATAACTAAAATATTTCTCTTCGAGAATATCATTACATAACATCAAGTACTACTATGTAATTCCTACTATATGTTCATTAGTTGGACATGATCATATATGAGAAAATTAATCCATCCATATGCATAACTGTTTAATTAAGTACCTTTCGAACATTTGTACAAGTCTCCCGGTTGTCCGTTGATGGTAGAGGCAGCTGATATTTCTGGATCGCCACCCGTTGCGAGGGCATCTTCCGGTATGGCCTTCAGATCCCCCTTAAACCATGATCCTACAGAACAATTTAAACTTCGTATGAACTATCAACGTGGTACTTTTTTCTTTTGTTTCTTATTTTTTTTATTTTTTTTTATACCAGCTATTTTATTCATGAAATTGGCCATGTGGTACTTTGTTTTGTACATGGTACAATTTGAAATCTAGGAACTGTTAGTTTGGAACATACCAAAATGATTAAAACCAACATGACAAGCTTGCAAATTTTTATCAAATTTTATAACATTGAATCTGCATAATGCAATTGCCAAGAGGCTGATGGCCTAATGGCATATGATTCAGTTTTTCAAATGAAAAACCTGGGTTGGAACCCCTCACCCCCTTTATCAAAAAAAAAAAAAAAAATCCGTATGTAATTAATACAAGCTAGCTGTACGCACATAAATTTTGCAGGACTTACAAATGGTATCTATATATAATATATCCTTGTCCAAAATAGGAACCCATGCATGATTGAGGTAAGAGAGTTATCATACCGAGAATAATTGTTTCTTGTGCATCAGGCTGTGGATATGGATAATTTGTGCCCACAGCTGGTAGAATAATAATAGCACCATGAACTGTAGCACGAGACCAGTCACTATGAGCATGCCACCAAAGAGTTCCTTCTTCATCAGAAAAGATAACCTCGTAAGTGAAGTTTGTTCCAGCTGGGATTGGGCATTGGGTAGCATATTCTGGGCCGTCATGCCATGGATTCCTTGGCTGTTTCACTCCATGCCTGCATACAAAAAGAAAATGCAATGCATTGATGCTTTTAGATTCATAAGTAAGAAATTCTGCTTCTCAAAATAGTATTGACTACTAAGTCGTGAAATTTGATCTAAATTTGATCATATCAAGCTGCATTAACTTGTGTGTTTACTTTTGTGAATTTTTTTGCGGTGAAAACATTTGATCTCAATCGTAAACTTCTCAATGTTACCAGCCTACCTCATGATGAGCACTAGCTAGCTTTTTTATTTTCTTTTTCCCTATAGTTATTATTATTCTTTCGAAATTTAAACTAATGTCACTAGAATCTCATTTCTAAAAGAGTCCAAATTGGTGCATGCATTAATTGTCAATCACGAGAGAGACATAAACAGAGATAATTAATAATACCAGTGGATGGTGACCCCATATAATCCTTGGTTGATGACATTAACAAACACAGTATCCCCCTTGCGAATGCTAATTGTTGGACCTGGGAAGCTACCATTTACAGTCAGGATGCTCTTGGTGCTACACAGCCTTGTATAATTTGTTTCTTTCAGCTGCAATATCATCGACATGAATCCAAGAATATCACAAGTCAAAAGATCAGAATAATGGTGATCCATATATAATATACCGTACAAAAATATTAAGGAACATGCATTCAATTATTAAGAGCTCCCTTCTTTTGCAATCTGAAGTTCATGATTCCAGGTTGCAGATATTAGTTCATGACAATATTATTGCATGCTGATCATAAGAATGAAATATATATTTAAAAACCAAATAATGATATATATTTGACCACCACATTAGGAAGATCTAATTAAGTGAATGCTTACAACAAAATCGTAGTAATGGACGTCGCCTTTGCAAAGGAGAAGCCCATTCAGAAGTGAAAGTCCTAGGAACCCCAGGATGAGATTCATCCTAATATTCAATCCCATTTTTCCAACTCTTGATCTTAAAGAAAGACACAGTACTAGTACTGCTGCTGCCTTTCTTCTGTGTTCTTCAGCTCTCCCCCGGCCACCTAAATTCTCTGCCCAGCTAGCTTGTTATCTCAAGCTTGCAAGTAAAGTCGCTATTTATAGAATGCCTTCTGCTCGATCGATCGAGTTGCTCCCCACGTGGTCCTTAATTTACTGACAGTCAAAAGAATTACTCAATTTAGATAAAGTGAAAAACCAAGCATTTCTTTTTACACATATAACTTATAAGAATTCACTAGAACCATGCTTATATAAATATATATATATTTAACAACAACGTCGTCTATGGGGTCCCCTAGCTATATATTATGCAGCAACAAAATGACAACGTCGACGGGGAAACCACATGACAATTATCAGCATGCATGTTAACGCTCCGGTCTATATATACAGGCTAGCTAACAAAATTCCCTTTATATAGCCTTATACGATTCCATATATATATATATATATATATATATATATATATTTGATATATTAAAATATATCAACTTGCAGCATTATTTTGTACTTTTAAGTACAAATTTAGCAATAAGTAATTACTTATTGCTAAATTTGGAAGCTGATCATCGTAATCGTGATCAATATCCACAAGGCTTGAAGAAGAAATTCATGTTGTGAAAAAGGATGGTACAAAGTAAAATAGAACAAGAAACCAATCACACGACACAAAAATTTATGTGGTGCGACAACATACTTACATCCACAAAACTGCAGAAGATTTTATTCTCTTAGACGTAAATGTTTTGAAATTATTGGAAGAATGAGATTTCAAAATTTATTTATTTTTTCTTATATTTTTACTCACTTAATTATTATATATTGTATCACTTTGTTGATGATGTTCCTAAAAAAACTTCAATTGAACTATTTATTCTAGGCTTCTAGCTTAAAAAATAAGAAACTTAGAAAAAATAAATTAATATAAAAAAATAGATTATATATTTTTCAAATTGTGGCATGCATCGCTTATAAAATTATTAAGGATACCCACATTAATTAATAAAAGAAAATCTTTTGGCGATAAAAGACTAATATATAATCCTATTATCTATTAATTGAAAATGGTATACAAGAGATCATTTTGAATATAAAATTGATTGAATAGTATTTTGCATCCTAAAACTCAAGAACTGTTTTTAAATAAAATTTCCCTTTCATATCAAATATATTTTATTATTTTAAAATTAAGATATCTCTTAATAATTAATAACCTGGCTAGCTAGCTAGCTAAGTACCCCAAAATATTATCGTATCTCTAATTAGTTTATGCATTGAAGTTAGTTAAGTAAGGATCGGAATGGAATGGTACACGGAATCCAGCCCCGGCCGCAATCGAGACTAGAAGCTAGTACGAAACCACGCATACATTTCACAAATAAACGTTCAGTGGATGCATGCATATATGGCTGATGATCATCATCATCTGATCATGCTTCTTAATATCATGTCAGCCAATCGTTTCGGTTTTGCAAACTTGGTTTTTATTATTATTATATTGTAACAGATCTGCATGATAACGCTGCATTCGGCTCCCAAACAAAAGGATCGATTTCAAACATTGCATCAGCAAGATCGAGAAAGTCCAAATATGAGGCAGCAGTAGGGGTCCAATACCAGCTCCCAAGAGATAAAGTAACGTTGTCAGCTAGTAATGATCAATTTCATTCAAACTTAGAATTGCATGCATATTAGTTGTCTAATGTAAACACGATGGGTCAGTAAGATTCTTGATATTCTAAACACGTGAAGAGTTCTATATAAATATATATATATATATTTATTTATATATATAATATCTATTCTATATATAGAAGTGTCTATCCCTTACAAATAGTAGATTTTGATCGATTGACATGTCAAATTATATTTTTGCCCTTTTTTCCTTTTGTTGGGGCCATTGCAAGGTGCTTTTATTTTGGTCTCTTTTCAGCCGGGCTCACAACCTGCTAATTACAATTTTTCAATTTTTTTTTTTTTAATTTTGTGCTATTGTAACTTAGGTACTACATCATGTGCTTATAATGGACTGTTCCACATATTTACTATTAAGATAGAGAATTAACTACGTCATTACAAATTTGTTAAATTTTATTTTAAAATTTTTCATGTATCATTTCAGTATTTTAGATACTGGAATAGTAATACAATTATGATATGTCGTGGATTTATATATATATATATATATTTATGGAGCTAAGCACATGCCTTGCACGTGTAGTCTAGCTCCACTAGGGTTCACTCCTAAAACGCCCAAAAAGGCCAAAGATAGAAAGAATATATGAACTAAACATCTCTCTATAATTTTAATCTATATAAGTAGAAAGTTCATCTTGATTTTTCTAAGTCCACTAGGATTCATATAAAATAACATCTAGAGATACATATTTTTTCATGTAAACAATACAACACTTTCAACAGAGCACACCGTGTATCTTGCACGTAATGTCTTACCTAGCTAGTATAAATATATATATATATCATACAACAGGTGCGTATATATATCAAGATAATTACACAAATCATGCAACAAATCAAATCACAGAAGAGTAGCCGAAAATCAAGGATGTAACTGCCAGATTAATCACAAGAATCAAGCCTCACAACAGTTACAATCTTCACGGCCACAATTCTAACTAGCTTTCCTAGAATAGATTTTGTATTCATTGTATATATTTGGCACTCTATTCATCTGTAATACATTGCAATATATTGTATTCAAGTTTGTCAATATATTGTCTATAGTCAAATTCCATCATGGTATCGGGACTGCTACCCTCTAACGAGAACCCGATCCCCAATTCCCATAACCCAATCTCCACTCCACCATCCCCAATTGAAACCCCATTGATTGCTTTCAATATCTCTGCTCAAATAAATGAAAAGCTCACCCCTTCCACTTTTTTCCAATGGCGTGCACAGTTTGAGGCTCTCCTCAACAGATACAATCTCCTCAATTATGTTACCAGTGATCATCCATATCCCCAAACCGATGCCACCCCTACCTCAACCCTTCAAAAAACTCACTGGGTCAAGCAGGATAAACTCATCCTCTCCGCCATTTTAGCTTCCACCACCACCACAATCACTCCCTTAATCTCGACTACCAAAACTTCAAAGAAAGCATGGCAAAAATCAAATACTATGTATGTTAGCAAGTCCCGCACCAAAGCTATGCAGCTCAAAGAATAGCTCACTTTGATTAAGCGGGAAAATAAAACAATTCAGGAGTACCTCCATACCGTCAAGTCCCTTGCAGATGAGATTGTCCTAATTGATCATCACATCTCTAATGATGATCTCACTCTCTATATTCTCTAAAGCTTGGGACCTGATTTTCGTGAGGTTCTAGCACTGATCTAAGCCCGCGACAAATCCCTCACGTTTGAGGAGCTTCACGACCTGCTCGTCGGCCATGCAGCGTATCTCTGCCCTCTTGAAGCTGCCACTCAACAACTGGTGGCAACGGCGAACTACTCCAGTCGCTTTGGTAGCATTCACTCTGGTGCAACTCCTTCAAATGGCAACACTGTTTCTCGGGGCTTCAATACACATCACGGAAATAACAATCAAAATGGGCCTAGAGACAATAGGAAGCAGTCCACTAATGGAAGGAAGCCCACAGGCCAACGTCATTATCAACCCAAGTGTCAACTGTGTGACCAATTGGGTCATGTTGCCAAACAATGTCCTAGAGTGCTTTTCAGAGCCCACTGCCAATTGTATCTCGACCTCTCATTAAAAGGATACCAAATGGTTAATTGATTCCGCTGCATCTCATAATATTACAGGTGATTTGGCAAATCTATCAGTCCACTCGGAATATGATGGCACCAATGAAGTTGTAATCGGTGATGGTTTTGGTTTGTGTGTCTCACACATTGGTTCTTTGGTATTTCATTCCCCAACACATACCTTTCAATTAAATGATACTCTTTGTGTCTCAAGTATTTGCAAAAATTTAATTTTTGTCCATCACTTTACTACCCAAATTCGCATTTTAATTGAATTTCACCCTTCTTACTTTCTTGTCAAGGATCAGATCATAGAGGTGATACTTCGCAAAGGTGCATGTGAAAACAGTGTGTACACGCTTCTGGACTCATTGGTGGGCTCATCTCTAAAAATGGTTGCAAATGTGCCTGAGAGGACGTCGATTGATGGGTGGCACAAACAGCTTGGACATCCGTCTCAAAAAATTGTCACTTATCTTGTTAATGCTTTTTCCCTTCTAATAAAAACAGAACATCAAGTGCCAACTCTTTGTACTTCTTGTTCTATCAATAAAGCCCATCAACAACCTTTTCATTCAACAAGCCTTTAAAGTCATGCACCTCTTGATCTTATTTACACCGATGTTTGGGTCCTTCACATATTGTTCGTCTTGATGGGTCACGCTACTACTTAATTTTGGTTGATCACTTTACTAAATACATATGGTTTTATCCTATGGCAACCAAGTCAAGCGTAAGTAGCATTTTTCCTCAATTTAAACATCTTGTTGAAACAAAGTTTCAGCCAAAATAAAAAGTGTTTACTCTGACAACGGTGGTGAGTTTGTGGGTCTTAAAAATTATTTCTCACTCCATGGAATTAGCCACTACACCACCGCCCCTCACACTCCCCAACAAAATGGCGTTGCCGAACGCCGTCATCGTCATCTTGTAGAAACGGGCCTCACTCTTTTAAAGGATGCCGAACTACCACTCTCATACTGGCCTCACGCTTTTCAAATGGTTGTTTACCTCATAAATTGTCAACCAACCACTCTTTTACAAAACAAATCTCCATTTGAAAGTTTGTTTAACCAACCACCAAATTATCTAAAATTAAGAAAATTTGGTTGTTTGTGTTTTCCTCTAACTCGGCCTTACAACACGCATAAATTTCAGCCCAAAGATGTCCATGTGTATTTTTGAGTTACTCTCAAACCCAGAGTGTGGATTGGTGCATGGACTTACAAACCAAGAGAATTTATTTCTAACGGCATGTTCTTTTCCACGAGTCCCAGACGCCCTTCTCTTCTTCCTCTGCAGCTCCACTTGGCAATTCATTTTCCATGTCGCCATCGCCATCATGCCGTTTCAAATGCTGCAACCACCACCAGTGCGAATGGACGGTGCACCTGGTTCCGCATCACCTTCAGGTATTTCCCCTAATTCCTCATCACCTACTTTACCTAATTTTCACCATTTCACACCAAGCACAAGTTCACTCGCATCGACCTCTCACTTTATGCAGAATCACCAAATTTCCAACTCCAAGTGCCAACCATCCAACCCGAATCTCTCCCTGAGCACGTAGGAAATCAATCTACCAATGATCCATCTTGCACCCAGTCCATGACCACACGCTCGAAGAACAATATCTACCTGCCAAAGCAATTCCACTTAATCTCAAAACACCCCATCCCACCCTCCATTGAACCAAATTGTGTGAGTCAAGCAATTCGTGACCTGAAATGGAGGAGTGCCATGTCTGATGAGTTAACAGCCCTAATGAGACATAACACGTGGGAATTGGTTTCCCCACCCCCTCACTGTAAACCAGTGTGCTGCAAATGGGTGTTTAGGGTCAAAAGAAAATCAGATGGGTCTGTTGATAGGTTCATAGCGAGATTTGTTGCCAAAGGCTTTAATCAAAGACCTGGGTTGGATTACAAAAAAACATTTAGTCCGATTGTAAAACTAGCAACCATAAGATCTGTTTTGACAATATCTATGATATAAGGGTGGTCCTTGCACCAACTGGACGTTAACAATGCACTTTTGCATGGAAAATTGCATGAAACTGTGTATATGATTCAACCCCCCAGCTTCAAAATTTTGTCAAAATCTAATCATGTTTGCAGGTTACAAAAGACTATTTATAGTCTTAAACAAGCTCCCAGGGAATGGTACTCCGCTTTAAGAAAAAAAAAATTTGGAGCTTGGGTTTGAAAATTCCAAAGTCGACATCTCCTTGTTTATCTATAAATCTGAGTCTGTTTTATGCTTCTTGTTGGTCTATGTACGATTTGGTCTTAACTAGCAGTGACAATAAATTTGTATGTTCAATCATTGCCAAACTTGGAGCCTCTTTCTCCCTCAAAGACATGGGGTAACTTCATTTTTTCCTCGACATGGAAGTCATTCCCACCACAGCTGGCCTTTTTTTGTCTTAGCACAAATACATACATGATATTCTCTCATAAATAAACATGCTTGGTGCAAAAGAGGTGTCCACTCCATTGTCCACCAAAACGGCTCTCACACTTATTGATGCAACTTCATCTGTAGACAGCACAGAATTTAGGGATGTCATAGGTGGACTACAATACCTCGCTCTTACATGCCTAGACATATCATTTGTCGTCAACAAACTCTCACAATTATGCATAAACCCATTGCTATGCACTGGACAGTGGCAAAAAGACTCCTACAATATTTGAAGCAGACCATTTATCATGGTATTCATATCTGCAAAAGCTCAAGCTCATCCATAACAACTTACATCGATGCTGATTGGGCTGGCAATTATGATGGCAGAAGCTCCGCATCTGCCTATATTTGCTTCCTCGGTTCAAATCCGATCTCTTGGAATTTGAAAAAACAAAGGGCTATTGCAAGATCATCTACCGAAGCGGAGTATAGAGCCCTTGCAAATGCAGCATCTGAAACCATCTAGTTACTATCCTTGTTTCAGAAACTCGGCTTACCTATCTCTTCCCCACCTACATTGCTTTGTGACAACTTGGATGCTACCCAACTCAGTTTTAATCCCGTTCAACACTCTTGAATGAAGCACATCCAAATAGACATGCACTTTGTTCGTGATATGGTTCAGAAAGGAATGCTAAAAGTTCATCATGTAAACACACAAGATCAGCTTGCTGATCTCCTCACAAAGCCCCTGTTCAACAATGCATAGAAGAATTAAGAACCAATATTGGACTTGCTAACGGTAGCCCTATCTTGCGGGGGTGTATCAGAGATAATTCCACAAATCATGCAACAAATCAAATCACAGAAGAGTAGCCAAGAATCAAGGATGTAACTGCCAGACTAATCACAAGAATCAAGCTTCACAACCGTTACAATCTTCACAGCCACAATTCTAGCTAGCTTTCCTAGAATAGATTTTGTATTCATTGTATATATATAGCACTCTATTCATCTGTAATACATTGCAATATATTGTATTCAAGTTTGTCAATATACTGCTTATACTAAAGTGCACTTATGAATTTCCATTAATCCAGTAATCTTTCTTCTTTCTTTACTTTCCATTACGAATTTCCCCAAAAGAAATTTATAATTTCGATATACTTTCTAAAACTGTAATGCCCTGATCCCGAAATCTAGGGAGTTAGTTTCTATTACTTAAAATTATCTTTCATCACACAATTGTATATACTCCAAAAACTCTATAAAATATGAATTTATTTGTTCAACATAAATATATATGTTCCTCCACAGGGACACCAAAAACATGCCTCAATATATCAATATAACAAATTAAAATCTCTATAAAGACTCAGAAATAATATCCATGTCTCAAAATATCCGAAATAACATAAAATAATAAATCCACTAAATAGGACTCTCCAATAATTAATTATACCCTTTAGCACTTATTCCTCTACAATTATCAGATCTTGCAAATACTTCCTATTCCTAATTCCAGCTGAACCATCAAAATTATCTGAAATATATTATGGAAATAAGGAGTGAGTTATCAACAAATCAGTAAGTAGAAAACATATACTAGTATGTAAACATGAGCATTTACAGAGTTCAGAATGTAAAACAAAATACTTTTAGTTTCAGAATGCAGAATATGTTATCAAAAATATCGGAACGAAAGTTCAGAAATATTCTTACTCAAAAGACCTTTGGCATACAATAGTGAAACATCACATTCGAAATAGAATTCCATATTTAACCCCTGTGGTAGGATTGTCTAAAGTCCAGCGGCCAACCAAGCAGAAGTAAAATGTGAAATCTTCTCCTTATTATTCTTGGAGTCCTGACTATGCACACAGAAAAGACCACGCAAAAAAACTAATTTGCTTCCAAATTGGGTGCACTGAAAATAGAAAAGTTGGTACCAACCCGAATAGACGCCATAGTTTTACACTCGTGGTAAGGTCAAAACAGAACAAAAATAAAATGTCATGTCAGAGGTTTTCAAAGATGACATCATATCATACTAGAGTACAAAACATATTCAAAACACAACATAATCAAATCATAGTCATATAATTATGCACAAATTTTCATATTTGCTCCTTTTTTATACAGTTCAGAAACATAATGTCAAAAATAGGTCATGTCTACACCAGTCATGACAGAAAATATTTTCTTTTCTTAAATGGAATTTCATGTGAATGCAGATAAAATGACCGAGGTTATTTTCAAGTAGTTTTTTTTTTTTCATAATCAAACATACATATTTTTCATAAAATCAACCTTAGTCCAAAACTTCGTATAATTTCTATATATTATCTATTTTCAAGGATGTGACCCCACCAAAATTAAATTAAAACTAAGTTTAAAAGAAATAATAAACTTATTAATATAGATGGCAATTGTTTTTTATTATAGAGTACTAGGATTATTAATATGGAATTCAAAGTGAAAATATAAGAAAAATCATTTAAAGTTGGTAATTTATATGAAAAATAGCTAAGAGCTTTTATTCTCTAGACTTCATTGAGCAAGAAAAAATTTATTTAAAGTCTCAAATTATATTGTAGCTTTATATGCTTAATATAACACAAAAAATATCTTGATTTTACATAAAACTTGGTAGAGTAGCTTATTTTATATATAATTACGTTTGATTATATGATTTTTCGTAAAATTAAGATGAGAATTGATCTCTTTTTATTTTCTAAAAACGTATCACGTACACAATATAAAAGTTGATCTCTTTTTATTTTATTCCCAATTTATAACTTCCCAGCTGCATGCAGCATGTGGTCTTGAGCAGCAATAATTTCAATCGACCAGGTCCATTATTCGGCTAAAATAATTGAAATGGTAGGGTCTATGCACGTGTTTCCATTACTATACGTTTTCCCATTCATGTATTAAGTTATTATTTTCTTTGTCTGTAGATGCTGAGAAACGTTGCAACAGATTATGCTGAGAACCGAATGATCTCTACCATTTCTTTCAAAGATATCAAATCCGCATTTATATGATTACTTTGAAATTCAATCACCAATGCCATCATGCATGCACTTAGCTAGATCACTTTTTTCCCTGGTGATCATGCAGATCGAGTTCTCACTTCTCAGGAGTTGCCTAAGATCATAAATATTATATGCGTTTTCCACGTGGAATATTCATGTAAATCTTATCTAAATATATGCATGCATATAAATCCTGGCTTGCTGCATGCGTACGTACGTAGTTGTGGTTAAATAATGACCACACGCGAAAAAGTCCAAATTAGGGCACGTTGAATCACTCATTGATGTCTTCTTCAGTCGCATTTCAGTTTGAATTCTACCGAACGAATAAAAATCTCTAAAAGATAAGATCTGGAAGACGGTGTATGGTTGTTGTCTAGTCGCAGGCCGTCGACGTCGCTAAACAACGTTTATTATTTTTCCAATGCTAGGCTTGGTTTTGTTTTTATTTTAAATTTTTTACAAACGCGCAACGGCCTTTTCTTTTCTTGTCTCTTTTGATACTTCACATCAGATAAAAAACATAAAATAAAACAAAACCCAAAAATACAGCTTCATGTGAGGATACCCCAGTACGTACAGAGACCGCGACCATCGATCCAAATGAATACAAAGCAAGAAACGATCGACGACAATCAATACAACTCATCGCGGCCAACAACTAGTCTGCTAGATTGTTATGAACCCACTAGAACCCACTAGTCGTACAAATCAGTAACCATCTTCTAACAGCAATACGCAAAGTTTTAATAAGATAAAATGACATAACCTAACATCGAACAATATCGTATGGCTGAAAGACTTCCCAATTCAAAATGGCACTCCATCGCCTCAGGTCCATAACAATTCTCTTCCCTTAAAGAACCTTGACCTCAAGATTTAGAACATTAATGGCCTCTTAAATTAGCTAGCATGGGGAGCTTTCCAAGGCCTTAAGAAACATGTCACCACCCAATCCATCAAAGAAGAGAACTGCCACTGGTGCATGTGCCTTTTGTCTTACATCATAGGTGCGATACTCTGTATTTTAGTGTATTTTAATTGAATGAGTATTTTAATTGATTCAAATATTGGTTCTCTTGTTTAAATTTATTGGATTTCTCATTGGTTTATTTTTATGATTTTTTATGTTGTAAAATTTATTTTGATATGCTTTCTTAATATTAATTATTGTTTTGCATTTAAATTGCTCTTTAATTTAAATTAGTTTGTTTGTAGGCTTTAAAATTTGTGTTGTTGGATTTTTATTATTATTTTATTTTAGGTAGTCACTGCGTTTAAATTATTTTATTCAACTTACTATTTTGAAATTCTTTTCATTGGATCAATTTTGTGACCAAAGTTTTGAGGATTATACCTCATTTCTTTCTCTCACTTTTTTTCCCCATTTTCTTTCTCCTATTTTCTCTTTTTCCTTCTTTTCCTTTTTTCTCCTTCTTTCCTTTGCTTCTGTCTCCTCCCGAGCGCGACAACCCTTTCCCATGTCCACAACTATTTTTTTTTGTCAGCCCGCAACGCCACCGCGTCGTCTGTGAGCGACACCACCCCTCCCATTTTCTTCCCCTTCCGCCGGCGACCTCACCCATCCATTTTCAACTCCTCTCACATCGTCGTCAACCCTCACACGCAGCTCCAAGCTGCGACACCTGCAACACCCTTGAGCTCACGCGCTGCCATCGTGCCACCATTGGCCACCATCTCTTCACCACATCAACATCGGCCCTCCAACCACCTAAATCACCCTTCCCCAACTCTGATCCGCCACCGGTGAAGCCCATCCATTGCATTTTTCGATTTGCGCTTTTTGGATTTCAATCGCCTCCCATGCCACCACCCACCACCACTATTTGCTTCACCAACATCTTTAAGCCCTTCCTTAGCCATCTCAAGTCTTTGGTTGTTCCCGTTCAAAAGTTGAGGTTTTGAGACCAACAACCCTTATCCAGTTTACACTGTTGCGTTGTTGTGCCGTCACTTCTAGCACCTCATTGATCCTCCGAAAATTATATTGTAGTGCTGTAAGTATATTTCTAAAGAAATTTTGAGATTTAATTATATTTTTGCGCTAACCCTTATCTATTGTGAATTGGATAGTCGTGCCAGACTGAGTCCGAAGAGTAAAGGGTGCTCGGTTGGATTGGAGAATAGAGTTGTTTGTGTGATTGGATTATGTTGGGATCTGTTGGCTATGAACATTTGTGTCATACCATTTATCATTGTATAATTACACGCACGTTCATGTTTGTAAATGAAAACTGAGTTTTTGCATAATTGCATGCATGTTCACATGTTTAATTGGAAACTAGGTATGTGAGAAATACTTTTTGGGTGCGTGTGTATCACGACCCCAAACCGAGATGGAGTATTATCTTGGTGGAGCTCCTTTGGTCACTCGGGAGTTAAATATACTGAGTGACGTCCATTGGGTTATCGCTGGGCGACAACTGGATCGAATGGGATGGTAACGCTCTCGTGCTGACCCCGTGGCCCCTCTTCCTGGCGGGGTTAGTGGATGCTTGGCCATGAATGCGCTAGGAGCTGAACTGGGCATCACTCATTACGAAGTCACTCGTACAGTCATTACCCATGGTGTGACAAAGGGAGCCAGGGTGTATGGATAGTCCCTAGGGGAAATCATGGTGCATATAGTTAAATTGGATATTTGGGCTATTTTCTGAAAAAATGGCGGGCTTTGATATCCCTCATTGGATGGGTTGGTTGGATATCCCTCATTTTTGGATGGGGTGGTTGGATATCCCTCCTTTCTTTGAGGATGGGGGGTTGGATACCCCACCTCTTTTGGAGGTGAGTGATGGTTTTATCTTTGTTTTATTACAGAGAGTGATGCTCTCTTATGAGAGTTTCTAGAAATTAAAACAATGCCCGTTGCAAATAACTTTGTGTGCGGAGATGCTTACAGCAGATGTGTAGTTTGGCTTGTATTTAGAGTTTTCTCTGTATTGACTAGTCACAACTGTAACTTCCTTCATAGATAAAATGAAGTCTATTTCCTATAAAAAAAAAAAAAAAGCATATAGACTTTTGGATTTGAATTCTAATGTTAAAGTAGAATCAAATGATGTTGAGTTTATTGAAGATAAATTCTACAATTACTCTAAAGTAGTATCCGATCCTACTCAAATCCTAGAATCTGACTTGAGTCGGAAAAGGAATTGTATAATTTCTTACACATAGATTGAACCAAAGAGAAGTCAAAGAGTTTGAAAAGGGAAAAGGTTGGATCCAGATTTTGTGTCATCTTAGGCTATTGTTTTCCTTTTGGAAGGAAATAGAGATGATGTTTTAAATAATATACATATTCTATTAAATATAGAAGAAGATCTAAAAACATTTAAAGAAACTATGACTTATAGAGATTGTGCATTTTGGAAAGAGGTGATAAATGATGAAATGGACTCAATATTGTCAAGTAATACTTGAAAGTAGACTTGCCTCCTGGATCAAAACCTATTGGTTGTAAATGGGTATTTAGGAAAAAATACAATACAGATGGGTCTCTTCAAACTTTTATGGCCAGATTAATAGCCAAAGGTTTTAAACAAAAGAGGGCATAGACTATTTTGATACGTATGCTCCAGTGGCTGGATTTACATCCATTAGAGTGCTTATGACACTAGCTTCAATATATAACTTATTTGTACACCAAATAGATGTTAAAACTGTTTTCCTAAATTGTGAATAGGATGAAAAGGTACACATGGAACAACCAGAAGGATTTGTTATGCCTAGGCAAGAAAAGAAAGTTTACAAATTAATTAAGTCATTATATGGATTAAAGCAAGCACTAAAATAGTGGTATGAGAAATTTGATTCAGTAATTTTGTCTCATAGATTTAGATATAATAATGCTGATAAATATATTTATTCTAAATTCACGAATTGTTATGGTGTTATAATATGTTTTTATGTGGATGACTTGCTTATATTTGAAACACATAAGAAAGGAATATCTGAAATTAAGAAGTATTTATCTTCAAAGTTCAAATTGAGGATGTTAATGAAGTTGACACTATTTTAGGGTCAAAGTAAAGAAACGTAATGGGGTTATGCTTTATGTCAATCTCATTACATTGAAAAAATGCTTCTTAAATTTCAACATTTAGGAATTAAAGAAACAAATACCCCATATGACTCTTGACTTAAATTAACTAAAAATGTTCGTTGAGTGGTTGCTCAGTTAAAATATGCTAGTGCAATTGATTGTTTAATGTATGCAATGCATTGCACTAGGCCAGATATTTCATTTGCAGTTTATAAACTTTCTAGATATACGGATAATTCTAGTACGGAGCATTAGAAAGCAATTGGTAGAGTCCTTGGGTACCTTAAAAGAACTATTTCGTTATGACTATATTATACCAATTTTCTGTTGTACTAGAAGAATATTGTGATGCTAGTTGGATTACTAGTGCAAGTGATAATAAAGCTACGTTCGGTTGGGTTTTCACCCTTGGTAGTGAAGTTTTGTAACCTTAAAGGTAGTAGGCAAAGAGGCAAAATGACTTAGGATTTGTTATTTGACATAAACTTGTGGCCACAATTGATGTCAGGCATTTCTTTGCCCTGTGATAGTAAAGCTACTATGTCTAGAGCTTATAGTAAAGTCTATAATGGAAAATCTAGACATATTAGCTCGAGACATGAATATGTCAAATAATTAATAAGTAATAGTATTATACTTTTAATGAAGTTCAATAGTTGTATAAGTGTCTGAAGTAATAGAGACATAATAGGAAGTTTACCTATGTGAACATAAGAGGTGGGGACAACTTCTAGCAAAAGTTTAAGGTTTACTTTTGTAAATGTTCATAAATGCCAGGATGGAGCACATGGATTAGTGTAAATAATTGGTGAGTTATCTCGATAAAATTGGATGGAATCATGTGTGTGATATTTCTGTTCTTAACGTATAGAGTCTTGGTTTAAGCTTAGGCCACCATTGATTTTGTTAAGAATTTGAAATACTTATACTAATTGAAGGTTTAGGTTGCGAGATACTTTCTTGTATCTATGAGGATATCAGTATTTGACTAAAAATTTAATTTCGCAATCTAAATTGGAGATTGTTATATTTATTATAGATTGTGATATTAAATATGTGAATTTATTGAATGTGGGTTATTATTTATTTTCATGAATCACTGTCTCAAAGAGATGCATTGGTTTAGTAGTAATAATGTGGTGTTTCAAATGAAAGTGTACCATATCAAACCACCATGGCTACACTTTGATGCTTTAATTTTAACAAGACTATGGAATAGCCCAAGGTGGGGCGCATGTGGGCCAAGCCTGAAGAGACATGATGTTTGGGCCAAAAAGGTACCACAATTGTCCAAACCAGCCCGTGTGAAGACCCACTTGGATGAGTGCAATGCTTCAAAATGTGATATTAAATATGTGAATTTATTGAATATGGATTATTATTTATTTTTATGAACCACTATCTCAAAAAAATGTATTGGTTCAATGGTAATGATGTGTTATTTCCAATGAAAGTGTACGAGTTCAAACTAGCATGGCTACACTTTAATGCTTTAATTTTAACAGACTATGGAATAGCCCAAGGTGGGGCGCATGTGGAACAAGTCCAAAGAGACATGATGTTTGGGCCGAAGAGGTACCACACATGAGCCGAATTGGCCCGTGTGAAGATCTACTTGGATGGGTGTAATGCTTTAAAATAAATTCAACTAAAATGTTGAATAGGTGTGTTTTGAACCAGAGACCTCCTTTGGGAAAAGAAGTGTCCAACCACTTGATTAGGCATGCCCCTTGGTCTCTAAATGAAACAACATGACCTTTAAACTATAACTACGACTTGAAAAGTCACAAGTTTAGAGTTGTGATTTTTCATATGGTGTCATTTCATTCTCTATAAATAGAGGATGAGACCTATGAATTTATTCATTCTATTCTTCTATTTTTTTAGTCACTTACACAATTTTGTAGAGAAACTCTGAAGGAAAAACTTCATAATTATTATTTACAGTTGATGACTTTGTTGTATCCTGGAAGTGGATTGTTTGTAATCCAGTAGCAAACTTTTTCGAGTGAGGGCAACTATTACCTTGAAGATAGTGTTCCGCATGCCTCAAAGTCGAATTTATTTTTTTAGATTACTGTATCCGCACAATTTTCTTCAACATATATCATTCTATCAATAAAACAGCTAGACCATAACACGTGACTTTATATCAAGAGACCTAATTAATCTGTAAAGTCGTTTTTTCTATAATTCTATACTAAAATATCTCAAAATAGAAGCCTCCCACAAATGGCAGCCGAAAAGCTACCTTGCCTTTAGGGAATTAATTGGAAGGAATATATATATACATGCTAGCTAGCTGCAGGTTGTGATTATTGGAAGATTACACGTGATGATTGCATAAGCACCAGATCTGTTAGATTGTTATGCGTGCTCATATCATGGTAAATACTACATAATAATACTAGCAATAACCAACAAAAATTAGCTTAATTAAGGCACAAGCAAATTTAGGTTACTGATCTGCCTCTAGTCCTCCTTTAATTACCACAAAGAAATCTCGTACGTATTGGTTGGCCTAGATCTGTGGAGAGGTTTTGGCCACTAGCTAGGGACTTGGTTAAAGAACTTTAAATCCAAAATAGTCGAACTAGGAAAACAAACAGTAGAAACAAATCCTCACTACAAGAAAATGGCTCTATTGCGGCGATTACTAGTTTGCCGCAAAAAAATCACCACAATAAGTCATTAATCACGGCGATTGTCGTGGTCGACGTTTGTGTTACCTTTTGCAGCGATTTTAAAAACATTTGCGGTGCTAATAATACTACGACGGACAATTTCGCTGCAGTTGTCCTTTTAATGTACCCCGCGCCAAAAGCACACAAAATCAGATTTCCCCCCATTTCCCGATTTCACCTTCATCCCCAACTTCTTCTTCTCCATTTCTCTACCTACACATTAAGCCAAACCCACTCAAAATTTTCGCTATGTCCCTTCCACCGAATGAAACCGCTAACATCGGCGCTGCTCCAGCCCAGTGATTCTCGCGTAAGCAAATTACTCTGCTCCACCCCCCACGAAAACCCACTAATCGGCGTCTTCACTCGCATCAGCCGAGGCTATACCAGTGAAAAAAGTTCGATTTTTTTCGATACCCTAAGGCTTTGTTCTTCTTCATCGTCGGCCCTTTTCCTGTAGTAGTGGGTTATTGCCGCGATTTTCCATCCCTTCGTCTCCTCCACTCGGTTGGAGTCGATTTCCCAAGGTAAATTACTCTGTTCTATCTCTTTATGGTTCTTAATGAAACCGTTTAGGTCAAGTAGAAACAGGGGTGTTTTCTTCTTTCAATTTGTGCATAAATTGCCTTTGTGTTTGTGTATGTCTAATGTAACTGTGGAATTATTATACTTTATTTTAAAATCAATACAAACAATCCTATGTTAGTACTGTAGACCCACAACACACGCACAGCACAACAATCACAGACTCTAGAATAAGCACTGCAGAGAACATAGTGTTTGTTATTCACTGCTGTGCGTGTGTTCAACAATATTCTTTTCGATTCTTTGTTACAGTCTATATATAGACTTTGATTCTATAATGAAATGTATGGAAGAATCCTTTTCCAATTCCATTATCTTCACACGACTCTATATGGTAATGCTTTGTGCCTTTTTTTTTTGGGGGGGGGGGGGGGGGGGGGGAAGAAGAAGAGTGGTCCTATAAGTTCACTTTCATAGGTTGACGCCATTATAACCCAAAATGCAAGCTGAGGCTCTCAGCCTCTCTGCACAACTCAGCCTCTCTGTACATGCATTATTTTCCTCTGTGAAACTGATGTGCATGTTCCTCTGTTTGAGGTTTAATGTTGTGTATCTGCCTCTTGTGTTTGAGCTGCTCAACGGTCGATGGTATTAGATAATTTTAACTCAACAAATATTGCTTGTGTTTGCTGAATCAGAAGCTTTTTATTGTAGAATTTATGGCCCTGTTTTTTGTCGACGGGAATCCTATGATAACATAGTCTTGAAACAATACAGCGGTAATATGGACACAGTAATAATTTCAGGGCCTAATTAAACGCCCTGTATTTAGCTTGTCATACAGTTGTTGTATTGATCTGGATTATAAAATTATTGAACACTTTCCTTGTATATTTTTCTATATATTGCATGCATGAAAGTTTTACGTGAAAAGGCATTTGGTTTTTGTAATTTTCCTGGCCTGATCATGATCAAGTGGTTCAAGTTAATCAATTGGTTTATAACCATGAGTTGGCCAAGGTTCACGTGATTTACCAGAACGTAAAGGGCTAAAGCCAAAGCTGATTTCACGTAAAGATCTAAATGATTGTATATATGTTGGGATCGTTTACAAAGTATATGTGATGAATCTTTGACCAGTCAATAAATATGAACATGATTGGTCTTCAGGAGTCAGTAAATGAAGGCTTTTAGGTCAATAAGTGTAGGCTTTTTCATAAGCTTGTAATATGCCTATTATGTAATGTGCACTTTGCTTCGCTTTGCTTAATGGGATCTCATCGATCACCAAGAGCAATCAAATCGTGACTTTTTCTTTTGTAATATTGTAAGAGATCAGCTAGCTAGCATGCATGAAAGTAGTATTCTTGGGTGATAGATGTGGGAGACAAAGAACCTTTAGCGATTTGAGATTCATGGAAGGCAACAATATTGGATGAGTGAATGCATATACATATGATTATCATGCTGATTTTGCAAAATAAGGATAATTTGTTGGACTGAAAAGTCAAGCCAGAAGACTGAAAAAATCATCCAATTTTTGTAGTTACATAATCATCACTTGTGGAAGAATGATACGCGATTTGCTAATGGAATGTCCCATATATATATATTGAGGCTTTGATATTGCTGCATATTTCAGTACTACATGTGTTAATTATGTTGTCCTGCATGGATGGTTAACCATAGTTAACCATCTCTCTGGACCAGAGAGATGGAAAATCAGAATAGTTTTCTATCTACTTCTAGAGTAATGTGTGTATATATATATATATTATAGTTAGAGCACCCACTGATATATAGCTTGGTACAATTTATTTGATTAACAAGTGTTAATCTCCAGAGGATTGGAATGAACCTCTAGTTGTTTGTTTACCATTTCCAAAACTAGCTACTATTATATTGACTAATCTCATGGCTGTACGGGTTGATAAACACAATTAATGATGTTAAAACATAAATTCTTCCAATAATGTATACACTATTAAATCAACCATACTTTAGTCATAAATTAACCATGCCAGACATCATTGGCTAATTAAGGTTGGCTTCCTGCATCTACTACATTCATGTGAAAAAAAATGGTCTTAAGAACATGGGGTTTGTGATTATTCAAAGTTCAGTTCACTCCCATCTTAGCATTAATTGCATCGAGCATATGTAATGAAAATGCATTGTGTCTTTTCCCATGAGTTTTGATGGTTTTGTTGTATCCTAACCCAGAAACCCTTGATGGTTCTTCCAGCTAGGGAAGTTCATGAATTGATGCGCACATTGTCGCCTCGATTCCCTTTCAGTTTATTGCTTAAACACTTGCATGCACCAAGTCAACTATTTTAATGATCGTCTGATCTTTAGCTACTAGCTTGGTAACTAATTGGTCTCTATTGTACTCATGCCGTGTGCTAGTAGTACTACTTTATCAAATATGAAGTCTCATTGACAAAATTGCATGTAACTATCGATGCATACACATGATACATACATGCACCCATGGCTGCCTTAATTTTGAATGGTCTGTATATATACATATATATATTTATGTGTGTATATATAGGTTGCACAACGGGCTCGTACATGTTTTTATTGATACTAAATGCATGCCTAGACTTACTTCTTCAGTACTCATGATTGGGAAATGACTAGCATCATATTGTAAAATCATTTACTGACCAGTTACCTTATATATATTCATCTCTCTGCTTCTTTTATTTCTAATTACTTGCATATTCTTACTTATCAAAAAATTACATATTCTTTGTTATAACTTGTTTCTGATCACTCATTTTTCCGAGTTAATGATTAATGATTGGGGTTGTTTGAATATCATACGCAGACTGTTGTTTTGGTATAAGAAATAAGTTAGTCATCTCCTTCCATGTGTGGAATCTCCTCCATGACAGCCACCTTGTCCTGTTTTGATCACCCGGCAACCATGTATTAATTGAGGTTTTAGGATGCATAAGTTATGTAAATATTGCTCCCAATGTCATATGCATAGATGTGTTTTGAAAAATCTGTTGCAGCATATTCATTATATAATTAATGCAAAGAAGTCAAAAAAGGCCTCACAACTTGAACTGTTAACCTACTTTCTTATTTTGCTAATTTACTAGAATTTGACCTGGAATGAGTATAATTACCCTTGCTTGATAGGTTAACAAACTCTTGCTTTTGTGTATTTTTGCTATAATCTGAATTATTTACATTGTCAAGTACTGTGGATAAACGAGCGGGGGACTTCTCCAAGTTCAATATATCACCTCTTAACCTCCCATGTTATCATTATTTTTTGACTATATACAATATACTCATTCCACTCATATATATCCTACGATGTTGATGGGTACTTTTAAAAATTACCAATTATTCTAAGCAAAGTGTGGTGAGAATGAGTCACTTATTTAATTGAAATCTAGTAATTTCTGCAGTAGTTCAGTAGATCTTAGCATACAAATTGCATATGCTAAAAAAAATTTAAGAGTTATGATATATATATATATATGTAAAATGCTCATGATGTACCGTTGGACCGACTGAATTTATATATAATATTAACACATGAACTTTTATGGTGGTACTTAATTTGTAAGGACAGGGATCGTCATTTGGGGCTGTGCATTCTTTTTTGGGGGATAATTAATTTGAAAAGTATAATTAATAATGATGGGAGATTGAAATCCCATCATTATTAATTGGAGTAGTATATAATTATGGTGATGAGTCACTTACTATTGCAAGAATATTATGCAAGCTAGAGAGAAAGGGACTCCTCCTATACATATGGACGAGTTGATGATGACATAATATTATTAATGAAGACATGAAAATGATATATGTATAGTGTGTGTCATGTGTGGCTAGGAGACGTAAAATCGTAGCAAGCTAGTGTCACAAATAGTGCTAGCTGGAGAAGAAAACGTGAAATTAATTGGCAGATTTTTAGCAATTAAACATACGTACATATGTGTTATTAACAACGTCGGAGCTCAATCGATTGGTTGTAAGTCATATATATATGTATGTATGTATGTATGTATGTATGTATATATGCATGGCATGGTAGAAATTGATGAGTAGGGTCCATGCAGTACTTACATTGCATGCATATCCATGCATGCTGCATGGACCATGGGCTTAGCTAGCTAGCTAATTAGTTTGCTTCATCTACACCTCTTGATCCCCTACAAGAAACATAGCCTTTCCCGGCGCCACAAATCGCCGCAAATATTATTTTTAACTTGGTTATAACATTTTTCTCTTTATCTTCATTCCTACAGAGTATTTTTCCAATGGTCTCCACGCATGATCACGATAATATTATATATTAAATCCTGGGCTGACATAATCACTTGATCTTTGCAGCAGAACTCTATAGAAGTTCACTCTATTGCTGACCAGGTAGCAAAAGTCGAGGCGCACTAAAGCTTTGTCTGGTTCCTTAAATTTTCCAATCTGTTGACGAGACTTTTCACAACTTTGTAGCAAACCATTAGCATTATTATTATATTATTTTCTGGTCAGCAATATGATATTATCTAATAGCCTCTTTATAAATTGATTTGATTCCTCTGCTGCACTCTTATATTGAGTCTGATTATCAAGATTGTAAAAGGCAGATGATTGGAATGATAAATAGCACCATTTCCAAAGTAGCTACTATATGCAGCATAATATTTAATGGTTACTTGAAAGTTTGTGTGCTCCTGCTGGGTGATGGAAGCTGGAGTATTCAAGCATAAACCTTGCTTGAACTGGTTGAATTTTTGGGTTTAAAAAACCCAGTACATATATATATGTATATCTGATATTAATTGGTTGTTTAAGATTTAACTTTTTTACTTTTCAACCAACGAAAAGTACCTAAGATTTGAGAGGACAACGAGTTGGAGAATTAGAACAAGGCACAATTGATACCACAACAAAGGTATCTTGAATAATGAATGACACGGTGGTAATACATACCAAGATAAGAATAAAAATGATACCTGGATTTCTTCTTCTTTACCATCATTTCTTAGCAAAGCTTCCAACTGAAACCAAACAAACAGGGAGTTGGCAGAAAATTTTAAGTATTTTTTGAGTTACAAAACTCAGAAAGACCAACAAGAAAGAATAATCCATGGAACCACTAGCACAATCTCAAATATGTCATTGTATCCATTTGGAGTTTGATTGCGTTATCTTTCTAGGTTCTGCATATTAATCTTGGAGGTTATATATATGTGTCTATCAAATCATGTGTCATGCTGAGTTTGATGCAAATCTACTAGTTCATGATGATCATGTTAGGTTACAAGATTGTTAAACAAATTATGGGTTTGTCAAGTAGCATAGATCATAAATTATTAATAATATATGTTAAGCAAGTCTGAAATCCACATCATGATCACTTCCTCGTGCTAAATCCAGCGGCGATTTTTTCACACCTCACAAATCCCTCTTTACACTTTCTTATCCATCTGTAGAGAAGTTTTCATCTACAATCCAACCCGGCGAATTCTCTTAAATATTACGAAGACAATTTTAATTAACAACTCACATGTTTCAATCCTGTTGTTGTATCCCATATGTACGTAGAACATCGTAATAATCTGTCATTTCATCGTTCACCGAGTCTAATAAAGAATTTGACGAACCATTCTTTTTATTTAGATGGACAAAAGCTGGATGGATTTTGGTGATAGACTTGTATCACCTGCATATGTTGGAGGGGTTAACAATTTCCTCACAATGGCACGAAATGATTCCATGGGAAGTGATCGCATCTGGTATCCCTGCCGTATATGCTGTAATAATCTCTTCTTGGCTATATTTGAGGTTGAGACTCGTTTATAAAAGGAATCAATTCAAATTACACCCAGTGGATATTTCATGGGGAGGAGGCAACTCTCCCCATCATTGACGACGACACTAATCTCGGGGACGTTGGAGTTGAAGACGAGTACATTGATGACATGGACCGTATGTTAGATGACATACGGGGTAGGCACATTCAGAGATGCTCTTGAAGACAACATTACATCGCCACCTCAACCATCAATACCACAGCCCTCCCCAAACTCAACTTTTGACCAACTATTAGAGGATGCCCGACGCCCTCTTTTCGACAGCTGCACTAAGTTCTCAAAGCTCTCATTTGTTGTGAAGTTGTTACACATTAAAACACTCGGTGGGTGGTCAATCAAGTGTTTTGATATACTCATAAGCCTTCTGTAGTTTGCCTTTCCTGATGCTAAATTGCCTAGTTCATATGACGAGGCAAGGTCATTGGAGCGAGGTTTGGGTTTCTAGTATCACAAAATTCACGCATGCCCCAACGACTGCATTTTATTCTGGAAGGAAAATGTTAATCTTAATGAGTGCCCTATATGTAAGGCTTCGCGGTGGATTCCAAACACACGAGTCACGAGTGATCCCACAAAAAGTGTTTCGGCATTTTTCTTTGAAGCCAAGATTGCAGCGTCTCTTTATGACAGACAAGATAACATGTGATATGAGATGGCATAAGGAGTAGTGGGTACTCGATGAGACTAGTATGAGACATCCTGCTGACTTTGAGTCCTGGAAGACATTTGATCAAGCCCATTGTTGGTTTGCTAGGGATGCTCGCAATGTTAGGCTCGGTTTGGCAAGCGACGGTTTTAATCCCTTCAATAACCTAGCAAAGCCGTATAGCATTTGGCCGGTGATTCTTGTCCTGTATAACTTGTTGCCATGGTTATGCATGAAAGACTAGTTATTCATGACATCCCTCATTATCCCTGCCCCAAAATCACCAGGGAATGATATTGATGTGTATTTACAGCCTTTAATTGATGAGTTGCTTAAACTCTGGGAACATGGGGTACCTACATATGATGCTTCCACTAAGGAAATGTTCATGTTGCATGCTGGCTTATTGTGGAAAATTAATGATTTTCTAGCTTATGGGAATCTTTCCTGGTGGTCAACAAAAGGGAAATTGGCATGTCGCTCTTGCAATGCAAGCACAGATTTCAATTGGTTGAAGTATGGTAGAAAACAGTGGTATATGGGACATCGACGTCAGTTACCAGCATGTCACATTTGGCGGATGAGAAAAAGGTTGTTCAACGGTAGAGAAGATCATCGCATGCCACCAAATTGGGTCGAAGGAACGGGTCTCTTAATTCAACTACAAATGCTTGGAGATGTCCAATTTGGAAAATCTTGTAGGAAGAGAAAACACACAGCAGAATAATTAAACTGGACAAAGAAAAGTATCTTCTTCAAGCTACCTTATTAGTCAATGCTGCGGCTTCGACATACTCTAGATGTTATCCGTATTAAGAAGAATATTTCCTATAGCATATTGGCACTTTAATGGACATTCCTGGCAAAACAAAAAATAATATAAATTCACGGCGTGACCTGGAGAACTTGGGCTTTAGAAAAGAATTACATCTTAAGTGTGAAGGTGGACGTGTTACAATGCCACGTGCATTGTACACATTACATTGAGATGAAATGAATAAATTATGTGAGTGGCTCGCTGAGGTTAAATTTTCAAATGGGTTTGCCGCCAATGTCATGCACTGTGTTTCTATATGTGATTGTAAAATCTTTGGGCTTAAAAGCGATGACCATCATGTTTTCTTGCAATGACTGCTTCCTATTGCTATTGGGGGGGTTCTTAAGGAGTGATATTGCATTGGTTTTGACTAAACTTAGCAGTTTCTTCAAAGAGTTGTGCGCCCGAACACTGGATGTGAATCACTTAGCCCAGCTTCAACAGACTTTATTGATGATGGAATGGTTCCATCTGGTTCCGGAGATGGTTATAGTGATTGGGAATATTTAGATGAAGAGGACGTATCCACCGATGAAGAATCCGAGTCAGAATAGGCAACATGCCAACCATTGGAAACCAGGTGAACACCGCATCAATTGAAAGAGGCAGCCTTCATGGATTGGACCGTATGCTGGTTTGAAAACTGCAGTTTATTATAAACTCATTTAATTTTTGCTTTGATTTATATATGCCAAACCCTGAAATATTCATATTAATGAGGGCACTACACTATTATATACACACTCACAATATTTATTTTAATGCATTATCTTATTGCAAGGTTGCTGTGGTTATATTTCCTCTAAATAGCCTCATGTAATTCACATTTACTATTCTTAAATCTCAGGTGGGCGGAAAGATAGGAGACATTTGGAGCTATTGAGTTAACATTCTTAAAATTCCATAGCTATTGAGTTATTTGGAGCTAGAAATAGGAGACATTTGGTCAGACTGTTCAAGGTAAAATCCACAACATTAGGAGTTAATGAGGAGCATCAACGGCCCAAGTAGATCACTTCCTAGCGTACGAGGAACTCATGCTAGGAGATTTGTGCCTTACAGATGTAGTGCACGCAGGCCACGCGGAGTCCACATCAGTGAGGACCACAACCCACATTTGGCTGATGAACCTAGCTCAGATGATGAAACCCAACCTCCAAGCCATCCATGGGAGCCTCCATGTGCGAACCCAAATCTGGAAACCGAGGCAAACAGAGAACCCTCCCCGAGGGTTGAATCGGAGCCTGATAGAGTTCAAATCGGTATAGTTGACTTTGGTGCGGGGTGATTTTATGAGTTTTTATCATTGGTGTGTAAGATTGATTTAAACAAATGAGACCCCTGACCAGAATTTATTGTTATTATGTCATACAGGTGAGGACGTCTCGTCTGTGCCCAACTAGGCACAAACGAGACGTCGTTGCGGGCGAGCAAAGTGTACTGAATTTGAAAAATTGCGTTAGCATGGAAAAGTGTTGTTGAAGATAAATAATGGAGAATAACACCATGTTGCGAGAATGCAAACATGTTTACAACACGTTTAAGCTGGATCATTAAACATCATTGGAACATGAGCTATCCTAGATGGAGTGATGTACCCCAAGCACTTAAGGTCCTAAGGATGAATTAATCGATCGTGTTCGGGTAAGACTTTTATACTTTGATGAGGATCATTAAAAATTTAGACTATATATAATTCACGAGTGATCACCCTAAATTTTAAATCCCTCTGTAGGGTGATTTTGAATTGGATTGGGACTTAGAGAACCATCGATTGGCTGTGACTAAACAGCTTCGTAAGCGCTTTAATGCCTTCCACCACCAACTGCATAAGATATATATGTCATATGGTAGCCATGACGAGGCATTGGCGACTGAGACTAGTTTGGTCAGCCTCCTCATTTGGTTTAAGCTTTGTGAACGATGGGGTAGCGAGGCCTTCCAGGTATGCATTCTGGGTGTTCAATCCAAACCCAGACAAGTTGGGTAATAATTCCCTTAACCTGATTGGATATTTATTACTCTATGTACTTTTGCCTACGTTGATGGTTTTTAATGGTAGAAATATCAAGTAAAAACCGGAAAAATAGGAAGATGCTGAAAATTAACCACACAACAGGTCACAAATCCTTTGTGAGGATGCTAGAATAGAAGGTATAAGGTTTGAAGTAAATTATTCTCCACACAACACATTTCCCATTTATAAGCTCATATCATGACAACCACACACTCACATAATGTTAAATTTAGGAAGTAAATTTTCGCAAAGGGGTATGCTATATCCCTATGGTTTCTCTCATATATGATCAATAACTCTTGTATAGCATTTGCTTGGTTAGTTATTTTATTAGTGACTAAGCCATCCATGCCATATGTAACATATTATCTGATTGAATCTGTTACATGCACACATACCACACACACGTAGCGTGCTGAAAATGCAAATTTGGTGGACTTCTACAAGGAAACCCACTGGTCCAAGAAGAAAGATAAATTTGTGACACCTGCCACTGAAGACATTTATGTGAGTATATTCTCAACATAAATCTTATTTGTTAAATGTAATGATGGTTCTATTTATCAGGTTGAATCTTTAAAAAAGCATTATTAGGACATAAAAGTCCATAATCGGTTCATTATGTCCTCTTGCAGAAGGATATGGTAGGAAAGCTGGATACTCTAGAACCAGATAATCAAACTGAAGAAGCAGCAGCGGGTGTCTTCAGAGAGGTACTTGGGTATCGACTGGGTTATGCAAGAGGATTGGGATAGATGGTGATCCCAGAGTCAACAAGCAACGCTCATTAGCATGCGAGAGAGATCTTTGATTGAAAAACATAAGAAAGAAGCTGAAGCTTCCAAGAGCGAGATGGAGTTAATAAAGGCAAACATGCAGGTTATGATGGAGAGATAGAACGAAACCGATCGTATGTTGAGGACCATCTTTGTTGCGTACCTGTCCCTCAGTGAGTCTCTTGGAGAGACTCAGTGAGGATATTTTTGTGGGAAAAAACATGCACGTTTTTTTGTGGTATTTTTGGGTGCATTTTTGGCCTAAGATGGTGGATTTACAAGATATATATATATATATCCAATGGGAGGTTATATGTAAATGTTTTCTGGGAGCAAGCTGGGTTGGGAAAGCAAATGTTTTGGCCCAAGATATATTCTTAAATAGGTAATGATAATATGTACAAACTTTATGAGAGCATGTTAGGCCTCACTAAACATGAGTTAAATATGTAAGTATCTACGCCAGTGCCTTCATTATACTTATGATTGGGTGTAGTGGCATGCTTACACACATTTGGTTGCTTGTTGTACAGGCTAATTCATACTATGTATGTACATGGTATGAATGGGTGGGGTCGGCATATGCCAGAGCCTAATACGTGTCCTGAAATTTTGTCATCTTCTTGGACAGTTGCTAATTTGTGTTGTGATGGTACGTGCTACAAGTTTCTGTCTCATGCTTGACCAGATTAATGGATCCCAAGCACAAAAATTCACAGGAGGCTAAATGAGTAGGTGATGTCTTCATTCCCCTATGTATGCTATTTACTTATAGTATGCACTTCTATCCAAATGATATGATCTTGTAATTGTTATACATGATAGTGCATACGTTTTGTTGTTTATAAGTTGGTGCATATCTAAAAATAGATTCAAATTTGTAAGGTCCAATATTTTAGTTATAAAATACGCTTTGTTTATGCTAATAATTAATTGATGTAGGAGTCATTGATGAGGCGGACGTGTTACATCAGTAGTGATCTTTTAAGTTGATGTAGCAGCAGGCTTCAAATTCAAGAACTCCGACTGGGTATTTTTCAACCCAATGTATATAAGCTTGTTAATTAGAGGGCCGGTTTAATTTTTTATTTTGCTTAAGTTTACTAGGGGTTAACTAAGTTTAAAGTAAAGACATGAATAGCAGTATATATAGCAAGGATAATGAAGGGTGGATAAGGATGAAACTAGAGAGAGAGGGAGATTATTTTAATTAAAGCTGAAAGTTAAGCTGGCAGCTAAAGTTAATTGATAGTTCTTCCTTCTTTGTGAATATTTAAGGGAAGAAAGAGCAAGGGTAAGGTTGGCTGATCATGAAGATCATGCGCATGGCATGGAGGGGATTCTTTCATTTGCCTTTTGAGTTGTTTTGGAGTACCTTAGTATATAATGTGGTCCTAATTGACTAATTAAATAAATCAAGTACCCAACCATTAATTGGCATAAATTAATGGGGGTCATCTTTATCCCGACACTTCCAACCCATGTTTCCGAACTTCCAACTCCTCTTTAATTAGATGCTAATTGTTGATGCCAAATTGATGAAGATGAAGAGCAGCTAGCTGCTAATTGGAGATTAAGATTTTACATGATTTAGTTTAGCTAATCAAAGCTCTGCCGCCCTTGATTGAGGAAGATGCTAAAAAAAAAAAAAAAAAAAAATCCTTCATGAACATGCTAGCACATTTGGAATCATCTTCATTAGCATGCATGTGGTATGCAAATATAATGTACCGCATGATCTAATTAACAATTGGTTTTCATGGCTTGTTTCATACAGATCATCATCATCTTGAATACCTATATATACTTCCATTTTAATTTGTGTATCAATTTGGCAATGAATAAATTTAATGATAAAAGCTATAGAATCAATATATTAATGATGACTTGTTTTACTGGATTTTGATTATTTTTTGAGATGAAAAGTTACCGAATAAGAGTTTGTGTGAAGTCGGGGTACTTGTTGGGTTATGAGAATGGTAAACCAGAAGCAAGACCTTGTATGCTTATGTTTGGTGCTCCTGATGGCTGATGGTGGGAATTTTCTGGGTTCATTGACCTTTGGTGTAACAAAGAGTCAGTCCAATCAAATTATCTTATTTGTCTATTAGAATAGACATCATCATTAGGGACGAAAGCCACTATGTGTGTGTTTACATGTGTGCCTATATGTGAGTGTATTGTAGGGGGGGATCGTTCTGTGTCTCAGATTTGTTTGGTGTGATCCAAAATGTGGTAAGGGTTTTAATTTTTTCCTGTTTTGTGCTAATTATTGAAGACCACGCAAACTCTCTAGTCTCGTCTAATATAAACCAGGTTTTGGACTTTACATTTGATTATATCTCTCTTTATGCAAGTTCTGAAGTGAAATCTCTCACTGTTTTTGGACTTTGTCATGTTGGAATGGCTTCCAAAGATGTACTGTTACAGACTTGCCCACCTTTTATGAAACCTACATCAAATGGCATATTTCAGGGAGATCATCCTCTTAATTTTGCACTGCCTCTTGTCATACTACAAATATGTCTGGTACTAGTAGTTACAAGGGGTCTTATAGTCCTGCAGAGGCCGCTAAGACAGCTGCGAGTTATTGCCGAGATTGTTGTAAGTTCACTTCTTATTTCTATGCTAGGATGAAAATTTAATTAAATTTCACTTTCTTTGGCCTAGTATGATAATGCTATGCATACATATCGCTGGGGATTAATTGATTGCCTACCTGAGAACCATTATCTTTCCTAGGAACAGCTCGTCCGGCTATAGTTTAAATTTCACTATCTTTTGCCTACTATGATAGTGTCTATGCATAATGCATCACTTTATGATATCCCCACCTCCACCCTCTAGGAACATCTCAGGTCTAAAAGTTTCTAATTTTCTAGTGTAAAACTTGGTAGTTCTCTTACAATATCTGCCACAAATTTCTTGGTTATGAAATTAGAAGCTAATAGTGGAATACTTAATGAAAAGTGAAAGATGTAGTTTTTATTTTCTATTTAAAGAATCAATTGGTTCAGCGCACCTGCATGTGTGTATATATACAAACTTATATATGTGGCTGAGAGAGGGAGACAGTAATTCTAGATTTTTTCATTCAAAAGCTTCTACTAGAAGAAGGAAAAATTATCTGTTGCAGTTGCAAGATGAGTTGGGCCATTGGAAGAAAGGTATTCAGCTGGATGATTTAGTGACTGATTATTTTACAAAGTTGTTTTCTGCTGGAGCTGCAGTGGATATGGAGGAGGTTATTAATGGGGTAGAAAGTCGAATAACAGTTGAGATGAATAGAGATTCATTGAGACCTTATGTGGCTGAGGAGGTCGAATAGGTCATTAAACAGATGCATCCTTCTAAAGCTCCAGGACTAGATGGGATGTCTCCAATTTTTTCCAGAAGTATTGGTCAGTGATAGGTAAGTCTGTTATTGATTCAGTGCTTTTGGCTTTGAATTCTGGAGATTTTCCTATGAATGTGAACCACACTCACATTACTTTAATTCCTAAAAAATCTGGTCCTTGTAAAGTAGCTGACTTTCGTCCTATTAGCCTGTGCAATGTGCTCTATAAGATTTTGTCAAAAGTCATTGCAAATAGATTAAAGAAAGTACTGCCTTTTGTCATTTCGGAGACCCAATCTGCTTTTGTACCTGATAGACAAATATCAGATAATATTTTGATTGCATATGAGCTGTTGCATTTTTTGAGAAATAAGAAAAAAGGAAGAAAGGGTTTTATGTCAATAAAACTTGGCAAGGCATACGATAGAGTGGAGTGGCTTTTTTTGGAAAAAATGATGGAGGCTCTTGGTTTTGCTCAAGGTCTGATAAGTTTAGTCATGAAGTGCGTTAGAACCGTTTCTTTTTCCATTTTGATCAATGGCTGTCCGAAGGGGCATATTATTCCAAGTAGAGGAATTAGACAAGGAGACCCTTTGTCTCCTTATCTGTTTCTCTTGTGTACTGAAGGTTTAATCA
>QEOT01124277.1:194706-232637 GCA_003123785.1 Pterocarya stenoptera | reverse complement strand
TTTGATAGATGAGCATACAAAATGGTGGAATGTTGATAGATTAAGGGCTCTCTTCAATCCAAATGAGGTGAACCAGATTTTGAAGCTGCATGTCTGTGATAGTGTAGAAGATTCTATTTTCTGGATACATGAGAGAACGGGTATGTATTCGGTAAGAAGTGCATATCGGATGCTTCTACATTCTGATACTCAGGGTCGGGGGGAAGGTTCAGGAAATAGTACTGCCACTGCTTTTTGGAAATGTTTGTGGAATCTGAAATTACCCAAGAAGATGAAGCTCTTTGCTTGGAAAGCATGTTTAGAAAAGTTGCCAACTTTAAAAAATTTAAAAAACAAGTTTGTAGTTGATAATGATACTTGTTTGTTTTGTGGGAAGGAAAGAGAGGATGTTGCTCATGCAGTGTTTTATTGTTCAGATGCTTCTCATGTTTATTCACAGCAAATAAGTTTGTTTCAGACTGTGTTGTCACCTTGCAGTTTTTGGGATCTGGCCTATATGGCTCAAGCTGAAGGTTCAGAAGAAAGTTTGGCAACTTTCATTGCTATTGCATGGGCTCTTTGGTATAGAAGAAATTTGTATATTTATGAACAGGTTTCTCTTAGAATACAGGTGGTGGTTAACAAGGCTTTATCTTTGAAATCTGCTTTCAAGAAACTTTAGGTTTTTGATGTTTCTTCTCCTCAGATTACTAAGGTGCTTTCTTGGAGACCTTCTCCTTTAGGATTCCTTAAATTGAATGTGGATGGGGCAACTTTTCATGATCGACAAACAGCTGGCATTGGAGTGTTGTTAAGAGACCAACAGGGTGATGTGTTAGCTGCTTGCAGTAAGCTGGAAAGGGAAGTGGTCTCTTCTGAGTTTATTGAGGCTATTGCTATGTTAAGAGGGTTACAAATGTGTGTTCAATTGGGTGCTCCAAAGATATTGCTTGAAATTGATTGTTTAATTCTTGTTGATGCTTTGAATAATCAAGTTGAGTATTGTACAGATTTTGCTTTCATTCTACAAGATATTAGAAGAATGATGAATTGTTTTCAGGAGGTGCAAGTTTTGCATGTCAACAAGATGGGTAACTCGGCGGCACATCAACTAGCAAGACATGCTTGGAGTATTAGTGATATAGAGATGTGGTGGGAATGTCCTTCATTTGTATCTCAAGCCATTTGGTTTGATAAAAGCAATCTTTTATAAGGACTTGTTTTATTATTTCAATGAATGGATTGAATTATTAAAAAAAAAAAAAAAACACTTTGATTTTTAGTTCAAATGTAACACCCCAATCTCACGTGGTAATGTGAATGACTTCTATAGAGTGGGTAAGTTATAAAAATAGTCATGGCTGCTAATTCCTACATTGGCTACTTGCTAGGTGAAACTGGTTTATAAATGATTGTAGGGATGTGTAACATACCGGTCCTAGAATAAGATTTAGAATTTAGAATTTTTATTATTTTTACTATTATTATTATTAGTAAGATTATTATTAAGATATATTTGGAAATAGTGTCTGTTTCCTTATGGAATTCGTCCACTCTTCAAGCAGTATTCCATTTATTTCCTAGTTGAATAAGTTTCCTAATGGGAAACCAACTCCCAACTCCAACCCAAAACTCTTCAAAGAAATCCTCTCAGTGTTTGTATCCTTGTAGGAATAGTTTCCTAAGGGTAGCCAACTTCGAACCCTAGCATATCTCTTGAAGACTCACGCTTTGCTTTCCCATCGTCTATAAGAATCATTCAGGACCCTTCAGAAATAAACACAAGAAAACATAGAAAACTCACTCGCACAGCTTAGTACTCTGCCCAGCCACCGCCGACTACCCCAGGACGTCGGAGCACCACCCATGGTACCAGAAACTGCCGGCCATCCTTGTCCCCTCACACCCCTTCCGCCGCTCTCTCTTCACTGTCAACAACCCAAACAGGCCCTGCGTGATCTATGCAGCCCACTGTCAACCACCTCAGAGAACGATTTTGAGGGTTGTGATTTGCGGCGAATTGTAGCACCGGGAAAGGCTTTGTTTCTTGTAGTGCCTTCTGGCTACAAAATTGACACAAAAAGAGGACGTGATCGCTGGAAGTTCCACCTCCACCTCTGCAATAGCACCCGGCCTACTTTGTACCCAATATATTTCTAGACCAACATTTTCCGCGTTCGGAGTGAGAGAGATGCTCGATGCCATAATGCTCAATCACATAAGCTTATACATATCTAGCTAGCTACCTTGACATCATCTTCTATATAAGTGCATGAAAGAATTTATGCTTTGCATCGATTCTCTTGCTCATAATTTTTAAATGTGGTTGGCGGAAATAATATTATTGGGAGTACTCCATGAGCGGTAGCCTGGTTTGGTTCATTTTATTGTCATGCGATGTTGCTTGATCATTTGATTTTTTTTAATTTTCTTGCCTTAGATATATTGCTGGTTTATTTGTTTGGGAAAGTTGATTATTGACTTGGAATATCCATTGATGCTTCATTTGATATGCTGGAGTTTATTGGTGCTGTTTTAATTGTAGTGCTTGTTATTTAATTTGTCTTATGATCTGTAGCAGCTGTGCCTTGGTTCTGTCTGTAGCAGCTGTGCCTTCAAAGAACGTCTTTCAAGTTTTGGTAATGATATTATTGATCAACTTACCTAGCTACAAAAAACTATTTATATTAATTTGTTAATAAGGAGTATAGAAAGATGGTGAATGAGATTTCCACTTGATATAATAATAATACTAGTATTATTATTATTATTGATATTTTGATAGCAATACACGTGAAATTGAAGATCACCATGTCAATTTCCTAAAACTAGGACTTGGAACAAGGAGGCATATATTTAGGAGGTGGGCGGATGCTTGTTGCTTTGGTGCCCCCATTCTTCACTATAAGCACAGTATTCATACCCCAGCTAGCGTGCCTTTCCAGATGACAGTGCATAAACCACACTCCTGAAAAAACACCATCCACATGATTAGCCAGCACTACTCTCTTTCTTGTCAATCTGTGCATAATAAATCTGAAATAATCTTGCGCTCGATTAGTTGAATTGATGTGCTAAATAAGCAAGTTTGGACTATATATAATATATTGGAGCAAAAATATGCAACCGATCATTGAAGAGAGAACATATATATACCGGGATTATTAGCAATGAATCTGATTGTAAGCCATCCGTTCTTAGGAACTCCAATGGTGTTAACTTCTGGTGGATCAACCAAATTATAAGACTTTGGAGATGTCTTATTGTCGAAATTCCCTGAACCAATCCCGACAACATAGAAGCTAAAACCATGCAGGTGCATTGGATGATTCTCAGCTGCCCCAATATTAGTCCCTTGAAACACTATCTCAACAGCATCATTATAATTTATTGTCAAGACCTTTGTCCCTAGACTTGGAAAAATTGTATTGTCCCCTACATCTCCCGTGAAGTTGAAATAATACGGAGGCTGCTTTGGGAAATTGTTGGTATAAACGTTGGGCAGGTTCCTGCAAGTAAAAGGTTATGGACACCAAGTAAAATCGTTTATCGTTTTACGATATCATGTCTTTTTATCACCACTTTTAATTTTACAAAACTGAATCAAATGAAGTAGCTAGTGTTGGGGAGATCAGAAGCCGATACCTGTAATATGATTGGAGGATATCGATTTTTGGGGTCTGAAAACTTATATTATTCAAGCTTGCAGATAGCCGATTACCATCCGGTCCAGCACATGATTCATTAGGGCAGTACAACTGATTTACAGACACAGTGATAAAGATACTTTTGGTGATTGTTTTAGGCACTTTGACAGGGTGCTGTTTGCTTGCTAAGCTCCTCAAGAGCTTTGTAAAGTTTTCTGCAGCTGCTTTGTCAGTGACACTAGGAAGTGTTGGGAAGCTTGGAGATGAAGGGGCAGTGTACTTGCCTCTGTACTGGAGAATTGCCGTGGCAGTAGTGTTGTCATAGGGAGCATTGGTGTCGGCAAAAGGCGTCGTAACAATGTAATAGTGACTGAGAGCCTGGTTGGCTGTAACCAAAACGTCCATGGTTTGTCCTGGAGTTATCATTATGTAATTTGTGGTTATGGGTTTGATGTATGCACCATCCGTCCCTACAACTGTGAGGCTGTGTTTTGCGATTCCGAAGAACTGTTCTTCGTTCATCACGGCGTTGATTATGCGTAGATGATAGGTCTTTCCGTAGTCAACCAGTAGACGGTACGTACTTCCTGCAACATATAAAATAAAGCAATGACGATGATCATTGGCCAGCTGATTAATTGGTTTTATGAAGAGGAGAAAAATATTAGGGAAAAATGATTTAATATATTAATTGGACTTCACTATGAAAATTTGTTGTTGGGTTCTGACTTATATATATATATATATTTCCCTTCAAAACTTTTCAAGGAAAACTGTTACTTATCATTATTTGATCACTTGCCAATTTAATTATTTAAAAAAATACAATAACCAAAATGTTTCATATTTTATTTATTATTTATTTCATTTCAATTGACACTTAACCTATTAATTATTAGACATCAATTAATGGCGCGCTGCCAAATATTGCAATTTTTTCCCCGAGAAAAGATACTTCCTTTGCAAGTCAAGGGAATCAATTACACCTTTTCCAATTGTTTGGAACGCCTTCTTCCAACTGGCTGTGTGATATTTCCTTTTCAAATGATGCATATCTTCCCAATGAAGCATTCTTTCTAAGCACACGGTTTGCCTCTCTCTATATATGGTCAATCCTATTCACTCTTTACTTTACTATCTATTTCATATAACTTTTTATACCTTTGGAACAATTATAGAGATGTCCATGTTGGCCGTTAATAGTTAGAGCATCTGAAGTGTTTGGATCGCCACCAGTTGCAAGGGCCTCGTCAATTAGGGCCATCACATCTCCTTTATACCATTCCCCTAATTATCAAAACAGTAAAAGACAAAGATTAAGATTTCGTTTAAAAAAAAAAAACGAAGGATTAAAAGCGTCTGTGTGAATATGGAAGTTTCTTATTCTTGAACTCATGATACTTGATATATGTATAAAAGGAACAAAAAACTAAAATAAAATAAAGGGCATATATATATATATATATATATATATACCAAGAACAATAGTCTCTTCTGCATAAGGCGTAGGAAATGGGTAAGTGGTTTTAGGAGCTGGTAAAATAATGATGGCACCATGTATAGTAGCGCGTGTCCAATCACTATGAGCATGCCACCAAAGAGTTCCTTCCTCGTCTGAAAATATGATATGTTGAGTGAAGCTTGTATTAGGTGGAATGGGGCATTGCGTGATGTTCTCAGGTCCATCTGACCATGGATTCCTTGGTTGCTTGACCCCATGCCTGTATATAATCACCAAACTCCTCTTTAATTATTAATTAAACTTCTTCCAGAAATTAAGCTCTATTGCATAATTTCTATTCTATGCTATGCATTATACATATATAAATACATGTGTATACATATATATATGTATGTGTATGTTTGTATATGGAATTAGGACTCTTTTAAGCGATATGCTTTGTCAAACAGCCATGATCCTCATGTTGCTGCAAATTTTAGTCTAAGTGGAGCTTTTTCTCTAATACAAAGATTAACATGAACAGTTAATAATATTGTTTATGTTAATGGGGCAGAGAGAGAGAGATTACCAGTGGATGGTGACGCCATATTTCCCTTGATTATGTACATTAACATAAACAGTATCCCCTTTGTGAACGCGAATGGTTGGCCCTGGAAAACTGCCGTTCACAGTTAACATGCTCTTCGTGCTACACAGCCGCGTGAACTTTGTCTCCTTCAGCTGTCATTATCATGCACAAACGCCCAACACGGGCAACAATATCAAAGTTATATATAAATGCGACACAGGAAGAATTGATACAAAATTTCGTCAGAAAACTCTCTCTAATTAAACTCTTAACTTTAAGCGCTTGCATGCCACTTAAATTGTGTTGAGTATTATTCGGTGTTTAACTAGAAAGCACACCAAATTTCTCAATGTTTATCACTATCCTGAGCAGCCTCAACCCTGGAAAAATCCAACGTGCTAGTTCGACCATGGATGATAAAACAGAAATTACACACACACACACAAAATATATATGAATAATGGAAACTTACGACGAAGTTATAGTAGTGGACGTTTGCGTTGGCGCCCATGCAACGAAGCATGCCGTTGAGAAAAAATATAATCCCTAGAAACCATAAGATCGAACCCATTTTACTATTTATCCCAGTATCAAGCTCAAACTTATGTCGCCACAAGCTAGCTGGACAACTAATGATGATATTTCTTCCGTGATATTCTTCCTGTGTTTAAACAAGTATTTATAGTGTATGCTGCGTGCACAAAGGTTGGTTTTATAGCAAGGGCACACTCAATTACACCCAGAATTTCAAACACAATGTGTACTTGAAGAAGAAAAAAAAAAATTCTCCTCATCAGCCATTATTCACCATTTCACATCTTATAAAAAACACTCTACATCCTATAAAAATTACCCCATAATTTATGAAAAACATCCTTATACCGTATGAAAAAATTATAGATGTGAGGTGTGTGATGTTAACGGTCGTTAATTTATAGCAAAACTCAGCAATATGAAAAAATATTTGTTATGACTTTTCAAATAATACGCGTGAGAACTGAGAACAAGAATATGATCCACATGATAGTCATGTTGTGGCTGCGCGCCTCGTCATTTTCCAATGGATCGACCGCGACATCTTACGTATGGGACTCGCCCAGCTAGCCTAACCACTCCTATATATTGGATCAATAGTACGTAATTCCTTAGTGGGTAAACTAATAATTTTATGTATCATGCTGGTGACGTTCGAATTATGCAGTACTCTAGTAGCAACTTCCATTAATTATTTCCTGTAAATGAGTAAGAACTCGTATAAATTATACGACGGAAATCTTACAAACTTAGTTTCAAACCAATATAATAAATATTATTTTGATTTTTACTTTTGTTTTAAGCTTTGGACGTTGGTGACAAAAAATTTGTCAAATTCAGACGAGTAGTACTACCAGGTACAGCTAACATTATTAACGACTTCGTAAATAATAACAAACGATAGACATGAATATGGAAGTTATGCTGGAAGACTATGGAAGGCTCCTGCCCAGGTTGGATGAAAGTTAATCTAGATGCTGGTTTTGACAAAATACAGCAGTTCATGGGCATTGGTATAGTCATTAGAGATTTCTTAGGTGATGTACAAGTGGTGCTTACTGCTCCTAGATCCTATGTTCCCTCTGCATACTTGGCTGAGTGCTATGCATTATTAAGGGCTGTAACTTTGTGTCATGAACTAAGTTTCAAAGCTGTTGAATATGAAAGTGATGCTAAAATTGTTGTAGATGCAGTCAATGCAGATAATTCAGATTTTTCATGGTCAAGACAGATAATTGAAAGACATAAGGCATATTATGGCTGGGCATCCAACTTGGAAACTTTCATTCATTCGAAGGGAAGGAAACAAAGCTGTTCATGTTATTGCAAAATTTGCTTTGTCTCTAGCTAGTAATGAGTCAGTTTGGATGGAGGGGGGACCAGATGTGGTCCTTTCTAGTATTACTTTTGATAAGTCATGTATCAGTTGAGTTATGAAATGAAAGTTATCTTTTTTTAAAAAAAACGATAGACATGAATATTTCATACTTCTAGCCAATTGGACCGCAAAAGAGCCAAATGTATACGCAACCACGCACTACTTTCCAATGGAGAAATTTTTAAGATCAATTGCTTTCACCTTACGTACATTACAAAAATTATGGCCTTTTGCCATGAATTCTTTTTCCAAGACGCACGATCATGGCAAATAAGTACCGAATGGCACGAAAAATTTTCGTGGGAAATAAAACAAACCTATTTCCACGAAATATTATCGGCAAGTAAATGTTTGTGGGGAAAAAATGTTTTTACATCAAAAATTTACCTTTTGCGGCGAATTTTTATCACCTCAAATAGTTTGGTCAAAAATTTAATGTCTCTGTGGGATATCAGCTTGTTGCGACGAAGTTGTTGACTTTTTGCGGCGATATGTTGTTGCTGCAAATAGAATTACGGGACTTAATTATGACTTCATGGGTTATTTGGATTTCACGGCGGTATTATGTATTATTGCGGTGATTAAAAGTCGCCGCAAAAGGTAATAAAGAGCCTAAATTTAAACATCACTCTCTATTTTCTCCCTCACTTATCTTTTCCCTCTCTCTCCTCCCTCCCCCTTGTAGTTGATGGAACCCCTCCCCTCTTCCCCCTCTTCTCCTTCTGCCACAGCCCAGCCGCTGGCCACCACTGCAGCACCACGCCACCACCACCTCACCGGCGTCCACTCCTCGCCGAACCCAGCCTCCCTTCTACACCTCTCTCTTCCTCTCCTCCTCCCCCAAAACAAGCCTCCTTCCCTCTCGGCTTCTCCACGTCGCCGTCGCATCCCGCACCCAAGCCACTGATGTTCGTTGTCGACGGCACTAACAGCCCCTTGCAGGCTCCCTCCATTCATCCCCCAGCTTCCCCACAATCTCTCCCTTCCCCGTAACTCCCTCTTTCTCTCACGGGTCTCCACCACCCAACTCCACCGCCAAAAGCCCACCTCTCCGCCACTCCCTTTCTTATGTGCTGAGCACTCGACACCCCCAACCCAACGCCTCTCTCAGCCTCTCCTAACAGTCCTTGCTCAGCATTTTTTCCACGTATTTGTAAGTGTTGGATTTTTAAGATTTGCCGCATACTAAATGTAATATGAGGTTTAGATGATTATATTTTGTATAATGGATTGCATTGAACTCAAGTGTTAGGTGACAGAATATGTATATTTATGTTGGATTGGATTACATGGGCGACACGCATGTTGATATGCCTTATAAATTGAGTTATGTATATGAGTGCGTATTGATTTAGTTGAATATTGAATTAATTGGATGCCCTATATGTAGGCGTGTCTATATATATATGTATATAATTTTAGATTTTTTTCCTAGCAAGGGCTTTCAGGGCTGGCCACTAGGTATTTTGCAGCAAGATATTCATCTATGAAATTTCAAGATGTGTGCTTAAGCTCCTATTTAAACTCTTAAAAAGCAATGTTTTTGTGCAATCATTTGCATAACCTGGAAACTAGTTATATCACTTTGATTTGGGGCTTAGTTTAGAAAACTTATACATTTTTTCATTGATTAATTAAAGTAAAGGTAGTTTAATTATAAACAAATTTTAAGTAATAATATGAGCAGATTTATACATTAAATGTGTTGGTTTCAATGAATCAAGAAAAATGATGTGAAGGTTGGAAACTGTGTGGAGCCATGAAAGGAAGCTTATTAAAATTTTGAAATTTGTAATTGTGTTGGATTGATGTAGATGGGCAGCAAATATGTTAGTAAGTTTTATAATTGATAAATTGAGTATGTGTATGGGTGGCAAATATGTTAGATTTTACTTAAATGCAATGGTTTATGGATTTGAATTTACATGAGGAACTTGAAGAGTAAGTTACGAACATGGTTTATGGATTTGAATTTACATGGTTTATGGTTTATGGATTTAAATGCAATGGTATATTTGGACAAGAGTAAGTTACGAACATTTTACAACTCTGAGGTAGAACCTTGATTTGATATTTTTCATATATTATATGTTTTGATATGGAAGTGTTTTTAAAATGAAATCAATAGTTTGGTCATCATGTGTAAATAGCTTGATATGCCAGGGGTTTCAATGTAAATAGTTTGTTGCACATTCTCCCTGATGTCATCAACCTATATTAGATGTGAGGCACTTTCTTTTTACCTTTTTGGAAGACCTTGTGGCAACATTATACTGCAGAAGCACATATGAGCAGATTACTGTGTGCATGCATGGGATCTTTTGTAGTTATATGTTTCTTCATATATCTTTTCCTCCTTTTTTCGTGCAAAAATGTGTTAGGTTTATGTTTGTTTCCTCTGTAATGCAGGGGTATGCATTGCTTTGTGTGGGCTTCCCATCATCTGACCTTGAGGTGGAAACACAAGACGAGGATGAGGTCAGACAAATAGTTACCATCATTTGATTAGATAGAGTACTAACCGTATTTTTGGATGTAAAAAATGAATTGGAATTATTTCAACGTGCATTTAAATATGTAAACTAAGTCCTTGGTGAGCAAAGTTTAGGACAGAGTTGTATTTTACCACAGCATGTAATTTCTGAGCATAAAAAAGTAATGAGCAGTTTAGTATTAGTAGAGAATGCTCTAACATTAGTAGCAATTGCAAATTCACCTACACCCTTCACTCATTTTGCTAGAACTCTTGAGGCCTCATCTTGAAGTCTGTTTGGACACCTACTGGGAAACCATGGTCAGTATTAAGTCTTGACTTGATTGGAACTTAACTAGTTGGAGACGCTGTTGTGACAGGAATGTGGCTAGGCGAATGAACTTATTAGTTGATAGATGGAAAGTGCTAGTGTTAATTTTATTTATCATATACAAGTTGAATGTTGTGTTTGTTTGGTTGCATTTAGATAGGTAAGAAATCCTTGCTATCATATTATGTTCTTCTATGGTGACAAATTATGTACTCCATCTTTAGAATAAATAATGTAAATAATGTTGTTCATTATTGAACAAGTCTTAGTATCATTTACTTGCCTTTTCAAAAAAAAAAAAAAAAATTCTGAAAAAGCAAGAAGAACCTGCATGCATGTAGGTAAGAAGAGTTTGGTCAGTTTCTTGTATTCATCTTTTGTACTTGGTTACTCCTATTAAAAAAGCAAGAAGAACTTGCATGCATTGTAAGTTTTCTGTTTTCCTCATTGAGTTCTATCGCTATTTTGATTTGTGATTTTGTTGTGATTTTTGGTTAGCCACTTGTGCGTGTTTTCATGATAGAAGAACTGAGGTAAATAGTTCTGGAAATAGAAATCTGCAATAGTTCTTTTTCCACGTGAATGTTCTTATGAGTGTCAAAACACTAAACTCTTTATTACTCTTAGGTTCTCATTAGGAGTTTTCTTTAAAACATGTTAGCACAATTTTAATTCTTTTTTTGAAATTGTTATGAGTATCAATTTGAATCTCCAAGGTTTGTATATAATTTTTTAGCTTATGTTAGACAATTTTTTAATGTCATTTTTGGCTCATTCTCATATTTTTTTGCTTTTACATTTTTTTTCCTGAATTCTTTTAGTATTTGCCGCAAAAACAACTCGCGGCAAATATTCTAGTGGATAATACTAATACCCGTCAATACCTCTTGTTGTAATTGCTCCTATTCCCACGAGCATAAAAAAAAATAGATGTGTTTTTCCAGTGAACTTTATTGGTTCTTGCCGCGAGAAGTATTGTGGGAAAATATACATATTAGTCACGATTTAAATCTTTCGTGGATTATAATATTTTTTCTAGTTAATTTTATGCCACGAGCTTCCCATAACAAAATTTTATGAAAATATATTTTTTTTTTCTTACAAAAATCTATTTTTTGCCACAAAACTTATTCTTGGAAAAAAAATATGTATTTCTTGTATTGCGTACCTTAAAACAATTAGCGGCCAATGATATATCATCTTTTTGTATTTAGTCAACAAACTTCAAGAAAGTAAATGAAGCTTCGTCTGGCGTGCATGTCGTACTGTAAAGTGTAATAAATGATTTTGATTTGCTAATGATCCCGCGTCGACAAATAGGACCTAATTGAAGTCATTGGAGTTTAGTTTTCTTTGCTTGGAGCATTGCCGTTAAGGACAAGATGACAAAAAAAAAAAACATGAGATATGGGTACTGTATGCCTTGAATCGGAAGCTACGTACTGGCCGCCATGCCCGGCTTTGGGAACATCAAGAATATTTAACAGCGCCCATGATCGTTGACTATTATATAAAGCATGCATGGCTGCTGTTTTTTGGTTTAATCAAAGGAGGACGGAACCTCCAGATTTTATTGATGAGCAGGAAAACCGCACTTGTCTAAAATCTTGATAAAAATCCTTTAATCCAGTCAAAATATCCTTTAAAAGAGAACCAGACTACCCAGAAGTAAACCAGATTAGGACTGACGGATATAGGCGAGGTCAAACTTGTCTATTTTCAGCAGTCCACGTAGGCTCCGAGGTAGTTATTCAAAAGAGTTTTCAGAAATTTGTACAGCCTTATGAAGCTATCCTTACCAAACTATCTAAACACGTGGAAAATGCCAATATTCATTCCCTCCATAATCTCCTTTAGCTCCTCTAAATAGTCTTCAAGGTACCAGACACGTGGGAAATGCATGGCTGCTGTTGTTACATATAGAATTAAGAAAATTCCTGCTTCCCCAGAATTAGATTCCCCTAGTTTTGTTTATAATACTACGTGTGGTATTGATGCAAATCGAAGTTGAGCCATGCTATATTTCATTTTTCACCCTAAACTAATGATTGTATTTCATGGTATCTATATTTTGTACCTTAAACTATCAAAATTGAAACACCTTTATATATGGTAATTTGAGATCATGTAAAATGCTATTAATTGAAGGCTGGAAAACCTATTTTTCACTTATTTATATTTCTTTTCCTCTTGTAGCCAATATTTTTTGGGTTCTAAAATATTATTTTCCAATCCAAAACGTGAGCATCTGCGCGCCTGATCTGATGATGACTTGAAAATGAAAATATCAGATACCGATAATAATATATATAATAATGTTGGCGATAGATCGACGTCCTTTTCAAAGATATGGTAATTTGTTCTACATCATATCATTGCAGTAATGGTGATCGGATTAATATCATCGAAACAATGCATCTGCACCCAACGGTTGTTTCATTCCTTTCTCTAGGTTTCCTCTCTCTCTCTTTCTCTCTCTCTCCAGCCCATCTTTCGTTCTCTCTCCAGTCGATGTAATCAGTCCATGAATCTACATATATATCTCATCAAACCAAGGCTATCATGTCCATAAAAAAGCTTCTCAAGTGAGACAAAATTATTAATTCTGGACACGTTAATTCATCTCTGTAAAATCTTAAAAGTGTTGATGCTTTTCAATGAAGTGAAGCTCCATTGTTCAGAAATAATTAGTTGTTAGGCGACATGGGTCCCGGTGAATTTCAGTCTAAATGAACACTTAAAAACTTAATTTTCTCAACCTTTTTCAGTTCAAATTTTTTTGATATATATGCACAAAGATGTGCTCCATGAGCATAGGTTGCAGCATCTGGCAGCCATGGCTAGGCTCAATGCGTACCTATGATTCAGTGAAGGCCGCGCCGAGAGGGAGATTGATTGAAGGTTGAGCTTCCTCACTTCGGCCTGAAGAGAGAGAGAGAGAGAGAGAGAGAGAGGTGAAAGAGTCGCGGGGGAGGGAGACAAGGAAATAAGGGGAGTACCCTACAACCAGTTATATTTTACACTTCCTAAAATTCATACGTGTCAAGCTATGATTAGATGGTGTAACACTATTTTTCACCTAATCCTGCTCCCAGGCTCTCCCAATTAATTTCTGTGGAAAGAATTAAGAGTGTGGAGTTCTGAATTATATATCCTTCCCAATTACGAGTCAAACTCTTAGAAAAATTAAAATATCCTCGCAATTAGTGGAGTGTTACCTACAAGTGTTTGACAGAATTGTTAAGTTGCATAGATTCTTGCTCCTAGCTAGTGCCTAGTGGAAAAGTTTTTAGGGCCACATATGTCAAACTGCGTGGAGGCCAGCGAAGAGGTAAAATGTGTGGGCTTAAGTTCCCAAAAGAAAACAGCTTTTGGAACGAATACGATACCTCATAAAAATCAGTAAAGAAAAATTCTATTAATTTATAAGTTAGTGTGGATCGGATATCACTTAAAAAATGTTTATATAGCATCATATAATTTAAAAGATAAATTATAAAATTTGAGTATTACAAATTAAATCTTACCATTTAAATCATATAAATGACTTACTTTAGTCTACGCACTCGCTGGAAAATAGAATATCCCATCAGTAAATGATGATCATGAACCATATAGATATGTACAGAATTTGGGATGATCATGATCTGAATGTAATGCCTAAAAAGATCAGGAAAAACTACCGAAATTAAGGAATATTCAAGGTGCGTGGTAAGTGGATAAAACATGAAAAAGATCGAGAGGGCTATTAACTGGCCAGGGAGAGCTTCCATGAGTATTATTTATAGCGTTTCTAAAATTTTGTAGTACAGCTTGAAGTACAGGTATGGTCGTGTACTGCATATTTATTAATTCACAAGCCTTGATTTTCAATCTAATTAAAACTTTATTTCTAAGGCCAATAATATATAGAAACATATCTATCTGCCTCAAGTATCTCCATCCATCATAGATACTACGGGTTAAGTTAATTAATTACGACACTGCACAATTAAGGTTGACAATATGCATATGACAAGATCCGTGAATCTAACACGAACACGATATAAAATTAGTGGGTTTGAATTTAATGTTAACAGGTTTAGGTCAAAATTGATTGACACGTTAAAACACGATTTATAAATAGATCAACTTGTTTAACATTAAATCAACTCGTTTTGACCCGTTTTGACCCGTTTAGAATTTATTTTAAAATTAAAAATTTATTATTATTAAGTTGTAATATTGGTATTTCTCACATGCTTATGTTTTTATTTTTTTTATTGTTAGGATTGTAATTTTAGATCTATGCTCATATTTGTTATTGTATGGTTTGTAATATTAGTTTTATCATATGTTAAAATTTGAAGAATATTGATATATATTTTTTAAGATATTGTAGTTATTAATAAATATAGATTTTAACTTTTATGTAAATTATGTTAATCAGGTCAAATGAATTATGAGTTTTAGTTCAATCCATTTATATGAAACAATCAAATAACAATGAGTCGTGTTGTGTTAACACATTTCTAATTAATTATTAAACGGATCAAAATGGGTGACACGACACGACCTGTTATCGAAATGAGTTGGGTTAGGGTTAGAAGTTTGACATATTTAACTTAACAAGTTGGGTTCGGATTGACCTATATATATATAATCGAATGTTTATAACTCGACACGACTCGAAAATACAATTTGTCACCCCTATCAGCTCATTGAATAGGGAGATAGCTAGTTAGATGAATTGGGTACAAAAGTGATTAGTAGTTATAACACTTCAAGGGTATGTACATTGATCTTCTTGTTTTATAATGGCTATAGAAATGCAAGTCACCGATCGATCGACCAAGTTGGTCTTTCCTCGAAAAATAAAAAATAAAAATAAAGATCTGATATTATATATCTTGGAGTAATAATGAGTTGGAAAAAAGAGAATGGCTTGTATTTCATAAGAAAACATTAAGCTAACGTCTTCCTTTAACTTTTAGTCCATGTTTGGGATTGCAGTGTGTAAAATAGCTTTTAGTTTTAGAACTTTTAGTTATAGAGATTAAGTAATAAGCTCTACTAATAAAGAGCTATTACATATTTAAAGTACATTTATTTAAAAATAATATAAAAAGGTAATTCTTGAAGTAGAATAACATAAAAGGTCAATTGATTTTTAAAGACCATGACCATATATATCGTTGATAGAAATCACTTCTTATGATCAAATAACAATGAAAATAGTCTAATAAGATTTTCAATAAGTATAATGAAAAAAATTTCCTTCAACGATACATAAGTGAAATAGCAATACAATTACATTCAATATTCATAGGGTGAAGCTGTGATTATTTGAAAATTGATGAGTATTTTTGTCCATTAACAGTCTTCTCTAAAATTTAAATTACGTTTTGCATTATTCTAAAAATCACGTTTGAGTCCAAGCATAATTTTGATATTTTTTTTTCTGAAATGTACTTTTTAGTTTAACTTTTTTTAGATTAAAAATTATTTTATAACAATCAAACAACCTACCTTTATCATTAAAAAGCTTTTGAGGATATTTAACCACTTTTTACGACACTTATCGCAACCTCAAACAAGCCATCACTCTGTAACAATATATAAATATATATAAGACACTCAGACATGACCCACACACATAATATTATATATATACTTAATTTTTCTGTCTATGTATTATTTGTTTTTTAATCCAAATTAAATTAATGAAATTGGATTAAGACGAGCTGAGGGTACGTATGTTTTAATGGAAGAAAAATTCTTTATCAGTATGTATTATTTATTATTTCACACTCTATATCTTATAAAAAACACTCATATTTTCTATAAAAAATAGAATAATTATAAATATAGAGTATATGAGTGAATAATGACTTACGATTAAAATTTCTCTTTAATGGAAATGGGATGCATGATCACTACTTGGTCATGAATTGAGGTCCAAAAAATTCTAATGAAGTGAGTGCATTATATAGTGCACCACTATGCCACTAGTACCATAATGGTCATGTCAGTGGGGTGGGATTTTATTAATAAAATTGGAAGGAGGTCACTCATAGACATGTGACATTTTTTCCTTTTTTTTTTAAAAAAAAAATGTCAGTGGGGTGAGGCAGTACCATATCAAACCAAAAGTACTGCAATAATGTCATCGATCATAGTACAATACATATGTAGTTTTCGATCGTTTGCTGGCTAGCTATAATGTCTCTCCCCTCCAATATTTCTATGGTGAAAATGATGTCTGGCCACTCTTCAAAAATGACTAGCTAGAGACGAGAGTGAAGACCAGCTAGCCAAAGAAGAGTTTGTACTACTGCCAACTTTTGATTATAACCTGTTCTATATGATATTTGTCGTATTTACATATGGAACATTATAAGAAAAATAAATATTTATGTTGAATTATTTAAGATAAAAATAATTATTTTTTTATGAGAATAAATTTATTTTGATAAAAAAATAATAATTAATTTTAATAAAAAATAAGTGATAGATTTCTTGTAGTGACCGAATTATTTCACCCTTACATTTGTCAAAACTAGAGTCTTTTCTCAAGACTAGTATTCTGCACCCGGATGATCAAGGTGGACATGAAGGGTACTTAGATATTGATGCTAATTGAGACGGCCATTTTGTCACAATATTGTTGTTAAAATCATGCTTTTATATATAGAGATAATGATAGCTCCTAGAAATCATGAATACTTTTGAAGGAGTGCATTGGATGCACTATATATGATGGTGCTGAAAATTAAAGAAACAATTATATATCGTGGTTTCTCGCACGAGGGAAAATGCCACCACGATGATAATGTTCCTTTAACCAAGGGTGGACCATGCATATTATTGATCTATCATACGTACAAATCATCTAGGAAAAAAAAAAATGCTGTCATGACATGACTACTTTTCTCATCTGCAACACATATATAGTACTTTACTCATAATTATCTTATGTATTAGACCAAAGTTTTTGTGCAACAGCTCTGTATATATTGTCTTCGGAAAAATATTATTCATCATTTCAATTCTCATAATTTTTTTATTATTTTATGATGTGGCATTAGATGATCGAAAATTATTCATTATATTTTATTTATAAACCTATCATCTAATACCATATCATGAGATGATGAGAAGATATAAAAAAATGAGTGATAAATAGATTTTTTTTTCTTTATCTTTGGAGGTGCGGTTTCTACCTAGTACTGTAGAAGTGCCGGTTGCCTTTGTTAGTTAATTATTATAAACTGGTTTTGTTGATCATGCTTGCAAAATATTTCTTTTTGTAAACTTACAACATTTATTTTTGTTAAATTTCTAACAAATAATCTTAAAAAAAGTTGATCAACATGAGTCGTCCAAAAAGTTTCCATGTTTGAGGATTTCAAGCCCATTGTTTTCACTTAAACGAATTAAAACGATCAGAAAGAATAAAGTCATCGTCAAGATCGATCAATGGATTTGCTTGCAAGATATATTTAAATGAACATGCATGTATTATGATTTGGTATATAAATGATAATCGATCAATGGTTACGCTTGTCGGACGTAATTCAAACAATCACAGAGGATCACTCTAAAATAAAAATGGTTATTTGCGACTAATTAATTTTAACGAAATGACTATTTTTAACTAAAATTAGTTGTAAATAATCTTTTAGTTGCAATAAATTGATCACAAAAATTCATTTTTCTTGTAGTGCGGTCATGTACGTATAATTTATTCAATAGAAAAAAAAATTAAGAATTGTATGTAAAAGTAGCTAAACTATATATGTCCGTAAAACATGAACTGATCTTGTGATGGACCCTTTTAATTTTTTGTGTTACCTCTGATTATTTTATAAATTATAAGCACTTAAAACCAAAGATACCGACCAATAAATAAAACAAAAACAAAAACAGACTGATCCATACTATATATGTAGAGAAGATTGATTAAACCCCAAACCATGGAAATTCATATTTCTTTTACTTTAATTACTTCGTCTCCTTTTGCTAGGCAGAAAGTCTGTTCTTGGTCATCTTCTTATTCTTTTTCCTAGTTTTTTTTATAGAGTTATTTTATTTTCAAACTGGTGTGTAGATCAGTATATCATCCACACTTCTTAAATAATAATATTTGATTTATAAGATTTAAATTTTAAAATTTATCTTCAAATCAAATTGTGATATGACATGATAAACAATGTATTGTATCGAAACCTTAAAATAACAGTACCCTTTCTTATAATGCTAGCTAGCTGGTCCATCGAGCTCTTGTGCAGGAAAGAAACTCACGCTTGCGGATACGGAAAGGGAAATAGACTTTTAAAATGTATCATTAATTATGGCAGGCAAGGGATATGTATTTTGCCCATCTTAATACATCGTGGGCACCATCCCTCCTTCACGCAAAGTTGTCAGATATTATATATTGTCACGCCCGCGCGTAAACCCTTTCACATGAAATTTAAAATAATAAAAATCTAAATATAAAAAATCCCAAGACTAAATATCTAAAAAAATTATTCTCAAATGAATAAACTAGACATTAACAAAATCTCTCTCAACTGAGAATAATTCATTTATGCCATCTGATATTTATCTTACCTTTATCTTATAATCATGTTACGTGTCACCTATTCCAACTGTCACGTGAAATCTATTCCAATTGTCACAACCATAAGTATTTGAACAAGATGGTATAAATAAAGGGATGAGTCCACTGACTTAGTAAGTAGCAAGCCTATTCTAATGTGTAAACAAGAGCCAGTTACAAAATGTAGAAACAAGAAGCTCTAAAAAATAGCAGTTATATTTTCATAAACACTTATTTAGAATAATACTATAGACAAAAGACCTTAGGCATAAGTATAATTGAAACAACATCAGAAACATAGGCCATGTTTACCCGCATAACATAGATAGTTATGCATACCTACAGTTATCAAAGCAGAACATAAAGAATAAGCAATCATCTTTTGTATAATCGATTTTATAAAATGAGTTAGACCCATAAATTTTTTTATGGTATTAGAGCCTACCATAGGACGAATGGAGGCCCATAGTATTTACCTCGTGATAAGGACCAGAAAAAAATATTGGCATACACGTGAGTGGGGGGTGTTGAGGAAATAATTCTACATTACCTGTGGACAATGTGGTCTTGGACAATGTGGTCTTGGACATGTTTATAAGGAATGAACAGTCATCTTTTGTAGAACCGTTTTTATGAGACGAGTTAGGCTCATGAATTTTTTCAACACCCATGGTAAGGTTATGCATCCTAAGGATAGCCAAGTAGAACATCGATCACTGTGCTACTAAAGTGATTACATTCAGAATAGAGGCAACTATTATAACCCGTAACAGAGTCAGAGACCATTATTATAGCCAGCGACAAGGCCAACCTTTATATATATATATATATATAAAATGCTCATGATGTACTGTTGGACCGACTGAATTTATATATAATATTAACACATGAACTTGTATGGTGATACTTAATTTGTAAGGACAGGGATCGTCATTTGGGGCTATGCATTCCTTTTTTTTTTGGGGAGGGGGGGATAATTAATTTGAAAAGTATAATTAATAATGATGGGAGATTCAGATCCCATCATTATTAATTGGAGTAGTATATAATTATGGTGATAAGTCACTTACTATTGCAAGAATATTATGCTAGCTAGAGAGAGAGAGGGACTCCTCCTATACATATGGATGAGTTGATGTTGACATAATATTATTAATGAATTAAGACATGAAAATGATATATGCACAATGTGTGTCATTTGTGGCTAGGAGACGTAAAATCGTAGCTAGCTAGTGTCACAAATAGTGCTAGCTGGAGAAGAAAACGTGAAATTAATTGGCAGATTTTTAGCAATTAAACGTACGTACGTACGTGTTATTAACAACGTCGAAGCTCGATCAATTGGTTGTAAGTCATATATATATGTATGTATGTATGTATGTATATATATGTATGTATGTATTAATGCATGGCATGGTAGAAATTGATGAGTAGGGTCCATGCAGTACGTACATTGCATGCATATCCATGCAGCTAGCTAGCTAATTAGTTTGCTTCATCTGCACCTCTTGATCCACTACAAGTATTAAAATACCCTTTCCTGGCGCGACAAATCGCCGCAAATATTATTTTTAACTTGGTTGTTATAACATTTTTTTCTTTATCTTCATTCCTACAGAGTATTTTTCCAATGGTCTCCAAGCATGATCACGATAATATTATATATTAAATCCTGGGCTGACATAATCACTTGATCTTTGCAACAGAACTCTATAGAAGTTCACTCTATTGCTGACCAGGTAGCAAAAGTAGAGGCGCACTAAAAGTTTGTCTGGTTCCTTAAATTTTCCAATCTGTTTATGTGACTTTTCACAACTTTGTAGCAAACCATTAGCATTATTATTATATTATTTTCTGGTCAGCAATATGATATTATCTAGTACCCTCTTCATAAATTGATTTGATTCCTCTACTGCACTCTTATATTGAGTCTGATTATCAAGATTGTAAAAGGCAGATGATTGGAATGATAAATAGCACCATTTCCAAAAGTAGCTACTATATGCAGCATAATATTTAATGGTTACTTGGAAGTGTTTGTGTGCTCCTGTAGGGTGATAGAAGCTGGAGTATTCAAGCATAAACCTTGCTTGAACTGGTTGAATTTTTGGGTTTAAAAAAACCCAGTACATATATATATGTGTGTATATATATATGTATATCTGATATTAATTGATTGTTTAAGATTTAACTTTTTCACTTTTCAACCAACGAAAAGTACCTAAGATTTGAGAGGACAACGAGTTGGAGAATAAGAACAAGGCACAATTGATACCATAACAAAGGTATCTTGAATAATGAATGACACGGTGGTAATACATACCAAGATAAGAATAAAAATGATACCTGGATTTCTTCTTCTTTACCATCATTTCTGAGCAAAGCTTCCAACTGAAACCAAACAAACAGGGAGCCGGCAGAAAATTTTAAGTATCTTTTGAGTTACAAAACTCAGAAAGACCAACAAGAAAGAATAATCCATGGAACCACTGGCACAATCTCAAATATGTCATTGTATCCATTTGGAGTTTGATTGCGTTATCTTTCTAGGTTCTGCATATTAATCTTGGAGGTTATATATATGTATCTATGAAATCATGTGTCATGCTGAGTTTGATGCAAATCTGCTAGTTCATGACGATCATGTTAGGTTACAAGATTGTTAAACAAATTATGGGTTTGTCAACTAGCACAGATCATAAATTATTAATAATATATGTTAAGCAAGTCTGAAATCCACATGCATGATCACTTCCTCGTGCTAAATCCAGTAGCAATTTTTTCGCACCTCACAAATCCCTCTTTACACTTTCTTATCCATCTGTAGAGAAGTTTTCATCTACAACCCAACCCGGCGAATTCTCTTAAATATTACGAAGACAATTTTAATTAACAATTCACATGTTTCAATCCTGTTGCTGTATCCCATATGTAAGGAGAACATCGTAATAACCTGTCATTTCATCGTTCACTGAGTCTAATAAAGAATTTGACGAACCATTCTCTTTATTTAGATGGACAAAACCTGAATGAATTTGGGTGATAGACTTGTATCACCTGCATATGCTAAAGGGGTTAACAATTTCGTCACAATGGCATGAAACCATTTCATGGGAAGTGATCGCATTCGGTGTCCCTGCCATATATGCAGTAATAACCTCTTCTTGCCTATATTTGAGGTTGAGACTCACTTGTTTATAAAAAGGATCAATCCAAATTACACCCAGTAGATATTTCATGGGGAGGAGGAAACACTCCCCATCATTGACGACACCGATCCCAGGGACGTTGGAGTTGAAGACGAGTACATTGATGACATGGACCGTATGTTAGATGACATACGGGCAGGCACATTAAGAGATGCTCCTAAAGACAACAATACATTGCCACCTTAGCCATCAATACCACAGCCCTCCCCAAACACAACTTTTGACCAACTATTAGAGGATGCCCGACGTCCTCTTTTCGACAGTTGCACTAAATTCTCAAAGCTCTCATTTATTGTGAAGTTGTTACACATTAAAACACTCGGTGGGTGATCAATCAAATCTTTTGATATGCTCATAAGCCTTCTGCGGTCTGCCTTTCTTGATGCTAAATTGCCTAGTTCATATGAGGGGGCAACGTCATTGGAGCGAGGTTTGGGTTTCCAGTATCACAAAATTCACGCATGCCCCAACGACTGCATTTTATTCTATAAGGAAAATGTTAATATTAATGAGTGCCCTATATGTAAGGCTTCGCGATGGATGCCAAACCCACACGGGTCATGAGTGATCCCACAAAAAGTGCTTCGGCATTTTCCTTTGAAGTTAAGATTGCAGTGTCTCTTTGTGACAAACAAGATAACATGTGATATGAGATGGCATAAGGAGCAGCGGGTACCCGATGAGACTAGTATGAGACATCCTGCTGACTCTGAGTCCTAGAGGACATTTGATCAAGCCCATTGTTGGTTTCTAGGGATGCTCGCAATGTTAGAGTCGGTTTGGCAAGCGACGGCTTCAATCCCTTCAACAACCTACCGAAGTCGTATAGCATTTGGCTGGTGATTCTTGTCCCATATAACTTGTTGCCGTGGCTTTGCATGAAAGACTAGTTCTTCATGACATCCCTTATTATCCTTGGTCCAAAATCACCGGGGAATGACATTGATATGTATTTGCAGCCTTTAATTGATGAGTTGCTTGAACTCTGGGAACATGGAGTACTTACATATGATGCCACTAAGGAAATGTTCATGTTGCATGTTACCTTATTGTGGACAATTAATGACTTCCCTACTTATGTGAATTTTTCTGGGTGGTCAACAAAAGGAAAATGGCATGTCCCTCTTGCAATGCAAGTACAAATTTCAATTGGTTGAAGTATGGCAGAAAACAGTGTTATATGGAAAATCGACGTCAGTTACCAGCAGATCACATTTGGTGGATGAGAAAATGGTTGTTCAACGGTAGAGAAGATCATCGCATACCACCAAATTGGGTCGATGGAACGGGTCTCTTAACTCAACTACAAATGCTTGGAGATGTCCAATTTGAAAAATCTTGTATGAAGAGAAAACGCACTTCAAAATAGTTGAATTGGACAAAGAAAAGTATTTTCTTCAAGCTCCCTTATTGGTCAATGTTGCGGCTTCGACATAATCTAGATGTTATGCGTATTGAGAAGAACATTTTCGATAGCATATTGGCACTTTAATGGACATTCCTAGCAAAACAAAAGATAATATAAATTCCCAATGTGACCTGGAGAGCTTGGGCTTTAGAAAAGAATTACGTCTTCAGCATGAAGGTGGACGTGTTACAATACCACGTACACATTACATGGAGATTAAATGAATAAATTTTGTGAGGGCTTGCTAAGGTTAAATTTTCAGATGGGTTTGCTGCCAATGTCACGCACTGTGTTTCTGTATGTGATTGCAAAATCTCTGAACTCAAAAGTCATGACCATCATGTTTTCTTGCAACAACTGCTTCCTATTGCTATTGGGGGTTCTTAAGGAGTGATATTGCATTGGTTTTGACTAAACTTAGCAGTTTCTTCAAAGAGTTGTGCGCTCGAACACTGGATGTGAATCGCTTATCCCAGCTTTAAATTGATATCGTCACCATTCTATACAAATTAGAGATGATATTCCCTCCATCTTTTTTCGATATTATGGTCCACTTAACTGTCCATTTACCAGGTGAAGCTATATTCAGAGGTGCAGTTCAATATCGGTGGACGTACCCGTTCGAAAGGTTTCTCGACTAATTCAAGCAGTATATTAAGAATAAAGCCCGTCCAGAAGGTAGGTTCAATAGCGGAAGCCTACATTCACATTGAGTGTTTGACTTTTTACTAGATGAATCTCTAAGATGTTGAGACGAAATTTAATCGAGTAGACCACAACATTGATGGTGGAGAAGAGGATACTATAGATGGATTCAAAATTTTCAACAAAAAATTTCGTCCCTTGAGTATAGCTCGTAATGTGCAATTAGAAGATATACTCCGTACCTCAGCCATATGGTACGTGCTTAACAACTGTATCGAGATTGGACCTTATCTCGAGTAAGCAATCATGACTTCCTTTGTGCTTTTTCGAAACGACCTACTAGTATCTATTTACGTAATTAACTAATATTGATTGGCCGATTGTGTTCTCCAAATGCAGGAAGCACTACTCCAAATGTAAGGAGCCAAAGCCAAATTCTGTCGATCACACGCATCAAACTGAGTTTCCAACTTGGTTCAAGTTACGTGTAAGTTAGTAATTGGGCTAGTTATCTACTTATAATAAACACGACCTTGCTTTTGACTATGTGTATGAAAGCATAAGTTCATAATTTACCTCGATATTCCTGTAGGTTCAAGACCAGCGTACGGGAAACCCACCATGTGTGTCCGTTGATTTGTATGTGTTAGCTTGTGGTCTTGACTGTTGGGTTGCAAGTTTTGCTGCTTGCATTATAAATGGTAAACGGTTCCATCCGAAGCAGCATGAACTTCACCGGCAATCACAAAATTTAGGGATTTTGATAACTGGTGACGAAGATACTAATAATGTAGACTTTTATGGTGTTCTTAATAATGTTGTGGAGTTACACTACATGGGAGGTCGTCGAGTGTACTTGTTCAGTTGTGATTGGTTTGATGTTGGTGATAAGAAACGTGGGGTACGAGTAGGCGATCATCTAACTAGTGTCAACATGGATAGGACTTGGTATAAGGATGAACTATTTGTGTTATCATGCCAGGCTTCCCAGTGTTTTTACGTTAGAGATATAAGGTCGAAGGGGAACTGGTATGTTATGCAGAAGTATAATAATAGGAATGTGTATGACATTCCACCAGTGCCAAGAGTTTTGGACGATATTGATGGCGAATCAAGTGAGGATGATGCCTATCAAGAAAATGAGCCATCATTTGATTATCCACTTTTACATTGTGATGCATGTCCAGTATCAACTCCACTTAGTAAGACTGATATAGAACCTATCCACATTGATGCACGAGACAATATGGCGGTTGGTGGTGAATGTAGCAATTCAACAGACTTTATTGATGATGGAATGGTTCCATCTGGTTCCGGAGATGGTTATGGTGATTGGGAATATTCAGATCAAGATGACGTATCCACCGATGAAGAATCGGAGTCAGAATAGGCAACATGCCAACCATTTGAAACCAGGTGAACACTGCATCAGTTGAAAGAGGCAGGCTTCATGGATTGGACCACATGCTGGTTTGCAAAATGCAATTTATTATAAACTCATCTAATTTTTGCTTTGATTTATATATGCCAAACCTTGAAATATTCATATTAATGAGGGCACTGCACTAATATATACACACTCACAATATTTATTTTAATGCATTATCTTATTGCAAGGTTGTCGTGGTTATATTTCCTTTACATAGATTCATATCATTGATATTTGCTATTGTTAAATCTCAGGAGGGCGGAAAAACGGCGGCTTAACATTCCATAGCGACTGAGCTATTTGGGGCTGGAAATAGGTGACATTTGGTTAGAGTGTTCAAGGCAAAATCCATTGCGATCTCATCTCAACATTAGGAGTTAATGAGGAGCATCAATGGCCCAAGTAGATCACTTCCCAGCGTACGAGGAACTCGTGCTAGGAGATTTGTGCCGTACAGATGTAGTGCACGCAAGTCACACGGAGTCCGCAACAGTGAGGACCACAGCCCACATTTGGCTGATGAACCCAGAGATGATGAAACCCAACCTCCAAGCCATCCATGGGAGCCTCCGTGTGCGAACCCAAATCTGGAGACCGAGGCAAACAGAGAACCCTCCACGAGGGTTGAACTGGAGGCTGATAGAGCTCAAATTTGTATAGTTGACTTTGGTGCGGGGTGATTTTGTGAGTTTTATCATTGGTGTGTAAGATTGATTTAAACAAATGAGACCCTTGACCAAAATTTATTGTTATTATGTCATACAGGTGAGGATGTCTCGTCTGTGCCTGTAGCCAACCAGGCATAAACGAGACGTGGTCGCGGGCCGGCGAAGTGTATTGAATTTGGAAAACTGCTTAAGCATGGAAAAGTGTTGTTGAAGATAAATAATGGAGAAATAACACCATGTTGCGAGAATGCAAACATGTTTACAACACGTTTAAGCTAGATCATTAAACATCATTGGAACATGAGCTACCCTAGATGGAGTGATGTACCCCAAGCGCATAAGGATGAATTAATCAATCGTGTTCGGGTAAGACTTTTATACTTTAATGTTGATTATTAAAAATTTAGACTATATATAATTCACGAGTGACCACTCTAAATTTTAAATCCCTCTGTAGGGTGATTTTGAATTGGATTAGGACTTAGAGAACCATCGATTGACTGTGACTAAACAGCTTCATAAGCGCTTTAATGCCTTCCACCACCAACTGCATAAGATATATGTCATATGACAGCTATGACGAGGCATTGGTGATTGGGACTAGTTTGGTCAGCCCCTTTGTCTCATTTAAGCTTTGTGAACGATGGGGTAGTGAGGCCTTCCAGGAATACATTATGCGTACTCAATTCAAGCCCAAACAAGTTGGGTAATAAATCCCTTAACCTGATTGGATATTTATTACTATGTGCACTTTTATCTACGTTGATGGTTTTTAATGAAGAAAATATCAAGTAAAAATTGAGAGAATAGGAAAATGCTGAAAATTAACCACACAACAGGTCGCAAATCCTTTGTGAGGATGCTAGAACATAAGGTATAAGGTTTGAAGTACATTATTCCCACACAACACATTTCCCATTTGTAAGCTCATATCATGGCAACCACACACTCACATAATGTTAAATTTAGGAGGTAGATTTTTGCGAAGGGGTATGCTATATCCCCATGGTTTCTCACATATATGATCAATAACTCTTGTATAGCATTTGCTTGGTTAGTCATTTTATTAGTGACTAAGCCATCCATGCCATATGTAACACAGTATCTAACTGAATCTGTTACATGCACACATACCACACACATGTAGCGTGCTGAAAATGCAAATTTGGTGGATTTCTACAAGGAAACCCACTGGTCCAAGAAGAAAGATAAATTTGTGACATCTTCCACCGAAGACATTTATGTGAGTATATTCTCAGCATAAATCTTATTTGTTAAATGCAATCATGGTTCTATTTATCGGGTTGAATCTTTAAAAAAGCATTATTAGGACATAAAAGTCCAAAATCATCTCATTATGTTCACTTGCAAAGGATATGGTAGGAAAGCTGGATACTCTAAAATCAGATAATTGAACTGACGAAGCTGCAGCGGGTGTTTTCAGAGAGGTACTTGGGCATCAATTGGGTTATGCAAGAGGATTGGGAGAGATGGTGATCCCAGAGTCAACAAGACAACACTCATTAGTACGAGAGAGAGATCTTTGATTGAAAAACATAAGAAAGAAGCTGAAGCTTCAAAGAGTGAGATGGAGTCAATGAAGGCAAACATGCAGGTTATGATGGAGAGACAAAACGAAACAGACTGTATGTTGAGGGCCATCTTCATTGCATACCCGTCCCTTAGTGAGTCTCTTGGAGAGACTCAGTGAGGATATTTTTGTGGGAAAAAACATACACATTTTTTTGTGGTATTTTTGGGTGCATTTTTGGCTTAAGATGGTGGATTGACAAGATATATATATATCCAATGGGAGGTTATATGTAAATGTTTTGTGGCAGCAAGTTGGGTTGGGAAAGCAAATGTTTTGGCCCAAGATATATCCTTAAATAGGTAATGATAATATGTACAAACTTTATGAGAGCATGTTAGGCCTCACTGAACATGAGTCAAACATGTAAGTATCTACGCCAGTGCCTTCATTATACTTATGATTGGGTGTAGTGGCATGCTTACACATATTTGGTTGCTTGTTGTACAGGCTAATTCATAGTTGTACATGGTATGAATGGGAGGGGTCGGCTTACGCCAAAGCCTAATACGTGTCCTGAAATTTTGTCATCTTCTTGGACAGCTGCTAATTTGTGTCGTGATGGTACGTGCTACAAGTTTCTGTCTTATGCTTGACCAGATTAATGGATCCCAAGCACAAAAATTCACAGGAAGCTAAACAAGTAGGTGATGTCTTCATTCCCCTATATATGCTATTTACTTATAGTATGCACTTCTATCCAAATGATATGATCTTCTTGTAATTGTTATACATGATAGTGCATACGTTTTGTTGTTTATAAGTTAGTGCATATCTAAAAATAGATTCAAATTTGTAAGGTCTAATATTTTAGTTATAAAATACGCTTTGTTTATGCTAATAATTAATTGATGTAGGAGTCACTAATGTGGCGGACGTGTTACATCAGTAGTGATCTTTTAAGTTGATGTAGCAGCAGACTTCAAATTCAAGAACCCCCACCAGGTATTTTTCAACCCAATGTATGTAAGCTTGTTAATTAGAGGGCCGGTTTAAATTTTTATTTTGCTAAAGTTTACTAGGTGTTAACTAAGTTTAAAGTAAAGACATGAATAGCAGTATATGTAGCAAGGATAATGAAGGGTAGATAAGGATGAAACTAGAGAGAGAGGGAGATTATTTTAATTAAAACTGAAAGTTAAGCTGGCAGCTAAAGTTAATCGATAGTTCTTCCTTTTTTGTGAATATTTAAGGGAAGAAAGAGCAAGGGTAAGGTTGGTTGATCATGAAGATCATGCGCATGGCATAAAGGTGATTCTTTCATTTGCCTTTTGAGTTGTTTTGGAGTATTTTAGTATATAATGTGGTCCTAATTGACTAATTAAATAAATCAAGTACCCAACCATTAATTGGCATAAATTAATGGGGGTCATCTTTATCCCGACACTTCTAACCCATGTTTCCGAACTTCCAAGTCCTCTTTAATTAGATGCTAATTGTTGATGCCAAATTGATGAAGATGAAGAATAGCTAGCTGCTAATTGGAGATTAAGATTTTACATGATTTAGTTTAGCTAATCAAAGCTCTGCCGCCCTTGATTGAGGAAGATGCTAAAAACTCAAAAAAAAAAAAAAAAATCCTTCGTGAACATGTTAGCACATTTGGAATCATCTTCATTAGCATGCATGTGGTATGCAAATATAATGTACCACATGATCTAATTAAGAATTGGTTTTCATGGCTAGTTTCATACAGATCATCATCATCTTGAATACCTATATATACTTCCATTATAATTTGTTAATCAATTTGGCAATGAATAAATTTAATGATAAAAGCTATGAAATCAATATATTGATGATGACTTGTTTTACTGGATTTTGATTATTTGTTGAGATGAAAAGTTACGGAATAAGAGTTTGTGTGAAGTGGGGTACTTGTTGGGTTATGAGAATGTTAAACCAGAAGCAAGACCTTGTATGCTTATGTTCGGTGCTCCTGATGGTGATGGTGGGAATTTTCTTGGTTTACTGACCTTTGGTGTAACAAGAGTCAGTCTAATCAAATTATCTTATTTGTCTATTAGAATAGACATCACCATTAGGGACGAAAGCCACTATTTGTGTGTTTACATGTGTGCCTATATGTGAGTGTATTGGGGGGTGGGATGGTTTTGTATCTCAGATTTGTTTGGTGTGATCCAAAATGTGGTAAGGGGTTTAAATTTTTTCCTGTTTTGTGCTAATTATTGGAGACCACGCAAACTCTCTAGTCTCGTCTAATATAAACCAGGTTTTGGACTTTACGTCTGATTATATCTCTCTCTATGCAGGTTCTGAAGTGAAATCTCTCACTGTTTTTGGACTTTGTCATGTTGGAATGGCTTCCAAAGATGTACTGTTACAGACTTGCCCACCTTTTATGAAACCTACATCAAATGGCATATTTCAGGGAGATCATCCTCTTAATTTTGCATTGCCTCTTGCCATACTACAAATATGTCTGGTACTAGTAGTTACAAGGGGTCTTACAGTCCTGCAGAGGCCGCTAAGACAGCCGCGAGTTATTGCTGTTGTAAGTTCACTTCTTATTTCTATGCTAGGATGAAAATTTAATTAAATTTCACTTTCTTTTGCCTAGTATGATAATGCTATGCATACAATTCGCTGGGGATTAATTGATTGCCTACCTGAGAACCATTATCTTTCCTAGGAACAGCACGTCTGGCAATAGTTTAAATTTTACTATCTTTTGCCTACTATGATAGTGTTTATGCATAATGCATCACTCTACGATATCCCCACCTCCACCCACCAGGAACATTTCAGGTCTAAAAGTTTCTAATTTTCTGGTGAAAAACTTGGTAGCTCTCTTACAATATCTGCCACAAATTTCTTGGTTATGAAATTAGAAGCTAATATTGGAATACTTAATGAAAAGTGAAAGGTATTTTTTATTTTCTATTTAAAGAATCAATTGGTTCAGCGCACCTGCATGTGTGTATATATACAAACTTATATATATGGATATGTATGCAAGTAAATGTATATCCACTTAGGAAGCGAAAGTATGAGCATATCCACTATTTTCTTTGTTTAACACTTTCGTTTTTAGTTCAAATGTAACACCCCAATCTCACATGGTAATGTGAATGACTTCTATAGAGTGGGTAAGTTATAAAAATAGTCATAGCTGCTAATTCCTACATTGGCTACTTGCTAGGTGAAACTGGATTTATAAATGATTGTAGGGATGCTGCAATCACCAGGTCATCGCAAATCAATGATCGATGTGCGAAGTTGAGGATGAACTCCACCCACCATTTGTTTTCATATTTGTTTTAACTGGTTCATTTGTATTGTGGATGTTTCTTTACTTATTTTAAACCTTGTAAGAGACATTAGCTAGCTGCTCGATCCCATTTGTAATACTTAATTGCCTTCCATTAATGCACCATATGCTAGTGTATAGTAACCTTAAAGGGGCTGATGTACTGATGTATTAGATGGATCATTGAATTTATATATATGCTATTATGGTTACAAGTATTGGATTAATGCATTTTTTGGTTTATCATACGATGTATAGTAGTACTATTTGGTAACATTGTAATTGAATGAGTTGGAGCAGGAAATTAGGTACCCTAAAAAATGGCGCATTTTGTATATTGGTCTAGTACGTAGCAGGATCAAATTCACCAATTGCAGTGATTTCCAGTTTGTCGAGAACAAGCTTTGCATAACAGAATTGGTTTTTTGCGGCGAATATATTTGGATGCGAAAAATCAATTATGACCAAATTTCTTTTTGCAACGATTTCCACTTCATCGAGAACAAGCTAATCAAAACAGAATTGGTTTTTCGCGGCGAATATACTTAGATGCGAAAAGTCAAATATGCAGAAATTCTTTTTATGGTGAAACATTTTTGCCTCAAATGTTACCTTGAGGCCATTGAACCATTCATGGCAGGCTTCAAAATGCTGGTAAAATGTTATTGCAGTGAGTTTAACCGCAGGGAATATTAGTCATGGCGATTATAACCGTTGTGAAAAATCTTAAATGCGACGATTTTTTGTGTATTAGCGATGATGAAAAATGCTGCAAACACTTTTTCACAGCGATGTTGTGATGACATCCGAATGTTATTTGCGACACAATTTACAATATTAGCAACGAAAAAATTGCTGCAAATATACAATTATTCATGGCGATTTTTTGGTTTCTCTGGTTAAAATTTTAAGTGAGTCAACAATTGCGATGAAGATACGGCACATCATAAATCATTGCAAAAGGTTATTTGCGATGATTTTGAGGGTGATTTGCGGCAAATTGTAGTGTTGGGAAAGGTTCTGTTTCTTGTAGTGCCTTCCAGCTACAAAACTGACACAAAAAGAGGAAGTGATCGCTGGAAGTTCCACCTCCACCTCTGCGAAAGCACCCAGCCTTTGTACCCAATATATTTCTAGACCTACCATTTTCCACGTTCGGAGTGAGAGAGATGCTCGATGCCATAATGCTCAATCACATAAGCTTTTACACATCTAGCTAGCTACCTTGACATCATCTTCTATATAAGTGCATGAAAAAATTTATGCTTTGCATCGATTGATCTCTTGCTCATAATTTTTAAATGTGGTTGGCGGAAAGAATGTTATTGGGAGTACTCCATGAGCGGTAGCCTGGTTTGGTTCATTTTATTGTCATGCGATGTTGCTTGATCGATTGATTTTTTTTAATTTTCTTGCCTTTGATATATTAATGCTGGTTTATTTGTTTGGCAAAGTTGATTATTGACTTGGAATATCCATTGATGCTTCATTTGATCTGCTAGAGTTTATTGTTTTTGAACAAGCTCCGAGTTGCTAGTAATTGCTTGGTGCTGTTTTAATTGTAGTGCTTGTTATATAATTTGTCTTATGATCTGTAGCAGTTGTGCCTTGGTTCTGTCTGTAGCAGTTGGGCCTTAATTCAAAGAACGTCTTTTAAGTTTCGGTAATGATATTATTGATCAACTTACCTAGCTACAAAAAACTATTTATATTAATTTGTTAATAAGGAGTATAGAAGGATGGTGAATGAGATTTCCACTTGATATAATAATAATACCAGTATTATTATTATTATTATTATTGATATTTTGATAGCAATACACACGTGAAATTGAAGATCACCTTGTCAATTTCCTAAAACTAGGACTTGGAACAAGGAGGCATATATTTAGGAGGTGGGCTGATGCTTGTTGCGTTGGTGCCCCCATTCTTCACTATAAGCACAGTATTCATACCCCAGCTAGCGTGCCTTTCCAGATGACAGTGCATAAACCACACTCCTGAAAAAACACCATCCACATGATTAGCCAGCACTACTCTCTTTCTTGTCAATCTGTGCATAATAAATCTGAAATAATCTTGCGCTCGATTAGTTGAATTGATGTGCTAAATAAGCAAGTTTGGACTATATATAAAATATATTGGAGCAAAAATATGCAACCGATCATTGAAGAGAGAACATATATATACCGGGATTATTAGCAATGAATCTGATTGTAAGCCATCCGTTCTTAGGAACTCCAATGGTGTTAACTTCTGGTGGATCAACCAAATTATAAGACTTTGGAGATGTCTTATTGTCGAAATTCCCTGAACCAATCCCGACAACATAGAAGCTAAAACCATGCAGGTGCATTGGATGATTCTCAGCTGCCCCGATATTAGTCCCTTGAAACACTATCTCAACAGCATCATTATAATTTATTGTCAAGACCTTCGTCCCTAGGCTTGGAAAAATAGTATTGTTCCCTACATCTCCCGTGAAGTTGAAATAATACGGAGGCTGCTTTGGGAAATTGTTGGTATAAACGTTGGGCAGGTTCCTGCAAGTAAAAGGTTATGGACACCAAGTAAAATCGTTTATCGTTTTACGATATCATGTCTTAATTTTATCACCACTTTTAATTTTACGATGCAAAACTGAATCAAATGAAGTAGCTAGTGTTGGGGAGATCAGAAGCCGATACCTGTAATATGCTTGGAGGATATCGATTTTTGGGGTCTGAAAACTTATATTATTCAAGCTTGCAGATAGCCGATTACCATCCGGTCCAGCACATGATTCATTAGGGCAGTACAACTGATTTACAGACACAGTGATAAAGATACTTTTGGTGATTGTTTTAGGCACTTTGACAGGGTGCTGTTTGCTTGCTAAGCTCCTCAAGAGCTTTGTAAAGTTTTCTGCAGCTGCTTTGTCATTGAAACTAGGAAGTGTTGGGAAGCTAGGAGATGAAGGGGCAATGTACTTGCCTCTGTACTGGAGAATTGCCGTGGCAGTAGTGTTGTCATAGGGAGCACTGGTGTCGGCAAAAGGCGTCGTAACAATGTAATAGTGACTGAGAGCCTGGTTGGCTGTAACCAAAACGTCCATGGTTTGTCCTGGAGTTATCATTATGTAATTTGTGGTTATGGGTTTGATGTATGCACCATCCGTCCCTACAACTGTGAGGCTGTGGTTTGCGATTCCGAAGAACTGTTCTTCGTTCATCACGGCGTTGATTATGCGTAGATGATAGGTCTTTCCGTAGTTAACCAGTAGACGGTACGTACTTCCTGCAACATATAAAATGCGGCAATGGCAATGATCATTGGCCAGCTGATTAATTGATTTTATGAAGAGGAGAAAAATATTAGGGAAAAATGATATAATACATTAATTGGACTTCACTATGAAAATTTGTTGTTGGCTTCTGGCTTATATATATATATATATAATATTGTTTTGCCATTAAATTACTATCTTAATGGATGCAATACTAAAGTCCTTGAAGAAATCTACCTAAAACAGTTCTAAAAGCATTTCCCTTCATTATTTGATCACTTGTCAATTTAATTATATAAAAAAATACAATAACCAAAATATTTCATATTTTATTAATTATTTATTTCATTTCAATTGACTCTTAACCTATTAATTATTACACATCAATTAATGGCTGCCAAATATTGCAATTTTTTCAAAAGATACAGCTTCCTTTCTGAACGGGTTTAACCCTTCCAAGTCAGAGGGAATCAATTACACCTTTTCCAGTTTTTTGCAACGCCTTGGTCTAACTGGGCGTTGCACATATATAATAAGATTATATAAAATAAACTTATAAATTGATATAATTTTATAGAATTTGTTATATCTATTTTATAATAAAATTAGTTTTACAATTTAATGTACCACATAAAACTACATCAGTTTGTGAGTTTACTTTTGTATAATTCTTCTGTAGTTGAAGTTTTTTCCTTTTTTTTTTTTTTCCCGATTGTGTGATATTTCCTTTTCAAATGATGCATATCTTCCCAATGAAGCATTTTTTCTAAGCACGCACGCGCTTTGGATCTATCTATATATGGACTCTATTCATTCTTTACTTTACTATCTATTTCATATAACTTTTTATACCTTTGGAACAATTATAGAGATCTCCAGGTTGGCCGTTAATAGTGAAAGCATCTGAAGTGTTTGGATCGCCACCAGTTGCAAGGGCCTCTTGAATTATGGCCATCACATCTCCTTTATACCATTCCCCTAATTATCAAAACAGTAAAATACAGATTAAGATCTGGTTTTTAAAAAAAAAAAAAAACGATTAAAAGCGTCCGTGTGAATTATATGGAAGTTTCTTATTATTGAATTCATGATATATACTTGATATATGTATAAAAGGAACAAAAAAGAAATAAAAATAAAGGGCATATATACCAAGAACAATAGTCTCTTCTGCATAAGGCTTAGGAAATGGGTAAGTGGTATTAGGAGCTGGTAAAATAATGATGGCACCATGTACAGTAGCGCGTGACCAATCACTATGAGCATGCCACCAAAGAGTTCCTTCCTCGTCTGAAAATATGATCTGTTGAGTGAAGCTTGTATTAGGTGGAATGGGGCATTGCGTGATGTTCTCAGGTCCATCTGACCATGGATTCCTTGGTTGCTTGACCCCATGCCTGTAATCACCAAACTCCTCTTTAGTTATTAATTAAGCTTCCAGAAATTAAGTCTATTGCATATTGTGTTCTCATTACTGAAGGAAAATTACTAGATTCCCGAGACGTGATTTAATTTTATTGAGATCGACGCTAGCTGTTAATGCTTAATTTGTTATTTGTCTTCTAGTTTAATATAGTTAATTGACCTTTGGATATATATATTTATATATATATATAGTAGATCAACTCATTCAATAACGGCATTCGATAATAATAATTCTTAGTATCCAAGAGATGTTGAATATGTGTTATGAGATTTCTTTGTTCTCCATTATTTCTATTCTATGTTATGCATCATACATATATAAATACATATGTATATAGATATGTATGTATGTTATATGTATATGGAATTAGGACTCTTTTAAGTGATATGCTTTGTCAAACAGCCATGATCCGCATGTTGCTGCAAATTTTAGTATAAGTGGAGCTTTTTCTCAAATACAAAGATTAACATGAACAGTAAATAATATTGTTTATGTTAATGGAGCAGAGAAAGAGAGAGATAATTACCAGTGGATGGTGACGCCATATTTCCCTTGATTATGTACATTAACATAAACAGTATCCCCTTTGTGAACGCGAATGGTAGGCCCTGGAAAGCTGCCGTTCACAGTTAACATGCTCTTCGTGCTACACAGCCGCGTGAACTTTGTCTCCTTCAGCTGTCATGATCATGCACAAACGCCCAACACGGGCAACAATATCAAAGTTATATATAAATGCGACACAGCAAGAGTTGATACATAATTTCGTCAGAAAACTCTATCTAATTAAACCCAAACTTTAAGCGCGTGCCACTAAAATTGTTTTGAGCATTATTCGGAGTTTAACTAGAAAGCACACCAAATATCTCAATGTTTTTTATCACTATCCTGAGCAGCCTCAACCCTGGAAAAATCCAACGGGCTAGTTCGACCATGCATGATAGAACAGAAATTACACACACACACACACACACACACAATATATATGAATAATGGAAACTTACGACGAAGTCATAGTAGTGGACGTTTGCGTTGGCGCCCATGCAACGAAGCATGCCGTTGAGAAAGAATATAATCCCTAGAAACCATAAGATCGAACCCATTTTACTATTATCCCAGTATAAAGCTGATCAAAGTGATGTCGCTACAAGCTAGCTGGACAACTAATGATGATATTTCTTCTGTGATATTCTTCCTGGGTTTAAACAAGTATTTATAGTGTCTGCTGCTTGCACAAAGGTTGGTTTTATAGCAAGGACACACTCAATTACACCCAGAATTTCAAAAACAATGTGTACTTAAAGAAAAAATATGTAAAAATATTTGTTGTGTTTCAAAATAAAACGCGTGAGAACTGAGAACAATATGATCCATATGGTCATATGTGCCTGCCAAGTCATTTCCCCAATGAGAAATTTTATTTACAGTCTTGAGTGGACGAGTACTACGTGTGCAGTCTCATTGATAAATGAGAGTAAAAGAAGAAAAAATATCATTTTAAAAATGATATTATTATAATTTTAAATTTTTGTAAACATAAGTGCATGGGCTTACATCAACAGTCCCCAAATAGAGATTATATGTAGACTAAGATAGGTTTGGAAATCAAGATGAGACACAAAATTCTCATCTCATCTCATCATTACAATTCTTTTAAATTTCTACACAAAATATAATAAACAATTCAATTTTTTCAAATCTCAATTCAACTTTTTCAAATCTCAAAACAATAATGATATTAAAAAATAATATTTTAAACTTTCATCTAAAATTAAAAATTTTCATCTCACTATCCAAACCAATCCAACAACTCTTTTCCAATGGATCGACCGCGACATCTTGCGTATGGGACTCGCCTAGCTACTCCTATATATTGGATCAATAGTAATTTCTTAGTGGGTAAAGTAATATATAGTTTTATGTATCATGCTGATGACGTTCGAATTACGCTGTCTAGTAGCAACTTCCATTAATTATTTCCCGCAAATGAGTAAGAATTCGTATAAATTATATGACAGAAATCTTACAAACTGAGTTTCAAACCAATATATATATATATATAT
>QEOT01124277.1:165330-193565 GCA_003123785.1 Pterocarya stenoptera | reverse complement strand
ACCAGTGGATGGTGACGCCATATTTCCCTTGATTATGTACATTAACATAAACAGTATCCCCTTTGTGAACGCGAATGGTAGGCCCTGGAAAGCTGCCGTTCACAGTTAACATGCTCTTCGTGCTACACAGCCGCGTGAACTTTGTCTCCTTCAGCTGTCATGATCATGCACAAACGCCCAACACGGGCAACAATATCAAAGTTATATATAAATGCGACACAGCAAGAGTTGATACATAATTTCGTCAGAAAACTCTATCTAATTAAACCCAAACTTTAAGCGCGTGCCACTAAAATTGTTTTGAGCATTATTCGGAGTTTAACTAGAAAGCACACCAAATATCTCAATGTTTTTTATCACTATCCTGAGCAGCCTCAACCCTGGAAAAATCCAACGGGCTAGTTCGACCATGCATGATAGAACAGAAATTACACACACACACACACACACACACAATATATATGAATAATGGAAACTTACGACGAAGTCATAGTAGTGGACGTTTGCGTTGGCGCCCATGCAACGAAGCATGCCGTTGAGAAAGAATATAATCCCTAGAAACCATAAGATCGAACCCATTTTACTATTATCCCAGTATAAAGCTGATCAAAGTGATGTCGCTACAAGCTAGCTGGACAACTAATGATGATATTTCTTCTGTGATATTCTTCCTGGGTTTAAACAAGTATTTATAGTGTCTGCTGCTTGCACAAAGGTTGGTTTTATAGCAAGGACACACTCAATTACACCCAGAATTTCAAAAACAATGTGTACTTAAAGAAAAAATATGTAAAAATATTTGTTGTGTTTCAAAATAAAACGCGTGAGAACTGAGAACAATATGATCCATATGGTCATATGTGCCTGCCAAGTCATTTCCCCAATGAGAAATTTTATTTACAGTCTTGAGTGGACGAGTACTACGTGTGCAGTCTCATTGATAAATGAGAGTAAAAGAAGAAAAAATATCATTTTAAAAATGATATTATTATAATTTTAAATTTTTGTAAACATAAGTGCATGGGCTTACATCAACAGTCCCCAAATAGAGATTATATGTAGACTAAGATAGGTTTGGAAATCAAGATGAGACACAAAATTCTCATCTCATCTCATCATTACAATTCTTTTAAATTTCTACACAAAATATAATAAACAATTCAATTTTTTCAAATCTCAATTCAACTTTTTCAAATCTCAAAACAATAATGATATTAAAAAATAATATTTTAAACTTTCATCTAAAATTAAAAATTTTCATCTCACTATCCAAACCAATCCAACAACTCTTTTCCAATGGATCGACCGCGACATCTTGCGTATGGGACTCGCCTAGCTACTCCTATATATTGGATCAATAGTAATTTCTTAGTGGGTAAAGTAATATATAGTTTTATGTATCATGCTGATGACGTTCGAATTACGCTGTCTAGTAGCAACTTCCATTAATTATTTCCCGCAAATGAGTAAGAATTCGTATAAATTATATGACAGAAATCTTACAAACTGAGTTTCAAACCAATATATATATATATATTTAATAAATATTATTTTGATTTTTACTTTTGTTTTAAGCTTAGGACGTTAGTGACAAAAAATTTGCAAAATTCAGACAGTACCAACATTATTAGCGACTTTGTAAATAATAACAAACGATAGACATGAATATTTCATATATGCTTCTAGCTAATTGGACCGCAAAAGAGCCAAATGTATACGCAACATGCACGCACTACTTTCCGATGGAGAAATTTCTAAGATCAATTGCTTTCACGTTACCTTAAAACAATTAGCAGCCAATGATATATCATCTTTTTGTTTTTAGTCAACAAACTTTAAGAAAGTAAATGAAGCTTCGTCTGGCATGCATGTCGTACTGTAAAGTGTAATTAATGATTTTGATTTAGCTAATGATCCCGCGTCGACAAATAGGACCTAATTGAAGTCATTGGAGTTTAGGTTTCTTTGCTTGGAGCATTGTCGTTAAGGACAAGATTAAAAAAAACACATGAGATCATATGGGTACTGTATGTCTTGAATCGGAAGCTACGTACAGGCCGCCATGCCCGGCTTTGGGGAACATCAAGAATATGTAGAAGCCATGATAGACCCCGCATGTTGACTCTTACATAAAGCATGCATGGCTGCTAGCTGTTGTTACATACAGAATTAAGAAATTTCCTGCTTCCCCAGAAGATTGACCACTAGTTTTGATTATAATACTACGTGTGGTATTGATGCAGATCGAAGTTGAGGCATGAAAGAAAGGGGTCAAATAATACCATATTTTCAACACGTACAGTGTGAATCTCGCAAAAGAAAGCAAAACAAGCAAGAGAATTTATGGGGCAAAGTACTCTGATTATAAAGTAAAATCAATTACTTAATTTACTTAAAATTGGTATATATATTTCATTTGCCTCTTCTCTTCTGGTATATATGGAGAGATACTAGCTATCTATATTCTTTTCTGGCTTCCCAATAAGAAAAAAGAGAATGATGATTGTATATTGCATGCATTCATGAATCTCTTTTAGGGATCAAGAAGTACATTTTTCAACCTTAAACTATCAAAATTGAAACACCTTTATATATGGTAGTTTGAGATCATGTAAAATGCCATTAATTGAAGGCTGGAAAACCTATTTTTCACTTATTTATATTTCTTTTCCTCTTGTAGCCAATGTTTTTTGGGTTCTAAAATATTATTTTCCAATCCAAAACATGAGCATCTGCGCACCTGATCTGATGAAGACTTGAAAGTGAAAATAATATCAGATACCGATAATAAGATATATAATAATGTTGGCGACAGATCGACGTCCTTTTCAAAGATATGGTAATTTGTTCGACATCATATCATCATTGCATTAATGGGAATTTAGGGCGGTCCAAAAAGGAGAACTCTTACTAATCAGGCGGGCGAAAGGTGTTCGGATTAATATCACCGAAACAATGCATCTGCACACAACGGGTTCTTTTCAGGCATCAATGAGCTATTTGGACCAAAACAATAGTACGACAGCTTTAAAATTAATTTCTGTGGAAAGAATTAAGAGTGGGGAGTTCTGAATTATATATCCTTCTCAATTACGAGTCAAACTCTAAGAAATTATCCTCGCAATTAGTGGAGTGTTACCTAAAAGTACTGCGTTACAGAATTGTCTTAGAGTTGAATAGATTCTTGCTCCTAGCTAGTGCCTAGTGGAAAAGATTTTAGGGCCACATATGTCAAACTGAATGGAGGCCAGCGAAGAGGTAAAATCTGTGGGCTTAAGTTCCCAAAAGAAAACAGCTTTTGGAACGAATACAATACCTCATAAAAATCAGTAAATAAAAATTCTATTAATTTATAAGTTAGTGCGGATCGGATAACACTTACAAATGTTTATATACCATAATTTAATTTGAAATATATATAAAATTTAAATCTTACAAATCAAATCTTACCGTTTTATAAGTGATATGAATGGCGTGGTCTACGCACCGGCTCGAAAATAGAATATCCCATCAGTAAATGATCATGAACCATATAGATATGTACAGAATTTAGGATGATCTTGATCTGAATGTGATGCCTAACAAAATCAGGAATATTCAAGGTGCGTGGTAAGTGGAAAAAACATGAAAAAGATCGAGAGGACTATTAACTGGCCAGGGAGAGCTTCCATGAGTATTATTTATAGCGTTTCTAAAATTTTGCAGTACAGCTTGAAGTACAGATATGGTCGTGTACTGCATATTTATTAATTCACAAGCCTTGATTTTCAATCTAATTAAAACTTTATTTCTAAGGCCAATAATATATAGAAACATATCTATCTGCCTCAAGTCACTACAAGGAAAGTGACCTTTCCCAACGATTATTTTCTTTGGGAAAAGTCTTTAAATCGCTGCTATTGATATTTTTCAGCGATTTAAAAATCGCTGCCAGTTCGCCGGTATTATCTCTCTGCTTCTGATCTACCCCAACGGAAGCCAATAATCGTCGGGAAAAGTTATCTTTTCCGGCGATTTTTTTTCGCCGGAAATTATAAATAAAACGCTGCAAATACACGTATCTCCATCCATCATAGGTACAACAGGTTAAATTAATTAATTACGACACTTTGCACATTTAGGGTTGAAAATATGCATGTGGCAAGACCTGTAAATCCAACACGAACACGACAAAAAATTAGCGGGTTTGGATTTGATGTTAACGGATTTAAGTCAAAACGGATTGACCTGTTAAGACACGATTTATAAACGGGTCAACCTGCTTAACACAAAATCAACCTGTTTTGATCCGTCTAGAATTTCTTTTAAAATTAAAATTTTATTATTGTTAAGTTGTAATATTGGTATTCCTCACTATGCTTATGTTTTTATTTTTATTTTATTATTATGATTGTAATTTTATATCTATGCTCATATTTGTTATTGTATGGTTTGTAATATTAGTTTTATTATATGTTAAAATTTGAAAAATATTGATATATATTTTTTAAGACATTGTAGCTATTAATAAATATAAATTTTCACTTTTATGTAAAATTCTGTTAACCAGGTCAAATGAGTCATACATTTTAGTTCAACTTATTTACATGAAACAAACTGGTTTAAATGAGTCATATCGTGTTAACATATTTCTAATTAATTATTAAAAGGGTCAAAATGGGTGACACGACACGAACCTATAATCTAAATGGGTTGGATTATCGTTGGAAGTTTAACACATTTAACTTAACGAGTTGGGTTCAGATTGACCTATATATATGTAATCAAATGTTTATGAGTTGGCACGACATGAACACAACCTGAAAATACGATTTGCCACCCCTACTGCTCACTGGAATAGGGAGATAACTAGTTAGATGAATTGGGTACAAAAGTGATTAGTAGTTATAACACTTCAAGGGTATGTACATTGATCTTCTTGTTTTATAATGGCTATAGAAATGCAAGTCACCGATCGATCGACCAAGTTAGTCTTTCCTCAAAGAATAAAAAATAAAAATAAATATCTGATATTATATATATATATATATATATTTATATCTTGGAGCAATAATGAGTTGGAAAAAAGGGCATGGCTTGTATTTCATAAGAAAACATTAAGCTAACGTCTTCCTTTAACTTTTAGTCCATGTTTGGGATTTCAGTGTGTAAATTAAAACAGCTTCTAGTTTTAGGACTTCTACTTATAGAGGTTAAGTAATAAGCTATAATATTAAAGAGTTATTTACTATTTGGTAACCAATATATGCCTAAAGTACTTTCAAACGTATTACATTTATTTAAAAACAATATAAAAAAAAGTGATTTTTGAAGTAGAATAACATAAAAGGTCAATTGATTTTTTAAAGATAATGACCATATATGTCCTTGATAGAAATCACTTCTTATGACCAAAAAACAACGAAAATAGTCTAATAAGATTTTCAATAAGTATAATTAAAAAAATTCCTTCAACCATGCATAAGTGAAATAGCAATACAATTACATTCAATATTCATAGGGTAAAGCTGTGATTATTTGAAAATTGTATGAGTATTTTTGCACATTAACAGTCTTCTTTAAAATTCAAATTGTTTTCCGCATTATCCGAAAAATCACATCTGAGGAAAAGCATAATTTTGATGTTTTTCTTGAAATGTACTTTTTAGTTTAATTTTTTTTAGATTAAAAATTATTTTATAACAATCAAACAACCTAGTTTTATCATTAACGAGTTTTTGAGGGTATTTAACCACTTTTTATGACACTTATTGCAACCTCAAACAAACCCTCACTCTATAACAAAATATAAATATATACATATATATTTATTTATAGACACCCACACACATAATATTATACATATACTTAATTTTTCTGTCTATGTATTATTTGTTTTCTAATCCAAATTAAATTAATGAAATTGGATTAAGACGAGATGAGGGTGCGTATGTTTTAATGGAAGAAAAATTCTTCATCAGTACTCACTATTTACTATTTCACACTTCATACCTTATAAAAATTACTTTCATTCTCTATAAAAAAAAAATAATTATAAATATAGAGGGTAAGATTGAATAATAGAAATGGGATTCATGATCACTTGGTCATGAATTGAGGTCCAAAAAATTCTAATGAAGTGTGAGTGCATTAGATAGTGCACTATGCACTAGAACCGTAATGGTCATGTCAGTGGTGTGGGGCAGTACCATATCAAACCAAAAGTACTGCAATAATGTCATCGATCATCAGTACAATATATATATATATATATATATATATATATATATTATCTGTGTGTGTATATGGTAGTTTTCGTTTGCTGGCTAGCTATAATGTCTCTCCCCTCCAATATCTCTATGGTGAAAATGATGTCTGGCCTCTCTTCAATAATGACTAGCTAGAGACGAGAGTGAAGACCAGAGAGCCAAAGAAGAGTTAGTGCTAGTACTACTGCCAACTTTTGACAACCTGTTCTATATGATATTTGTGGTATTTACATGTGGAGTATTATAAGAAAAATAAATATTTATGATGAGTGATTAATCATAAAAATGATTTTTTTATTAGAATAAATTTATTTTGTCAAAAAATAATAATCAATTTTAATAAAAAATAAATGATAGTTTTCTTGTAGTGACCAAATAATTTCACCCTTAAATTTGTCAAAACTACAGTATTTTCTCAAGACTAGTATATCCATAATTTGTTTATTTATTTTTGTTGGGGGTGGGGGGACCTGATCTGATCGGTTAGGCGATAATATTATATATACACTTACTTTCTGAAGAAAGGGAATGAACCTCATGATATATTATTTAGAATTCAAACTATTGTTAAATGGATTCTTACCTACTGCATGCACCCGGATGATCAAGGTGGACATGAAGGATTAGATATTGATACTAATTGAGAAGGGCATGCATTTTGTCACATTGTTGTTAAAATCATCATGCTTTTATATATAGAGATAATGATAGCCTAGAAATCATGAATACTTTTGAGGGCGTGCATTGGATGCACTATATATGATGGTGCTGAAAATTAAAGAAACAATTATATATCGTGGTTTCTCGCATGATGATAATGTTCCTTTAACCAAGGGTGGAGCATGCATATTATTGATCTATCTGCATATATACGAACAGATCATCTAGGGAAAAAAACAAAGGCTGTCATGACATGACAACTTTTCTCATCTGCAACACAGTACTTTATAGTCGTTATCTTTATCTACTAGACCAAAGTTTTTGTGCAACAGCTCTGTATGTATTGTCTCCGGAGTAACATTACTTATTATTTTAGTTCTCATTATTCTCTTATCATTTTATAAAATAAATTGAAGACTATTTATTATATTTTACCTATAAACTTATCATCTAATGCCACATCATGAGATAATAATAAGAAGATGATAAGAAAATGAATGATGAATAGATTTTTTTTTCTTTATCTTCGGAGGTGTGGTTTCTACCTAGTACTGTAGAAGTGCTGGTTGCCTTTGTTTAGTTAATTATTATAAACTGGTTTTGTTGATCATGCTTGCAATTGGCTAATGAAATGAGTTTGTGTACCTAGCTCAAGTATTAATTGTTTTGCTGGTTGTTGTGCAATGCTAGCTTGTATAATATATCTTCAGCAATTTACAAAAAAAAAAAAAAAAAAGAAGAAAAACAAATGTTTACTCTAGAAGTTTTTTTTTTAATAAAAATAAACTTAATTATAAATTAATTAACAAGCACGAATACTTTATGATTAGATTATAAAAATATTTCTTTTTGTAAAGTTACAATATTTATTTTTGTTAAATTTCTAACCATTAATCTAAAAAAAAGTTCTACATGGGTCGTCCAAATTAAGTTTCCAAGTTAGAGGATTTCAAGCCCATTGTTTTTGCTTTAAACGAAAACGATCAGAAAGAATAAAGGCATCGTCAAGATCGATCAATGGATTTGCTTGCAAGATATATATATTTAGATGAACATATATGTATTATGATTTGGTATATATAAATGATAACATAAAAAACCATGCACGTTGGTTACGCTTGTCCGACGACGTAATTCAAACAATCACAGAGGATCACTCTAAAATAAAATGGCATATTCTAAAGATCCGATTCTGCTGATCTCCATTATCGGCAGTAGATGACATCTGACAAGCTCTAGATCTACTGTCATAATTGGTAACTAAAGTGATGGATGTCGGAAAATGCCCAAAAATGGATCACGCGTTTCATGTAAAGATAAAGTTTTTAAAGAACTGATATTTCACACCCTTTCTTAAACCAGATCAGTAAAAACTTTTGCAATATTTTTTCTTTTTAGTTTTCATCTATCTTATTTTTAGACGTTATAATTAAATGAAGGTCTAAACTATTAATTTTTAGTGGTTTGGATGTACATTGTGTCAATTTTGATTAATTAGAGTGCAAAGATCGATGAGAACTCCAAATAACTTGGAGATGATCATATATACGAAGTACTCATGTATAATTTTATATTCAATAGAAAAAAAAAATTAAGAATTGTATGTAAAGATAGCTAAACTACGTAAAACATGATGAACTGATCTTGTGGTGGACCCTTTTAATTTTTTGTGTTACCTCTGATTTTTTTATAAATTATAAGCACTTAAATTAAAGATACCGACCAATAAACAAAAACAAAAACAGACTGATCCATACTATATATGTAGAGAAGATTGATTAAACCCCAAACCATGGAAATTCATATTTCTTTTACTATAATTACTTTGTCTCCTTTTGCTGGGCAGAGAGTCTGTTCTTGGTCCTCTTCTTCTTCTTCTTCCTAGTTTTTTTTATAAAGTTATTTTATTTTCAAGTTTGTGTGTAGATCATCAGCATACCATCCACACCTTTTAAATGATAATATTTAATTTATAAGATTCAAATTTTAAAATTTATCTTCAAATCAAATTCTGACACATGATAAACAATGTATTGTATGGAAACCTTAAAATAACAGGAGTCTTTCTTATAATGCTAGCTGGTCCATCGATCTCTTGTGCTGGAAAGAAAATCATGGTTGCGGATACGAAAAGGCCAGGAAATAGACTTTTAAAATGTATCGTTAGTTATGGCAGGCAAGGGATTAAAGAAAGTAAAGACTAGAACAAATAAGGTGAATATTTTCATTCATTGTGTTAGATGTGTACAGCAGAGGTTTATAAATACCCAGAGTGTACGTACAAAGCTTATAGAAGGAAAGTATAAAATATACAAGCTGTAAGGATTAATTAGCCAACGGTCGTCTTCCTTATAGAGAAGATTCTGTTCTTGATGGCTGGGATGATTGAGCTTTTCCTGGGATAGGATCCTGGTTTCCTTTATTAGACGTTGTGTCATGCGGGATCACAGGCTATGTTCCATGCATAACCTCAGACATAAGTTGTCTGTTATCACCCCCCCGCAAACTGAGCCGCTGTCGGAGGTTTAGTTTGGTTGCTATGCCGATCAGGTGAGCGTGAGATAAGGGCTTGGTGAACATATCGGCTAGCTGAAGAGAGGTAGGAACATGTCGTGTCTGAATGAGTCCTAAGGCAACACGTTCTTTCACAAAATGGTAGTCGATGTCGATATGTTTGCTTCGAGAGTGATGGACAGGATTACAGGTGAGATGGAGGGCGCTGAGGTTATCACAGAGGAGCAAGGGAGTCTTGTCTAACGGGACGCCTAGATCACGAAGTAGAGCAGCTAACCACGTCATCTCGGCAGTAGTATGAGCAAGACTTCTGTATTCGGCTTCAGTGCTTGAGCGGGACACGGTATGCTGCTTCTTGGCATTCCAGGAGATACAATTCCGACCGAGAAACGTGCAAAATCCAGTGGTGGAGCGGCGTGTGTCTCGACAGCCAGCCCAATCAGCGTCGGCAAAGGCATAGAGATCTAGTGTGGATTGGGCGAAAAGCTGAAAGTCGAGACTAGAAGTGCCATGAACATATCGGAGAATCCGCTTGACCATTTGAAAATGTGCCTGGGATGGATTATGCATGTATTGAGCAACAAGATTTACACTGAAGGCCAAGTCTGGACGTGTGAGAGTGAGGTATTGTAGGGCCCCAACTAGACTACGATAAAGCTTAGGATCCGAGAAAGTAGGAGAAGTGCCCAGGTCCTTAGATTTGGATGTCATCGGAGTAAGAACAGGTTTACAATCTAGCATCTGTGTGACGCCCCGACTCCCACGTACAAAAAGCCTTGGGAATCGTGACATCAGGATGATGACACACGGTCACACATCCCAACGAACAAGTGCCAAGTGTGTGCAACAAATAAACAGTGCACAATAAAATATGCAGCGGATAATAATAATTAAGTCTCTAGTACCAGAATTTTAATTTAATACAGATATCCAAGTACAAAGTATTTAAAACATAAGCCAAATGTCCCATAAAATATACAATAGCAGAAAATAGAAATATAACCCGAGTGATCCCAGATCACTCCTCCGGCGGAACCAAATCCTCAGGCTCGGCACCTGCATCACCATAATCAAAATCTGCAGTACCATTAAATGGTACCATAGGTAAGTTATAACCTAATTAATCATGAAATAAAAACATATTTAAGCAACTAATCATGCATGCCCATGATGCAATATGCAATAAATGCAACCCACGCCAAAAATCACGTTTTGGCCCAAAACATTAATCCGTCATTTTCCCAGAAAATGACACACAAAATCAACTCATGCTATTTTCCCAGAAAACAGCCATTTTTCCATTTATCCATTAATTCATATGCACCATGGTCTCCCCTATGGACCATCCGCACGTCCTGGCTAATTTACGAGCGATGCCCAGTTCCGCACCCGATGCGTTCGTGGCCAGGTCATCCTCTAGCCCCCGCCAGCAGAAGGGTCACGGAGTCGGCACGTCCAACGTCCCATCCCGTTGTCGCCCGGCGACAACTCAGGGGACGTCACTCAGTATATTCCGCTCCCGAGTGACCAAAGGAGCTCCACCGAGATAATGCCCCATCTCGGCTTGTGGTCGTGATACACATGCACCCAAAAATCTATTTCCTCATGAAAACTCAGTTTTCAAAATAACCACATGATCATGAATGCAATTACACGAAAACCCAGTTTTCATTTTACAAACATGAACATGCGTGCAATATGCAATGTACCAACTCACAATAATCACAACCAACAACCAATCAAAACCCAACATAACCAAAGCATAACTTCTCCGTCCTCAAAGTACCGGACTCAGTCCGGTACCAACCAGATCACAGTATAAATAATTAGAGCAAAATATATTTAAATCTCAAAAGATAGTTTAGGAAATACTTACAGCGCTATAAAATATTTTCGGAGGATCACGAGAGAGCTGGAAAGCACCAAACCAGCAACTACACAGTGTAAAAACACTGTGGCCGAAACACAGTGAAATTCAAATTTCACACGAAGTCAAACGAAGACTTGGGAACTGTAGGGTAGGGCCTATGGGAGGTGGTGAAACTAATGGTGGTGGCCTTTGGCCGTGGGTGGTGGCCGAAATGGGTGGTAGAAGGCCGAGAAGTGAAAAACGGAGATGAGCTCGGCTGGGCTTCACCAGCGACGGATCGGGGCTGGGGTTGGGTCCATTGGGTTGCTTGAGGGCCGGTGATAATGTGGTTAAGAGGTGGTGGCCGGAGGTGGCCGGACGACGGCGCTGGAGCAAATGGAATGCCGCGGCTTTGAGGTGTTCGTGGGGGCTATTGCCGGTGAGGGAGGGGCTGAGATCGGAGGTATGGGGTCGCCGGCCAGTGGGGGAGGCGATGGGTTGGCCGGTGTCGAGCACGGCGGCGCGAGGTGGTGGCTGGCTGGAGAGGAAGAAACGGCGTGGGAGTGGAGAGAGAGAGAGGGTCGGGTCGCGCGGCTGGGGGAGAGAGAAACCGGAGAGAAAAGAAGAAAAAGAAAAAAAGGGAAAAAGAAAAAGAGGAGGAAGAAAAAGGAGATCTAGCCTTTTCAACTTGGGTTTCGGAAGTGATCCAACAAAAAAGGTTTTAAAGCCACTAGATAAATAAAATAATTCCAATTCAATGAAATGCTCGATTAAAACAATAAAAATATTAAAATCTAAAAAACAAACCAATTTAAATTAAAGATCACTTTAAATACAAAACAATAAATAACACTGAGAAAACACATAAGAAATTAATTTTCACAACTTAAAATATTATAAAATAATATTTAAAAACTCCCATAATTTTAAAACAAGATACAAATCCTTAAATCAATTAAAATAATCCTTCATTAAAAATACACTAAAATACGGGGTGTTACAATCTGAGCCCGACGTAATATGTCCAAGGCGTATTGAGTCTGTGAGAGAAAAAGACCATCAGAATTATGAGTAACCTGTATACCGAGAAAATAATGCAAGGGTCCTAAGTCTTTCATATCAAATTCACTATGAAGAGCTTGAACAAAGTGATTTAGTAATGAAGAATCGGAACCAGTAAGAAGAATATCATCCAGATATAAAAGGAGGAACATAGTTGCATTAGAGGTGCGGAAAGTAAATAGGGAAGGATCAGATATACAACAAGAGAAACCAAACTCAAGTAAGAAGGAACTAAAAAGATCAAACCAAGCCCTTGGAGCTTGTTTTAAACCATACAAGGCACGGTTTAATTTGCAAACATGATTGGGGTAGGAGGGGTCTAAAAAGCCCAATGGTTGCTCCATGAAAACAGATTCCTGAAGATAGCCATGGAGGAAAGCATTTTTGACATCTAACTGTCGAATATCCCACCTGCGTACAAGAGCAATGGATAAGACTGTTCTAATAGTACCAAATTTAATAACTGGAGAAAAAGTTTCAAGAAAATCAACACCATCTATTTGATGGTAGCCAATGGCAACCAAGCGAGCCTTAAGGCGATCAAGTTCACCATTCGCATTAAGCTTAGGTTTAAAAACCCATTTATTGCCGATAATGTGCATGTGAGGATTGCGAGGAACCAACGTCCAAGTATTATTTTTTTTTTAAAGCAGCTAGCTCCTCATTCATGGCACGATGCTATCCTTCATGTTTTAAAGCAGCCCGGATGTTGGTAGGCACCTGTGGTAAGGACAAAGTAGTGTGTAAGTTGACATACTTAGGATTTGGTTTGCGAATGCCTGCTTGAAGTCGAGTGATCATTTGGTGAGATGATGAGGAGTTTTGGACAGTGGGGAGTTGAGGAGCAGCTGGGGATACCACAGGATGTGAAGCAGTATCTTGAAGAGAGTTAAAAGGAGGAGATGATGGGGATGGAGATGCTGTAGTGGGTAGTTCAAAAGATAAGGCAGATGGAGCTTGAGCTTCTAGAGATGCAACCTGAGGAGAAGAAATGTTAGCAAGACTAGAAGGAAAATCAGGTGCAAGAGTGGAGACATCGTTGAGGGGAGAGGTAGGCGTATGGCATGGAGAAGAAGAGGCTAACCATTCTTGAAAAACAGAGATGGTGCCCGTGAGGTGCGAGTGGTCGTGAAGGCTAGCAAGATTTTTGAAAGGGAACTGAGTTTCATCAAAAGCAACATGTCGAGATACAAACATTCTTCGAGTAGGCAGATAAAAACATTTATAGCCTTTATGTTTACTGCTATAACCCATAAACACACATGGTAAAGATTTAGGATCAAATTTATTAGTTTTTTTGGTCCAAAGATATGGAAAGCATTTTGATCCAAAGACACGTAAAGATAGATAATCAGGTTGTCGACCATGTAATCTAAAGTAGGGGGAGTCATTACCAAGAGTGTAAGAGGGTGTCCTGTTAATCAAGAACATAGCAGTAGAAAAGGCTTCTACCCAAAAACATTTAGGCATACCGCTGTGAAAGAGCATTGTAAGACCAAGTTCTCGGATATTTCGGTGACGTCTTTCGGCGATGCCATTTTGTTCAGGGGTGTAGGGACATGACATATGATGTTGAATCCCTTGATCCTTGAGAAAGCGAGCAAGAATATTGCTAGAGAACTCACCGCCACCATCGGATTGAAACACCTTAATGCGTGTAGAAAATTGACAAGAGACATATTTCACAAAGGCACAAAAAGAATCATAAAAATCAGATTTATTTTTTAAGGGAATGAGCCAAATGAAACGGCTAAAATCATCAACCAAAACCGCATAATACAAAAATTTATCCAAGGATTGTACAGGGGCAGGACCCCAAAGATCACAATGAACTTTTTCAAGTAAACCATACTTATTGTCAGATGAAGAAAGAAAAGGTAAACGGCTAAACTTGCCAATTTGACAGCTATCACAAAGAGAAGAATTATTTTTGCCAACTACTTTTATTAAGCCAAGCGATTTTAAAGCATCAACTGTTGCCGATTGGGGGTGGCCAAGCCGTTGGTGCCATAAATCTGGATTTGCAGCTTGAAAACGAGTGGAAAATAAAGCTTGATGTGGAGCTTGAATGGTGTAAAGGTTACCCTTCTTGTGGCCTCTCAGCAGAACGTGGTTGGTTGCTCGGTCCTTGATGACAAAACCAACACCAAAAAACTCACAGTTAACAGGGTGATCAGTAGTCAATTGTCCCACAGATAGTAAATTGCGTTCAAGATCAGGAACAAGTAAAACAGAATTAAGAGTGAGTTGAAAAGGCTTGAAACCAATATAAGTGTCACCAATATGCGTGATAGGAAGCAAATGTCCATTACCTACCATTACCTGTTCGGATCCAGTATAGGGACGAAGGTTGTGTAAAATACCTGCATTGGAAGTCATATGAGCCGAGGCTCCAGTGTCGGTCATCCACTCATGGTCGTTGGGGTTGTGAATTGTAAGAGCTGCAAGAGCTTCAGGAATAGCAGTATCTTGAAAGGCTTTGTCAAAACGATGCCAGCATTTAAGAGCATGATGCCCAAATTTGTTGCAAATCTGACATTGAGGACGACCATCGTTGGCAGCAATGTGAGAGTTTCGACTAGAACCATGATTATTTTGATGAGGAAAACCTTTGCCTTTGGAGGAGAAATTCTGATTTGTGTTACGACTGCCACCTTTGTGGGGCGAGTAATTTGAACCCTTGTGTTTGTTGCCATAGAAAGCCACATGATTACTCAGTTCAGTGGCATGAAGTTTGTGACGAATATCAAAGCTTCGCAGCAGAGGCACAACTTCAGCATAAGAGGGCATTGGGGGTTTGAGCATGGCAGTAGTGAAAGCTTCATATTGAGCTCCAAGACTATTGAGTAAGGAGAAAACCTTCTCTTTATCGTCCACAGGTTTCCCAATCCCAGCAAGATTGTCACAAAGACGCTTAAAATTTCGTAAGTAATCGTCTAATGAGAGATCAGAGGACTTACGCGTATAGGAGAGTTCATGACGCAACTGAAATTCACGTTCTTGAGATGATTGAGCATAGGCCTCTCGAAGTGCTGTCCATATTTTTGCAGCTGAATCCAGGCCGATGACAAGACCAAGAGCCTCTTCGGTGAGAGTTCCAATAAGCCATCCTCGAAGTAATCGATCAGATTGTTTCCAGTTTGCATAAGCAGAAGTTGGCGCATTCTGTCCATCACGAGAACCTTCAGGAGCAGAAGTAACAAGAGCAGGAACTGGACTTGTGCCAGTTAGAATGCCAACAAGATCCTGGCTTTCTGCCAGGATTAAAAACTGCTCACGCCATAGAGGATAATTCTCATGGTTTAAACGGAGAGTAACAAAATTTCCAACATTAAAAGAGGAAGAACCCATGTGCTCAGAGAGGGATGAGAAAACTAGAAGGAGAAAGAGGGAGAGAAACGGAAAGAAAAAAAAAATGTATAATGCAGGGAAAGTAGCGTTAGCTTTTCCCGGCTCTGATTACCATAAAGAAAGTAAAGACTAGAACAAATAAAGTGAATATTTTCATTCATTGTGTTAGATGTGTACAGCAGAGGTTTATAAATACCCAGAGTGTACGTACAAAGCTTATAGTAGGAAAGTATAAAATATACAAGCTGTAAGGATTAATTAGCCAACGGTCGTCTTCCTTATAGAGAAGATTCTGTTCTTGATGGCTGGGATGATTGAGCTTTTCCTGGGATAGGATCCTGGTTTCCTTTATTAGACGTTGTGTCATGAGGGATCACAGGCTTTGTTCCATGCATAACCTCAGACGTGAGTTGTCTGTTATCAGGGATATGTATTTTGCCCATCTTAATACATCGTGGACACCATCCCTCCTTCACGCAAAGTTGTCAGATATATATTGTCACGCCCGTAAACCCTTTCACATGAAATTCAAAATAATATAAATATAAATATTAAAATCCTCCAAGACTAAATATCTAAAAAACATTATTCTCAACTGAGAATAATTCACTTATGCCATCGGATATTTGTCTTACCTTTTTGATCTTATAATCATGTCACGTGTCACCTATTCCAACTGTTACGTGAAATCTATTATATATTCCAATTGTCACAACCATTAAGTATTTGAACAAAATGGTATAAATAACGGTATGAGTCCATTGACTCAGTAAATAGCAAGCCTAATATATATTTTGTATCCCTCAAGCATATTGTTGTAATCACTGTTTTCCTTCGCCATAAGTGAGGTCAATCAATAAAATTTAGAGTACCGTCCTCTTTCTAAAAAAAAAAGAAGAAGAAGAAGAAGGTAGCAAGCCTAATATTCTAGCTTGTAAACAAGAGCCAGTTACAAAATGCAGAAACAAGAAACTCTAAAAAATAGCAGTTATATTTTCATAAACACATATTTACAATAATACTATAGAAAAGAGACCTTAGGCATAAGTATAATTGAAACAACATCAGAAACATAGGCCATGTTTACATGCATGACATGGTTATGCATATCTATAGTTACCAAAGTAGAACATAAATAACTATTTTTACACTAAAGTGAGTGCACTCAAAACAGCAAACATGTTTAAATCTATTGAGGAATAATCTTACATTGTCTGTGAACAAGATTTTGGATATTTTTGTAAGGAATAAGCAATCGTCTCTTGTAAAATCGATTTTATAAAATGAGTTAGACCCATAAATTTTTTCATGATATCAAAACCTGCCACAGGACGAATAGGGTCCCACACTATTTACCCCATGACAAGGACCAGAAAGAAAATACTGGCCTACACGTGAGTGAGGGGTGTTGAGGAATAATTCTACATTGCATGTGGATATGGTGATCTCGGGCATGTTTATAAGGAATGAACAGTCTTCTCTTATAGAATCGATTTTATGAGATGAGTTAAATCCATAAATTTCTTCAACACCCACGGTAAGGTTGTGCATTCTACGAATAGCCAAGCAGAACATAAATCACCGTGTTACTAAAGTGATTACATTCAGAATAAAGGTCACTATTATATCCCGTGACTAGGTCAGAGTCCATTATTATAGCCCGCAACAAAGCCAAAAATCAAAGCATAACAGAATATTATGCCTCAGGATTTTTACATACAATGAAATAATTGAAATATGATGCTAATGAGATATAACTATCATATAATCGGGCAAAATATTTTGAGACTTCGTGCTCACATTTTATGCATTAGAGAAACATAGTGCAAAGATTCCTCATGTCTATACTAATCATGATAAAATGTCAAATTTTAAAGTTGAGATACAAAGACTATTGCAGAAAATAAACTAGTCTTTTATCATTACAAAATATGTAGGTTTTTCACAAAATAAACCTCATACAATTCTAGGCAAAGTCTTGCATAGGAAAATTGCTTACCTAAATTCTGTAACATTTCTGAATTTTCAACCAACAGTACCAAATGAATATCAATCGTTACCTATTAAATAAGCATGAAACTTGTGTCAATTTTCACTTGTACGTAAATTCCTAATTAGGCACATACGTGCAATTAAAACCTAAAATACTAATCACCTATCATGCATAAAACCTAAAATGATCATAACCTTAAAATGGCATTAACTCTGGAACTTATGTCAAACAGTTAAAACATCATATAACTCCAATTAATTAATGTGTAACCTCCATGGCGTGTATGCATATCCAAGCCTGTCCTTGGCCCACTAAGCACTTCAACCCCACTTGCAAGGCTCAAGCTTATCCATCACCCCATAACATTATAACATATGGCTATAATTAAGAATTAAGTTACTTGGCCACCTGATTGACGTGGTACTACCATGTCATTTATTAAAAAAAAATCAAAACTGATCGATAAAGGGCCCATAGTCTACCACATGCCATCTTAAAACCCTACGAAGAAAGGCAATATGGTGCACGACGTAAATAGATGAAGATCGGGACCCTGTTTGGAAAAACACCACTATTTTTAAATGGTTTACCTTGACAAGAATATAGATGGTCTACTGCTGACGAAATGGGTTGCAGATTTTTTTAATTTTTTTATAATTTTTATAATTTTTTGATTTTTTGGCTGCAGGTGCCAATGAAGTGAGCTGGAAATAACCTCTAATTGATGCTAAGATGGCTGAAAATGGTTGTCGGGACGGAGGGAATGAGGAAGTAGGACAGCGAGATGTGAGCAATACAAAGTCAAGGGAATCCTAATATGGCTAAAAAGTGGGAGGCGGGGTTGAGAGAGGGAGGCGAGAGGGAGCTCGGGTTTTTAGAATATTACTTAGATGGCTTATGGTCGACTTCGGGCTTTCTATCAACTTGTTTTGATTTTTTATATTTTTTAATAAATGACATGGCAGTGCCACGTGGCACTAGCACATCAATCTGGCCATATGAGTGGTAAGACTCAAATGGCCAAGTGGAGGTACTTATCTACCCTCTAAATGGGCGCATGTGCATGGGTGTGAGGGATATACCGTACAGACAAAGAGAGACACACAGAGAGGGAAAGGGATTACGAGAGAGAGAGAGAGAGAGAGAGAGGGGGAGAGAGATGGGTGGTGCTAAAGAATTATTTGGGCGGTTCTTGGCAGTGAATAGATAACCATGCGACGCCTTTTATAGTGGCATCAAGTTGTAACCGAGTGAATGGAGGTCATGGAAGAGCTTTACGCATGGGGAAGAGGAAACCAACAGATGATATTATGCAACATGAGGGTGGTGGTTGTGCGAAGGTGGAAGTTGTTGTGTGTAAGAATTTTAGAGAAAAGGAAAAGACAAAGAGGAATTGAGATAAACTTTTGTTCTCATTGAAAATAATGAAATTGTAAATGTTTGTTTCCTACATATAGTATTGTGACTTTGCCAAAAAATAGCTAGCAAAAAAGAATATGCAGCCTGCTACCTAGCACACGTCTGAACAGCCTATTACAGAAAATAACAAACTTACTAAACTACTACTAAAAGAGACATTATGAACAGAAACTATTTTCAAGTGACAAAAACATATGCAGAGGGATCCTTTGGTAAAATGATCTTAGTTGCATCAGAGGCAACATGGTGTTCATTTGGAAGCTGCACCTTCACATCAGCACCATTGGGGAGCTCATCCTGATGGTGATGTACTCGAGCATGATCATCATGCTTCAACACCGCCCACAAGATGCAGAATAGATGTTGGCTATTCCTATATTGGAGAAATGATGTTGGAGCAGATAATAGGGGAGTGACTTGGTGAATATGTGGTGGAAACATGAGCTGTCCTTATACTGCCTTCTTGAATTTCATCCCTAATCAGATGACAATCAACCTCTATGTGCCTAGTCCTCTCGTGAAACACAAGATTGGCTGCTATATGAAGTGCAGCTTGGTTATCACATAGCAAAACAGAAACTTGAGAGGTGAAATCAAGAAACACTGATGTATGAGAGATGTCGGCAGCCCTGGAAAAGTTCTTTTATTCAGAACCTCACTCTAATGCAATGTAAGAATTTCAGAGAAAAGAAAGTGACAAAGTGGAATTGAGACAAACTTTTGTTCTCAATGAAAAGAATGAAATTACAAATGATGCTTTCCTACATATAGTACTGTTACTTTGCCAAAAAACAGCTAGCATAAAAGAATATGCAGCCTGCAACCTAGCACACGTTTGTACTGCCTACTACAGAAAATAACAAACTTACTAAAAATACTAAAAGATACACTATGAATAGAAACTATTTACAAGTGACAAAGACATATGCAAAAGGATCCGTTGGTAAAATGATCTCAGTTGCATCAGACGCAACATGGTATTCATTTGGAAGCTGCACCTTCACATCAACACCATTGGGGAGCTCATCCTGATGGTGATGTACTCGAACATGATCATCATGCTTCAATATCGTGAGTGGTTTAAGATGTGATTGCTTGGGTTTAACATGGGAGGAGTTGAGGGCCTACAGTTTGGTGTAGGCGGTGCACTGTGAGGATGTTTCTCATTATGGGTGGTTGTTCTTGGTGCTCAGGGGTGTCAACAACAGTTGAGGACGCTCGGGGATGATGTCCAGGGGCTAACTAGGGTGGTATATGGCTCCAATTGTTGCATAACAGGCTGTTGAACTACTCTATTTTTGGTGTAAAAAAATAGGGGATGTTTGAGCATGATTTACAGCAATGGGAGAGGTGCTCCTTCGTGGTGGTGCTTTGCATTATCTGTAGTTAAGGGAAGTGCCTTTTACAGCTATGACTGCTAAAAAATGTGCAACGGAGGGAAACATATATCTGCAGAGGCTTGCAGCTTGGGGTGCTTCCTTGGTTGAGATGTCAAGAATGGTTTTTTGATCTGATATGTCAGGAGGGCTAGGGTGTGGTTTCCTTCCGATTTTTCGCATCATGTCTAGTGTCGAAAGGTGGTTTGAAGTGTGGTGGAAGGAGCATCAATTGTGAGTAATGATAACCCTAGTTTGGGGAAGACGATGATATATATTATTTACGTTCAGTATGCGGTTCAATTTATAACCATGCCTATATATAGAAGGTAGTTGCGTCATGAGTCTTGCAAACGGGTTGGGTCATGCTCATAGGTCCTAGGGTTTTCTTCGTAGTGTATGGGCTTAACAAATGGGTTGACCCTTTATATGATCACAATAATCCCTAGGACTTGGTCCTTATTTTCATAGACCAAGTATTTCATAAATTTCAATGGGCTTGGTCTTGAGTCAAAATAAGCCTAACTCGTCAAATAAATATATTTGGGTTTTTAAAATTAATTATCAGCCCCAATACTAACTAAACAGGGGTCCACTTGGTCCATAAGTATTAATTGAGTTTTATCCTAATTATTAGGCCCAATTGAATTCCATGATCCACCATAATAAGGTTTTTGGGTCCAAAAGCCTATTTAAAATTATATATGCAATAACCTTAATCGGGCTTTCCAAAATATTGGCCCATTAGTACTAATTTAGACCCAATAATATTATCCATGATCCATCCCAAGAAATATTGAACCGATTGTGACATATATAGACCAAATAATCTCTATTAGACGTGTAATTTACATTAATATGAAATCATGTAAAAACAACATATATCAGTTTAATGAATTGAATATATATATATATATATATATTAGACATACACACACCACTATGATTAGTTTAACTATATTCGAAAGCAAAGTCCCGGAACGATTTTATTTAAGAGTAATAATACACTTACTCTTCATTTATTACTATTTTATTAATCTTATTTTTTTCTTTTCGCTCTTTGCGTTCGAACAAAAATCTTAGAACGTGGCCCTCTTGATTATGTTGGTTGATTGAATTTATTTTTTCTAGATTATACAAAAAGGTCATGTTATGGGACTTTTGATCTAGATTCAAATAACAAAAAAAAAAAAAGATAACTGGATAGTACTAAATAAGGATAGTAAATAAGGTGTAAGGATATTATTATTAACCCATACAATAAGTACTATTAATGCACATGATCAGATCAGATTCTTAAATATGAAATAATTTCTACCGTTTTATAACTCGATATCTATGAAATGTGATTTGTATTCTAGATATTTTCGCAGGAAAATATATAACATAATTTGTGCGACAAATTAACCTTCTTGTTGATTATTTATTCTAGCTTCCACCCTTTTTTTTGGGGTTACATCAAATTTTTGAGGATCAAGCATTAATGTTGGTAAGATCGAATATAATTGGTGCCATCGATTGAAGAACGTATACGTACGTACGACTCATGAATATAATTAATACATGCATGTGTGAGCTAATTAATACGGTGTAATTAATTAGTATATAATTGATTGATGATCCTATAACAAATCATTTATAACGTACGTGAAATCAAGTTGTGGCTAATTCTCATGACCATGGCTAGCTGTGATCTGGATGGGTGAAGATATTATGTAGCTAGCTAGCCATGAAAATGATCAGTACACGGAGAGATAAAAAAAATGCTCACATTGTTTAGTTAAGATCATGGCCCTAAATTAATAGATCAGAAAAGATGATACAACCGATCGAGATCTAGAATCATGACCGACTGCTTGGGCCATTATCTTTCATATATATTACATATTATTAATGGTTGAAACGACCGTGACTTTCGCTAGCTTGATTCTGATCTTATTCAAATATCAAATTATCTCACGTTTAATGCATTGATATTCCCGGTGAGATATTGAATTTCAAAAATATAATTAAGAACAACGAGGCATATTTGGTGGGGGTGGTCGAATACTTGTTTTCTTGGTCGGTCCATTCTTCACAATCAACACGGTGCCCATACCCCAAGACGCATGCCTTTCCAAATGACAATGCAAAAACCAAACTCCTGAAAAACATCACCAATATATACTTGTAAGAGCTAGATCAGCGATACTCATCTAAACAAAAGTAAAAATAAAAGACTAAGAAAGACAGACAGATTATCTTCATTTTACTTGAAATGGATAGTATATATTTAGAATAAAATATATATATAGAGTATTTTAGTCATTGTATCTTAAAAAATAATTGAAAAATACTCTAGCACAAAGTGATTACATAAAAGTAATCTCACAAACTGATATGACTTGATATAATTTGTGATCAGATTATAAAGATACTTTTATTGTAAAGCAGATTTGACAAATCACATGAAGCTATATGGGATTCTTGACTTCCTAGAGAGATAAGAGTGTGTACCTGGATTATTGGCTACGAATCGAATTGCAACCCATCCATTCCTAGGAAGACCAACGGTGTTAACTTCAGGCGGATCCTTCAAATTGTATGTTTTTGGCGAAGTGGTCTCATCGTAATTGCCATAACCTGTCCCAACCGAATAGAAGCTATAACCATGGAGATGCATTGGATGAAACTCTCCAGACTCAACATTAGTCCCTTGGAACACTATTTCCACTGCTGCCCCGTAATTTATCATCGTTACATTTGTCCCTTGGTACGTATACAATGTGTTATTACCTACATCTCCCGTGTAGTTAAAAACATATGGTGGCCTATCCGGAAAGTCTTTGGTGAACACACCCGGCAAGCTCCTGTGTAAAGGTTATAAAACTAAATTAGTTCCAAAAGAAAAATTATATTTATAAGTCAGTGTGAATTCTTAATATATATATATATATATACATATATTATGTCCCTCACTACTCTTGGACTTCATGAATTCTTAATAAATCAAAGGATAATTGGATTAAACAAAAGTCGAAAATTAGCGATACGTACCTGTAATATGCTTGCAGTATATCAATGGTTGAGGTCGCGAAACTGATGTTGTTTAAGCTTGATGACAGCCTATTACCATCTGGACCCCCACAAGTTGCACCAGGGCAAAGTATCTGGTTTAGACTAACTGTCACGAATAATCTTTTGTTGATTTTTTTGGGGACATTAATTGGGTGTGCAGGACTTGCCAATGCCCTTATACGATTTGTGAAGTTATCTGCAGCAGCCCTGTCCCGTATATCAGGAAGGGAAGGATATGGAGGAGAGGCTGGAGGAGCAAAAATGCCGGTATACTCTAGAATTGCAGAAGTGTTTGAACTGTCGTATGTAGCAATAGAACCGGCATCGAAGAAGGGACTCGCAGCTATGTAATAATAACTAGGAGGCTGGTTTGCAGTGATCAGGATGTCCATTGTTTGTCCTGGACTTGTCATGATATAATTTGTGGTTATAGGTTTTATGTATGCACCATCTTGGGCTACAACTCTGAGTGTGTGATTTGCGATTCCAAAGAACATTTCTTCATTCATCACGGCATTTATCAGACGGAGAAGATATGTCTTGCCGTATTGAACGTGCAGACGAGATGTTGTTTCTGCATCGAGAAAATTCATGATTATGTTAAGAATATAATATAAATAATTAAACCTATTTCTTTAAATTTTTGGAATAAATGATCATAATTTCATTTCATAATGATATAAATTCTAGCCCAAGTGCTATATATTTTGGTACCCTTGGAGCACTTATTTGGGTATCCTGGTTGGCCGTTGATGGTATAGGCATTGGATTCAGCTGGAGCAGCACCGGTTTCAGTTGCGTTATCAATTATTTCCTTGAGATCTCCATTGTACCATTCCCCTGCAGTACAATATATGGGGTTAAATCCCTTTTGTGTAAATATGATATACATGGTCACTACTAATATCTCTTCAATATTCATTTTTATACCGAGTATAAGCACTTTTTCGGCGTCGGGTTTGCGGAAAGGGTAAGTGGTTCCGTTTGAAGGTAAGACGACAATGGGACCGTGGACTGTGGCGCGGGACCAGTCACTGTGGGCGTGCCACCAAACTGTTCCTTCTTCATCTGAAAATGTGACCTCGTAAGTGAAACTTTTTCCTGGTTGAATAGGGCACTGTGTGACGTTCTCAGGACCATCTGACCATGGATTTCTTGGCTGCTTCACTCCGTGCCTACATTAATACACAAGTTTTATCTTAGTTTTCCTGAAACTTTAGTTTGGACAATCATGAATGCATTCCTTCCAGGGTCGTAATGCAAGCCGAAGCTTCCTTCACTGTAAAAGCGAGACATTTCTTTTCCTAACTGAGAAAACCTTTTGAGAAAGGCAGAGCGAGTCACGTCATTACCAGTGAATAGTGACACCATATTTGCCGGCATTGTGAACATGGACAAATGCAGTATCCCCTTTGCAAACTTGGATTTTCGGGCCAGGCCATTTGCCATTTACAGTCAACATTCTCTTTGTAAAACATAGCCTTGTAAAACTCGTCTCCCTCAGCTGCAACCAGATCGAGCACAATGAATGATATAATTAGCAAACAAACAAACAAGCGCACCCAAGATCCACGCCCATAATTAGAACACTCCATGATCGGGAGGTACTGAATCTACTACAAATATTGTATAATAGAAAATAACTAATCGTTTCTCATAAAACTGCGCATACATATATATATATATATAAAGTAGTTTCAGGTAAAACCGTGCCACGCTCCTCCATTTCATAAGAAATATATTTCAAACATAACATCATATTGGACACTACTTACAATAAAGTTGTAGCGGTGGACTTTTCGAGTAGCAGTACTGCAATCTGCCAGAACTCCATGCAAAAACACGAAGCTTAGGAAACCCAGGCTCAAGCCTATCTTGCTTAGTTCCATATCTGCAATTCCCCTAACCAGACTTTGTTTTGCGACTTTCAGCTGACATTAATTTAGAGTTATTTATAGGATGAACTTTTCAGAGACGCGCATATCCCAAGCTTGATCGTATCCCATATCTGCAAGTCACCCTACCTAGGGTTAAATAAAAAATCATATATCCATTATCCACCTTAAAATATGGGATCAATAATATCTCATAAACTACTATATTAATAAGGTCCAGGGTGTGTTCGTGATCTTGACCGGCCAATAGTATCAGCAAGTTTTCATTACTTGCAAGTTGCAAAGTACGTAATTAATAGAACTACAAATTCACCTTAAGATTTTGGTACCAACAGTTTCCCATAAAATATCAAAGTAAGCAATCCAAGTTCTGTTTAGCCTTATAGCATGTAAAATTTTTAATAATCACTTGCACATTAAAATCAAATTAATTACGCATGATGCCTTTCGCAAGATTTGTTCTTTAATAATTAAGATTTGTTGTTTCACATGATTACCCATTGTTTAGGTCAGTATATGGGCGCAAGACTTTGTTATGATCTGAGGGTGAAAGAGTTAATCAAATTAGTATCCAACAATTATAGTATTTTTAGATCAATGGTTGGGTCTTTAACAATTAGTATCAGAGTATAGACCAAGTCACGAATTTAAGTCACGGAGGGGACAGCCTATAGGCTGGATTAAAATGCACTGGTACTATATATGAGTATGGTGTTAAGTCATTGAATACTGATAGATGAGTGAAGCCACCAAAAGGGAAATGACTACCATCGGGTTAGTGTCGATAGAGTGGACAGCCGTGGACGTTACATTCGGAAGCGTGGTAGAATGTTATGATCCTGAAGGTTAAAAACTTAACCGAATTAGTATTCAATAGTCCTAGAGCTTCTGGATCAATGATTGGGTCTTAAACATAGTACTTGACCAAATCTCCAAGTTATAACAAAAGACCAAAAAGATTGGTTTTAGAACCCATTCATATGAAAATCATGGAATATCTTCATCAGAATGAAAACCCCTTACCGGCCTCTTATGGTCTTTCCTGAGCTTGAGAACCTCAAGTACCGTGAGAGAGAAAGCTAGATTGTCTAATAAAGTCGGCCCTATAATATTTATTGAGCATTTAATATTAATTGCTACATATCCCCAAGTGGGCTCACTTGATCATGTGCCTCTCTCCAACTTGACAAACTCAAATTTGAATAAAAACGTGAAAGATTGTCATCTAGCTAGATCTCGGCTAACTTTAACTTCAAAATCCAATTATCTAATGTTTATAATGTGTCCATTTATGCATGTTACTTGCTATACTGTTTGATGGAATATAATAAACATATGTTGGTTGTTTTATGTGCCCATGATTCTTTCGATCTGATATTATATAATCGATGATGTGTATGAATGGTTCAAATTATCTTCAACCATCTAGTAGTTCTCAAGTTTAATTTTTTAATATGGCATTATTTGATATCATGTGTCCATGATTATATCTTATCATAATCGAGGATATATTAAACCAGCGATATATATCTTATCTCAAGTTCGAATTATATTAAACCAGCCATATATATAGTACTTCGACTAAAGTTTAATGATTTAATATTGCACGTGGCGAATTGTCTCGCGCTAAGTAAATTAATGCAATTAAAAAAAATAATGCAATTATTTTATCACAATAATTTTGGAAGCTTGTTCGGAATATTTTATATATAAGAACTCATTCGATCGTAGCTGTGGCTAGCTCATGTTGTCTTCCATGAAAGAGGTGGAATCTTTTTCTGATTTCTTTTTTCCCCTTGATTATTGCTTCGGCCAACTAATTAGTTAATGGTTCTCTTCTTGGAAACGAAAAAAAAAATATTTAATTGATTAGTTAAATGATAAGCCTGAACATGTTCTTGCAAAAGAAAATTTTAATAAAAGCCACATGGTTGGTGCAGAAGATATAGATCCAAATAATAAGCATCATGTCCAAACTTTGACGGAATTCCCTGGAATAAAATAACAAGCATCGTGGATCTCGCAGACTGGCAGATAGCTCAGATAAAATCAAAGAAGTTGCACATGAGTAATTGCCACGCGGCTTGACAAAATATGCTGATTGATAAAAGAAAATGCATGTCATGTAGATCGGATCGAAGAGGATAAGGTACTTATAACGCAGCGCCTTTCTCGAATGACAAAACAACAGCTAGCATGCCCGGTACCTGAAAGTTGAGAGAGAGAGAGAGAGAGTCTTGAAAGTTGAATCTCTTAATCATAACCGATCACAAATAACCAGTTTTCTTGTAGTGATATACCTCTCTAATCACCCCAAATTCGCGTTAAATGATCAGTTTAATTGCCAGCAGTCTTCGGCCATCGGGTTGCTTGCAGAGAGATAAACACTTAATCCAGATATATGACCCCAAAAATATTACTCATCAATCCCATGCACTTGCTTCTTTTCTGATGATTGGCATTTTATAAAAATATAGGAGACACCAGATGTTAGGGCACCGATCGAACAAAAAGCTGAGAGGTTATTTTGGAGGTCAAAAGCATGCGTGCAGTTGAAGATGAAGAGCTGCTAGCTAATTAAGAGAGAGGAATGAAGAAATTGAGGGTAGATCATGCATTCATGCATGGTTTCTTATATAGCATATTTGATTTTTGCAGTACTACGCGCATCCAAAACAGAAGTACAAGTACATGATGATATGTACTGCACCTTACTTAGACGCAAAAAGGCACTGCATCATAATTTATTTGACTTCTATTTAGGTCATCCTTCACCAAAAAAAAAAAAAAAAAAAAAAAAAAAAAAAAAAA
>QEOT01124277.1:100682-165090 GCA_003123785.1 Pterocarya stenoptera | reverse complement strand
AAAAAAAAAAAAAAAAAAAAAAAAAAAAAAAAAAGCAACTTAAAACCGTGGATATTTATATGTATATAATATTACTCATTAAAAAATTTTGCGGAGAGATACTAATATATATATATAATATATATGAATAAAAGAAAATTACGAACTCAGCACAACCTCTTTAAAAAAAGTAAGATCCATTATTAAAAAAATATTTTATTTATGTGGGTCCCAAATTTAAACATTTTTTTATATAATATATATGAATAAAAGAAAATTACGAACTCAGCGCAACCTCTTTAAAAAAAAGTAAGATCCATTATTAAAAAAATATTTTATTTATGTGGGTCCCAAATTTAACCATTTTTTTCAAATGGAGTAGTGCACATGACTTGCATACCCAGATATCCTAGAACTACAAATATCATTTCTCTTCCACTCTCTTTATCGTCTCACTCTCTCTTTGCTGAAAAAATGCCTCTTACTCACATTTCAACATTTGATATTTATGTCTCAGTCAATGCAATGAAAAAACCCTAAAGTGGTGAAAGTTTTTGTATGTTGCTCTAGCGATGTGTCGAGTGAGCCTTGAGTGATCTCTTTGTTTGGTGTTCGCTCGAGCGCCTGTTGAGCAAATTCTCTGCCTAGGCTTCACTTGAGCCCACTGTTGAGTGAGCTTTATCTCTTAGCTTCGCTTGAGCGGAATGTCAAGCGAACTTTCTATCTAGCGCATCTTTGTCGGGTTGGATCAACAAATCAAACTGTCACAAGAATAAACCAGACTCCACACTCAACATATCTAGTCTCATATGGCTTTAAATCATTAATTTGGAAAAGAAATAGAGAAAAAGTATAAAAGAAAATGACTAAAAGGGGGCACAGGTAGTGGTTGGGAGCTGGTGACAATACTAGTACTCATGAGAGGGAGGGAGAACTTCTTATTTGGGATGAGTGTTATGAATGTCAGATCTCGTAGCTTCTTAATTTGATATATATTACTTCAAATTTGACAACTACTAATTGTTTGTTCCAGAGTACGTACGTGATGTTCAATGAGCGCATTCAGCAACAACAATTTTACTGACCACCCATGTCAATAAAGTTATTTGTTTGTGTTTGGATATTAAGATTTTCTAAGATTAATTTTTGTAAGTGTTTAATTATACAACTTTCTTATGTTCATTTTTCTTGGTAATTGCAAAATTGGTGGGATATATACTTAGGGTTCGTTTGGATTCAGAGAATGTTTTATCTGATCTCATCTGATCATCTCATCTCATATCACCATTACAATTTTTTCAAATTTTTATACTAAATATAATAAACAATTCAATTTTTTCAAATCCCAATTCAACTTTTTGAAATTCTAAAATAATAATAATATTAAAAAAAATAATAATTTAACAATATTTTGTTCAATTTTCAACTTTCATCTAAACTTATATCATGTCATCTCATTATCTAAACCAGCCCTTAGTGTATATTATATATATATATATATATATTTGAAAAAGTGAAAATTTTAGATGTGTTTACGTTTGTGTGTGAAAGTGGTAACATATTACTTTAAAAAGATATTTAAAAAACATCTCAAGGTTTTCAATAAAAACAAAAAAACAAAAACAAAAACAAAAAACTTGGAGCGTTGTTGTTATTGAAAGACGTTTGTGAAATGTCATTAGAAAGAAAATGACTACAATATCGGGGATTCCACAATTGGCTAAGAATCTAATAATATTACGGTAATATTCTATAAATATTTAAGTCATAATATTATATATTTAGGTAATGATTGCATTTTCTTTATTATATTATGTCTTATCGCACTATAAATCGGCCAAACATTAATTATGTTATCAATATACATTGAATTTTAGAGTTTTTTGTTATACAATTTCCTACATACATGGTATGAGCCAGAGAGGACACCATCATGGTGCCTCTGGCTGCTATTATCCATGTCAGACCTTTTTGTAGTATTCATTGGTGTTCACTTGCTGCTTTCTTGACAGTCCACCACAGTTGCTACGTCGGTTCTATTCCACCTTCACACTTTTCGTTCTGCATATGCTTATATTTTCGAAAAACTCAGGCCGCCATATGACTCTTCGAGTGTTGCCGGTGATTCTGTCTGAAAATCATACAATTCCAACCTGTAACACGCCCGCACACGACTCCTAAGTCTGTTGTGCGTCTGTCCACGTGCTCCCACGTGCTGGAAGCACTTTGGGGGCGTCAATACAATTGCAACACGCTCCCCAAGTCAATTGCTACAGTTTGATCGATGTTTCAGCCCATTATGGTTCACTTTGGCCCAGCCTATCTCAAGCCAGCCTTTCTTATTGATTTCTTTTCTTCTTTTATTATTGCAAGCGCAATTAAGCCCATACCACTCCTCACCCAACCCAACCCATCCACCTCATCTGTCCAGCCACCTGTATTTAGTTAGCCACCACGTCACTGTTGACCGTTGACTTTGATCTTGACCTAGGTCTTGGTGATCAAGGCCTTGACCACCAATTTGAAGAAAATAAAAAAATCTCTCAAAGTGTCATCTTCTTCCCACCTTGATAATATTCATGAACTGACAATATTTTATATGGATCCAATAATATTGTTCAAAATAGTCATAATATCTTTTAGAGATGGTGTACTAAAATCAGTGACCGTTGCCACTAAAATTAGTTATGAATAATCTTTTGATCGCGATAAATTGATTGAAAAATGCCGTTTTTGTTGTAGTGTGCAGTTTTTCCAAATGGTTTGGTGCTTATTCTTTTTAATTTTTTTTCCAACTGTGATATTTCTTTTTCCAACGAAGCAGTTTTTCTAAGCTAGCACACGCTTAATTTGCCTCTCTAGTCTCTATATATGATGACCCTGGCCTATTCATTCTTTACTTTACCATGATCTATTTCATCCTACTTTTTATACCTTTGGTACAATTATACAGATCTCCATCTGGTTGGCCGCCGTTAATTAATAGCGAAAGCATATGAAGTGTTTGGATCGCTACGGCCAGTTGCAAGGGCCTCGTCAATTATATATGCATATGGACATGCATCACATTATCTTTGTACCATTGATCCCCTGATTATCAAAACAGTAAAAGACAAAGATTATTTTCTAAAAGAAAAAAGAAAAGAAAAAGCTTAAATGCGTCTGTGTGAAAGTTTCTTGTTCACGAAATCATGAATACTTGATGTGTTTATAATAAATATATATATATGTATATATATATTTAAAAGTAGAAAAAAGGATAACGGGCATATATATATATTTATATTATATATACCAAGATCAACAATAGTCTTAAAGGTTAGAAAATGGGTATAATTACTATAAAGAAAATAAACTGTATTTATGATGAGCTATTTACGACGAAAATAATTATTTATAATGAAAATAGATTCATTTTAATAAAAAATAATTATTTTGATAAAAAAAAATAACTTACAGTAAAGAAATAATTTTTTTGTAATGAATATCTCTCCCTTCCAATTTTTCAATTGAGAAAATGATGTCTGGCCACACTTCAAGAATGAGTAGCTACAGAAGATCAGAGTGAAGGGCAGCCAAAGAAGGGTAGCTAGCTAGCTAGTGCAACTGCCCACTTTTTGACAACTTTTTGTATATGATATTAGTGAATCGTTTCACCCTTACATTAGTCTTTTTCTCACGACTATATCCATAATTTATATTTCTTTTTGTTTGGGGCCGTGGGACCTCTCTGTTAGGTGATATATATTATATACACTTACGTACAAATATGGCCATATCATCAAAAACATTCACCTAACGCATAGTTAGGTGATATAATTAAGAGGATTCTTACCTACTGCACCCGGAGGACCGGAAGGGTGGACAAGGGTTAGATATTGATGTGAGAGTACGGCCATTTTGTCCCTTTAATGTTGTTAAAATCTGCATGCATGCTTGAGGGCGTGCATTGGATGCACTTAATTATGATGATGCTGTAAATTAAAGAAACGATTATCGTGGTTTCCCATTCATGAGGGAAAATGCATGCCACGATAATAATGTTCCTTTAACCGAGGGTACTGGACCATGCATATATATAATTCTCATCTGCAACACAGTACTTTAGCCATTATCTTGTGTAATCCATAGATTTTGTGCAACAAGCTTTGCATATATTGTCTTCGGAGGTGCGGGATGCTATATATTTTGACGCGGCTGTGCATTGCTAGCTAGCTTGTATAATCTTTAAGAATTATATAAAGTAAAAATTAAAGAAAAATACATGTTCGGCCAAGAAATAAATATTATGAAAATAAACTTAATTATAAATTAATGCAATTACTTGATATGATATATTAGATTGTAAAACTTTTTTCATTGAAACCTAGGCAGGATTTATTTTTGTAAAATTTCTAACCCTTCTAAAAGAAGTTCAACATCATATGGCCGCGACATAGGCTGTCCAAAGCTTCCCAGTTAGACGATTTCAAGCCTTTTTTTTTTCTTTTGCTTTAAACGAAAACGATGAGAAAAAATATGAGAAAAGCTACTCCTACGGAGAATCCATAGGATGGACGTCCATAATTTTTTTTACTTAGTCATTTAAAAAGGAAATTTTAATAATGTTGTAATTTTTTGAAAATATACATTTAAATAAAAATAAAAAATAAAAAACCAATTGATATGACCGGAAGCCATTCCCGTGCTACACTAGCATGGCTCACAGAATATAGCGTAAAAAATATATAAAAAAAATTTATGTACAAGTAAGTTTGCGTACTAATCTGCGTATTAATATTATTATTTTTATATTTTAAATTTAAATTAATATTATTTTTAATAAAATTTATTTTCTGACCAATCATATTAAATAGATGTATGTATTAATACGTAGAATTATTTATAACTATAATTTTTTTTAATAAAAATTACTTTTATATAAATAATTTAATAAAATTTATGAAACTTTGCGTTTGTCTGAAACTTGTCTCAAATCTAACTGGATCCAATTACGCTCTCCATTATTGGGAGTTGACATCCGACAAGCAGATCTGGACATACTGTCATTGGTTCTTTGGATTCAGTAAAGCGATGGAGGTCGGAAAAGGAAAAATAAAGTATCACGTGCACCATGTAAAGACAGCTTTTTTTTTATTTGATAAGATGTAAAGACAGCTTTTTAAAGAAAAAAGCTGCACCCTCGAAATGTTTGTATTTTCTTATTTTGTCCTGCATCAGTCACTGTTTATCCTAAACCCCGCATATTTATTTTTAATTTTATGTCAGAGTCATCACGATTCACCATCACCTTCGTAGAGTTTTTTATATTCGTTTATGTTGGGAAAAAATCATATTCCTACATATTATACATAATTTTTTATTTTTTATTTTTTTCTTATCAAATATATATAATATATGAATGATAAAAAAAAAAAAAAAAGTTTCGGAAGAATAAAATTAAACAAAACTCAATCTTAGTAGAGTAACTAATTAGTTACTATAGCTTCGTCTGCTAGCTTTTATATATTCCTATTGAAGACAGTGAAGCATGGACCGATACTGATTAAGGCATCCGGTACTGGGCAGATGGTCAGTTCTTGGTCGTCTTTCTTTCGTTTTTTTCCCCGGCCAGTTTTCTTTAAAACGTGTCATTAATTATGGCCATGCCAGGGACCAGTGCATATGTATGTTGCCTATTTTAATGCATTGTGTACATGACCATCACTCCTTCACGCAAGTTGTCAGATATATATTATATATATATACACCAAATTATAATCTCTGTCAACTGACGTGTAATTAATTAAAATATGAAGTGTAAAAACAACATATATGATCAGTAAACAGGCATGAAAATGATCAAGTAGTTCTCACCAGCTAGTCTCGATGGAAACTATTTGTACAGGCAGAAAAAAAAAATGCTCACATTGTTTACATTATTCATACAACCGAGAGAATCATGACCGACTAGACCATTATGATCTTAAAAATATTATTAATGGTCGAAACGACCGGGATTTTCCATTCATCCCGATCTTATTCATGAAATATCAAATTATATCACGTTCTATGCATTGATCGATCCCCGTGAGATATTGACTTTCAAAAAACTAAGAACAACTAGGCAAATTTGGTGGGGGTGGTCGAATACTTGTTTCCTTGGTCGGTCCATTCTTCACAATGATAACCGTGCTCATACCCCAAGACGCATGCCTTTCCAAATGACAATGCAAAAACCAAACTCCTGAAAAACATCACCAATATATACTTGTAAGAGAGCCAAACTCATCTAAACAAAAGTAAAAACAAAAAGACCATGAAAGTCGAAGACAAATTATCTTCATTTTCACTTGAAATGGATAATACTATATATATATTTAGCATCAAATATATATATATATATGGAGTATCTTAGTCAAGTGAAAAGAAGATCGGGATCCTTGTCCTAGAGAGATAAGAGTGTGTACCTGGATTATTGGCTACGAATCGAATTGCAACCCATCCATTCCTAGGAAGACCAACGGTGTTAACTTCCGGTGGATCCTTCAAATTGTATGTTTTTGGGGAAGTGGTCTCATCGTAATTGCCATAACCTGTCCCAACCCAATAGAAGCTATAACCATGAAGATGCATTGGATGAAACTCTCCAAACTGAACACTTGTCCCTTGGAACACCATTTCCACCGATGCCCCGTAATTTATCATCGTTACATTTGTCCCTTGGAGCGGATATAATGTGTTTTCAGCTACTTCTCCCGTGTAGTTAAAAACATATAGTGGCTTATCTGGGAAATCTTTCTTGAACACACCCGGCAAGTCCCTATATAGTACAGGTTTTTAAACTATATTAGTTCCAAAAGAAAAATTAAATTTACAAGTCAGTGTGAATGCTGACGAGTAGAATAACTCTTTCCCATCACGGGATTAAGCTACTATTTTCAAAGAGGTAATGTAAATTCAGTGATAGTGGGTGCAGAGTCTTATGTGACAAGAAGTAAACCTATTACACACACAAAAAAAAAAAAAAAAAAAAGACATCAGTGATGTACATTATACATAGTACGTACCTGTAATACGCTTGCAGTATATCAGTGGTTGAGGTCACGAAACTGATGTTGTTTAAGCTTGATGACAGCTTATTACCATTTGGACCCCCACATGTTCCATTAATGCAAAGCATCTCGTTTAGACCAACCGTCATGAATATTTTTGTGTCAATTTTTTTGGGGACATTAACAGGGTGTGCACGACTTGCCAATGCCCTTATACGTTTTGTGAAGTTGTCTGCTGCAGCCCTGTTCCGTATATTTGGAAGGGAAGGATATGGTGGAGAGGCTGGAGGAGCAAAATTGCCGGTATACTCGAGAATCGCAGAAGTGTTTGAACCGTCGTATGTTGCAATAAAACCGGCATCGAAGAAAGGACTCCCAGCTATGTAATAATGACTTGGAGGTTGGTTTGCAATGAGCAGGATGTCCATGGTTTGTCCGGGACTTGTCATGATGTAATCTGTGGTTATGGGTTTTATGTATGCACCATCTTGGGCCACAACTGTGATCTTGTGGTTTGCGATTCCAAAGAACATTTCTTCATTCATCACGGCATTTACTAGACGTAGAAGATATGTCTTGCCGTGTTGAACTTGTAGACGATATGTTGTTTCTGCAAATCAAAAATCCGATTAGGTTATAAATATAATATAAATAATTAAATTTATTTTTTTATCAGTTTAAAATTTTGAAATAAATGAACTTTATTAATTAAGGTCCATTTGGATATAAAAAAAGTTTCATCTCATCTGATCATTATAAGTTTTTTAAATTTCTACACAAAATATAATAAACAATTCAACTTTTTCAAATTTTAAAATAATAACAATATTAAAAATAATATTCTATAAATATTTTATTTAACTTTTAACGTTTATCTAAAATCAACTCATTTCTTCTCACTATCCAAACAGGACCTTAATTACTGCTATATGTTTTTTCATTTCACAATAATATAAATTCTAGTATAAGTACTATATATATATTTTGGTACCCTTGGAGCAATTATTTGGGAATCCTGGTTGGCCATTGATGGTGTAGGCAGTGGATTCTTCTGGAGCAGCACCGGTTTCAGTTGCCTTATCAATTATTTCCTTGAGATCTCCATTGTACCATTCCCCTGCATGCATGAGTAAATTAATATATAAGGAGGAAAAATTAGATAAACAAAAATTCTATATATAATTATTTTTGAGTAGTTATTGTCTACTATATTAATGTGATTGGCGGCAACATTTTTTTTTTAATATAAAATAATTATTTTAACTAATCTTATTGAAGTGCATAGACATATATAACTCATGGTCACTAGTACTAATATCTCTTAAATATTGATTTTTATACCGAGTACAAGCACTTTTTCGGCATCGGGTTTGCGAAAAGGGTAAGTGGTTCCCCTTGCAGGTAAGATGACAATGGCACCGTGGACTGTTGCCCGGGACCAGTCACTGTGGGCATGCCACCAAACTGTTCCTACTTCGTCTGTAAATGTAACCTCATAAATGAAGCTTTTTCCTGGTTGAATAGGGCACTGTGTGACGTTCTCAGGACCATCCGACCATGGATTTCTTGGCTGCTTCACTCCGTGCCTACATTAATACACAACTTTTATCTTAGTTTTCCTGAAACTTAAGTTTGGAAAATCATGAATGCATTCCTTTCAGGGTCGTAATGCAAGGCGAAGCTTCCTTTACTCTAAAAACGAGACATTTCTTTTCAAAGTGAAGAAACCTTTCTAGAAAAAAGAAGTTTATCCAAAGAAATAAAATGTTAGCGACAATATCCAAGGGAAGAGAAAGACTGAGCGAGTCACGCATTACCAGTGAATAGTGATACCATATTTGCCGTGATTGTGAACTTGGACATATGCAGTATCGCCTTTGCGAACTTGGATCGTTGGGCCTGGCCATTGGCCATTTACAGTCAACATGCTCTTTGTGATACATAGCCTTGTAAAATTCTTCTCGCTCACCTGCAACCAGATCGAATGCAGGATATTAACAAACAAACAAGCACACGCGCGCGCGCACACACAGATCGAAATTTCTGCATCAAACTCTCGGTCCCCGCCCATAATTAGAACATTTCAGCATCAAACCGTGCCACGCTCCACCATTCCATAAGAAATATATTACGAACATAACATCATAATGGACAGTACTTACAGTAAAGCTGTAGTGGTGGACTTTGCGAGTACTGCAAGCCAGAACTCCATGCAAAAAGAAAAAGAACAGGAAACCCAGGCTCAAGCCTATCTTGCTTAGTTCCATATCTGCAGGCCGTCCCCTCACCAGACTTTCTTCAGCGACTTTCAGCTGGCATTTAGCTTTATTTATAGGATGAACTTTTCAGAGACGCGCGTATCCTAATAAACAAGAAGTGATGTACAAGCTCGTATCCCAGTCGCCCTATCTGCAAGTCACCCTAGGTTTAAATAATAAATTATACGTGCACCTTAAAATATGGGATCAATAATATCGCATAAACTATTAAAAAAATATTATTGTGATATCCTATATAATAAGAATAAGCATAGGTGGTGAATGAGATCTTACACTACTTAAGAAGAAAAAGTTATTTTTTTTTATAAGTTTTCAATAAAACTTCAATTATATCATTGACTAATCTTTTGGGAGTATAGGCCATGCTATTTGGGCCTTCCATTACGGCGTTACAAATGATATCAGAACCTATCTCAACCAGAAATGTGGGACTTGAGCCGTGCCACCTACAACGGACAGGCCTAACAAGGATGTCGGGAATTTAAAGGGAAAAGATTGTGATACCCCATATGATAAGCATAAAAGTAAGTGGTGAATGAGATCCTACGTTGCTTGGGAAAGAAAAATTCTTGTTTTTTATAAGGTTCTAATAAGACTCCAATTGTATCATTGACTAGTCCTTTTAGAGTATAAGTTATGTGGTTTGGGCCTTCTATTGAGACGTTATATTATGGTTACAAATAGATTACATTAAAATAAATCTGTACATTGGCATGTCTTCGCATAATACATTAGATTTACTTTATAATAAAATGAACTTTACAATCTAATTAACATATAAAATATATCAAGTCACGTCAGTTTATAAATTAATTTTTGTAAGATTTGTTTGTGGCTAAAGTATATCTCTTAAGGTAATAAATCCAAGGTGTAATCATGACCGGCCAATAGCATGATGAAGTCTTCATTACTTGCAAATTAATTAATACAACTATACATCCACCTTAAAATTTTGGTACCAAAAGTATCTCATAAAATGTCAAAATTATAAGCATAAGTTATGTTTAGCGTTTTTATTAATGACTTGCATGTTAAACTCAAATTAATTAATTACGATCCCTTTAGCAAGATTTTTTCTTTAATTAAGAAATCATTGCATATACATTTTCTTTAATGTACATGTATATGTATATAACTTATAGCTTAGATCATCAGTACGTTGGCCAAGTTGTACCAAAAGACGAAAAAGAATCGTTTTAGAATCCATTCGTATGAAAATCATGGAATATGATCAGGATGAAGATCTCCTCACCCTCTTACTTGAGCTTTAGAACCTCAAGTACTTGGAGAGAGAGTTTTATGGAATAGACCCTATAATATTTAGAAAAATATTATTTTATCTATTCAATTTGCTCCCTCATTTTTACACATCATATATTTTAATTTTTTTTTACTTAATAGTTAAGGAAGTAGTTATTAGTGTATTGAATTTTTTTAAAATATTTTAAAATGATAAAAAAATATAAATAAGAAAATTAAAAAATATATATAATTTTAACGTGACAGTCAAAATGAGGAGTGCTGCTTAGAAAATTGTCTCACAAGTAATTGCAATTATTTTATTATCCCAATTTTGGAACCTTGTTCGGAATCTTTTATATATGAGATCAATTCATTCATAGCAGTGGCCAGCTGTTGCGTTCCATTCACGTCACGATAAGGAACGACATATAATGAAAGAGATCGAGATGGAATGTTTCTTTTTACCCCATAAGTATTGATCGTTCGGCCAACTAATTTTTTCAAAGACCGTTGACTGTTAGGTATCCATCCTTAATCGTCGTCTTCCGACTTCTTAAAATAGAAAAGGATAAGTTATCTGAATGATTAGGTAAATGATGATAATGATCACGTACGTTCCCGCAGAATAAAAGTTAATTAATAAAAGCCACGACGTCGGAGCAGGAGATATAGCTCCATAAAAAAAAGAGAAATTCTATTCATAATTTTTAGACATCACATATCATTTTTTTTGTAATTTATTTAATTTTTTTATTAAATATGTATTATACGAATGATGAATAAAAGAATTTAATTATTTTAAGAATAATAAAATTAAAAAAAAATTAAAAAAAATTGTTGTATGTAGTGTAAGAAATTATGAATAGCAATGCTTCAAAGAAGAAAATTAGAACTTGCACAGTAATTGAAAAAATCTGCTGATTGATTAAAGAAAAGAGAAATGCTAAATCCACGCTTGGCAGTGGTTTTTTTTTAATGATTAAAGTGGTTTTTTTTAATGATTAAATAAGTATTTTATAATAGTATTGTAATTTTATTGAAATATTAAAAAATATATTTAAAAACTAAATAATAATAATAATAATAATAATGCACTGTCGGGACTCAGGAGCGCTCGTGTGTAGTTGTAGAGCCACTCGGAAAGAAAATGCATGTGTGGATGGGAAGAGGATAAGGTATTTATGACACACTAGACCCTCCAGCTAGCTTTCTGATCTAATGTCGGAACAGCTAGCATGCGCAGTGCCTGATCTTTTGGAACACACTTATGACGGTCATGATAAACTTTTGAAAGCCCTTTAGAATTGGGCCATTCCACAGCCACGATCGAGCAAAGTAGAAGTAGAGGGAGAGAGATATATAGAGAGTCTTGAAAATTGAGAATCGTATAGCGGGCCATTTCACAGCTTGGATCGATCTATTAGTACTCAATGGATTCTTGACAAAACCTCAAAAAACATTAATATTATTCGAAGTAATAACGTATGCAGTCAGCTCATGAATATAAGAAAAAAGCAGCTGCAAATGTTCATGCGGAGTAGTGTTTTTACAGGGAAATAGGATGCATAGGACATCTCCTCTCCTCTCCTCTCCTGTTATAAAATTCAATGGCTACTCCCTCTATCTTCTCTTTTTTCTATTTTTTGCAATTATCTTTGCTTTTTGTTGGCCAAGTTCAGTCCAGGCCAAGTGCATGACAGTAAGGCACCTACCAACACGCGCGCGCGCGCACCTCCTCTCCCTTCACTCTAAATTTATTATATTTTTTCTTGCTACAAATTCACTGCATTGAACGACGGACAGCTCGCTCGCTTGCTCTCTCTTGCGTCCAAATTACACTTTACGCAACGGCTTGCAATGAAAAGTGTTGGGCACATATAAGAGAGTAGCCATTAGATCATTTTATAACAGGAGATGTCCTGTTAGGTTTCCAACAGAAGGCACGCTAGCCGGATCGAATGCTAGTGTGTATATATAAATGCACATTATAGAGACATTAATTTCTCTCCATAAAAGACGTAATAAGATGAGTGTAGTAGCTTCTTATAAAATTTAAGATGAATTTGTTTCTATATCATGTGGGACTTCTCAATACACATAATGCAATAATTGCAAACAAAGTATATCGATCACCAATCTGCATCGATCATCATCTGCATCAATGAATATATGGATATTAATGCATATATGCATATGAAAAACCGATGTACTAGTACATCAATGCATATATGGATCATAGATATATGATAAGTAATATTAATTAATTTTTCTGGCACGAATAGCTTACCATGAGTACTGTAATCACCCCTTCGACCTTAGTACAATAAATCAGCTTAATTGCCAGCGCGCAGTAGTAGTAGTGAACTAAAAAAGAGATTATTTTGGAGGTCAAAAGCAGTAGTACTTGAAGATGGAGTGCTGCTAATTAAGAGAGAGGAATGAAGAAATTGAGGGTAGATCATCAAGGTCGCATTCATGCACGGTTTCATATATAGCATATTTTATATTTGCAGTACCACTACATCAAAAACAGAAGTACATGCAGGAGCATATGTACTGCACCTTATAACAGGAAAAAAATGCACTGCATCATAAATATTTATTTGACGTCATCCTTCACCAAACCAAGCATCTTAAACCGTGATTTAACTTGTCATTATTAAAAAACTTGACAGCTAGTGCTTTTTATTTTTAGTGAGATACGAACTGATGATCATCAGGGGTTGGGGTTCAAAACATTTTCTAAGAGCAGTGACATTGGTTTAACAATGAGAAATTTAACTAATTTGAGGTAAAAAATTGTCTGCATTATTAGAGCACTTGTAGTGAGCTAGCTATAGATAAAATTTACCTATTCTTATTTCGGCGGGCCAAATCTAGCCAGCGAAACTAGCTAGCTATTTACTTTTCTATCATTATTTTATTTTTGGGTTCTACCATCAACGATTGCATCAACGTTTGCATCAAATTTTTTATTTCGCATTTCGCACAACTTCATCTCTTCCGAAACTTAACAAGAAAATAGAAGAGACTATTGAAATTCCCAAAGTACCCCTGTTTATTATCTACCAATATACTTGAACAGATTAGTTAGATCTCAATATTATGATTAATAAATAAATCAAATACTTGAAATAAATTAATCACATTGTTTAACACAATGATTGGTTAGGAAGAGAAACCCTTTAAAGAACTCTTTAAAGGTAAAACCCTATGGGCAGCCAAACCTAGGAAAATCAATTTATATTATTTGAAAATCAATTACAAGTACTCATCAATTACAAAACCTTTGCAACTTGACTCTTTTACTTGCCCAGACAAGCGACTTGTTTGTCTTCTACCGTAGTAGCAGCTAGAACCTCTGGCGATCTTCAAATATTGTTTTTCCTCCTAGAGCTCTAGGGGCTGAAATCCAATCAACGATCCTCCACACTTGAAGCATGATCACACTCAAAGAGGGATCACAAATATGAAAATTCACTAAGGAATTTTTTCACCAAAATATGCATTAGAAAGTGCTCTAGGAAATATGTAAATCTAAATCTCTATGGATCCTAAGTAGTAGGATCCTTTAACTAAACAATCTGAAAAGAGTTTCAGTTGAAGTAGGATTCTGCTGACGGGCAGAGACAGTCGCAAGAATGTTTCCTGATGAATTGCTGACATGTTGCGATAACTCTTCTCTAAAGTAACTGATTTCTGTTCAGCTTCTGTTTTGGATAAGTGCAGATCCTTATGAACTCGAATTTCACATAGATGACTTATCTAACCAACCTCTAAGACTTCTAGATAGACTCAATATTGTTATAGATAAAGTCAATTATTTTACATTCATCCATAATTACCAACTTAATGATAGGATAAACTCTCTCATTTTAATCACCTAATCCAATACAAACTTATCAACATAGTCACCTAGTTCAAACCAAAATTTTACATTTACAATCTCTCCATTTGGTGGATTGGTGACAAAGTCAACTTGAGGAATGTCTTACATCTATAATCTCCCATTTTGGCGGATTGGTGACAAAACCAACTTAATGAATGTAGTATATACCCGAGACAAAAACAACCAGTAGACCAAGATCTCGTGAATCATCATTAACTAATAGTAGAAGTTCAATTCAAACCATTTGCTTGAAAACAATGAAATTAGACTTGGAATTGAATTAAACCATATTTCACAAGATTTAAAATTTAATTTAAAGTCTAATCATGTTCTAGTCCAACATCAAATTATTTCCAGTAAAAATAAACTTTCTCCCCTTTAACATCATTAAACTCCCCCTCAACAAATTCATTTCATCTGCAAATTCTTCAACTCCCTTTCAACAACACATTGCTCAAACTCAAGCTCCTCCTAAAATTCACATTACCAAAATATTTTAATTTGCTCTTAATACTCTCCCTTTTTGTCACTAATCTGACAATACCCATAAGAGAATTAATACCACTTATGTGTGTCGAGATAAAAATACTAAGAAGGACATGATGTAAAACTCCCATGTGTCTCAATTTCTCATGGATAAAATGCACCTGATGTATGAGCATGAATGTATGTCAAACAATGAGCAAATAATTGAGACAACTTAGTTGAGACAAAAAATCAAACAGTTGGTGGGCACTAGTTTAAAACCGAAATATATAATCACATAACCCACCAAAAATCGTCCTCAATACATGCATAATATAGGCACATATGAACAAATATTTCAAGTATTCGAGTATTCTAGCCCAACATCACAAAGCAACAACCAAAATCCCAATCTCCATATATATATATATATGCGTCGAACCCTAACTGGAGAGTGAGAATGATTTCAATAATATAAGAGCCTTACCGTGATAGAGAAGCGTAGATTATAAATATTTGTTCTGTTTCTTAATCATGAGAAGCACAAAACCGATAAGTGTGAAGTGGGATATGGCTAGGCCTTGAGAATGGAGAATGCCGTGTGCCTGGGTGAGTACCCGCAAGTGAAAGGAAATAATATCGGGGGTAATGCAACGGAAACTAAGTCTAAGACTAAGTTAACTCACGTGGCAAGCACATGGCTAAGCCATCACAATTCAATGCCCTACTAGGACTTAAACTCTCAGACCAACAAAAACACATCTTCCAGACTTGTGCATCAAAATGCAAAAACACAAAAAAAATAAAACATACCATACAACCATAAAAATAATAGATTTTATATTTTTATCTTTTTGTTTATTTTATATAAAAATGATAAGTAACAAAAAAAATGAAAAATAGAAAAAATAATCTGTTTCTTTTATATATAAACAGTGAGGCAAGTAACACGCTTATATGCATCTCAGTTTAAGCATAATGTCACTCACAAAACAAATTCAATAGAGTACACCCTCTTATTTGCAACAATCACTATGTATGTTCACTCCTCATAAGATCATCAATGTCAAAGTTCATGTGAGTGTGTGAGTGAACAAACTTATATAAAATAGTAACCTTTTATCTCTTTTTCTCTTAGATATTTTTTATTTTTTATGAGTATTTTCTTCTTATAGATGCATTATTTTTTTTTCATAGATGCTCACAAGAGTTTGTTACTAACCTCAAAAGTCAAACTTTATGCTAAGGCCTAAATACATGAGTGTATTCTCCAAAACACTAGTTTGCACAACCCTTTTCATGTCCATTTTTGTTGCTCATCTTTTTCCACAATGATTTGAGCCACGATTCTTTTTATAAAGACTTAAGGGATAGATCCGTGTATGGTGTTTGTCTTTTTCTCGAATGATATAACACTGACTTTTTCTATATGGATCAACTATTTGTGTTTGTCAAGGGAAGAACTATTTATTATTGTACTAAGTTCAACTAGTATTAGTCAATTCAAGGCATGGATTCCCTCTATGGTGAGCATCTCAATAATAAATATAAAACTTAATTATAAGGTGCATATATATAAGTTTCTCACAGTGTTTTGTAAATGAACTTTGTCAAGATGACCTAAAGAGTTAGTATGCACAAAGTGAACCACACAAAATAGAGAGATGCATAAGTTTAAAAATTTATTTTGTAAGAGCATATGTGCTCAAAACATTGACATATCAAGCATGTACTTCCCAAAAAAAAATTTAGAAACAAACCAGATTTTTTTTTATATTATTTATTAAGAACTGAAAACAAAAATATAACTTAAAACCTGAAAAATAAAATATGCATGTCCTACACTAATAAAATAAAATGCAAGGAATGCAAGATATACAAGTGGTCTTATCAATTAATGTGACACGACATCTTCTTTGATCACTCATTTTACTTTAAATTTTTGGCTTATTCTTTTCATTAACACCAATTTGTATGATCTTTTCTTTACTGTGAAAACAAAAATCTAGTTTGCCAACTTTTAGAGTTGTGAAGGAGATTTACTGATTCATCTCATCAACTTGATTTTCTAAAGTCTTTTTCTTCCTTTTTAACTTTATTTCACCTCTATTTTCTTCACTTTATTCAAGTTAAAGTAATATGGCCTTATATGCCCAAGAATACCACAATGATGACAAGTAGGAATAAACTTACCTTCATACTTACCTTGGTTGGGTTTCTTTTTCATTGATCTATCATATAAGGCTCTTAGAACATGAGTTTTAGACACGACCTTCTTTAGAGCTTCATCATCTTAACTTCCTTTAATAAACATGATACCTTTTGATGAAGTGGCAGCGGATGATGAGCCTTTAAGCTCCATACCTTGGAAAGTCATATACCCCAAACCCATGTGATCACAACTAGATTTTTGAAAACTTAGCATCTCTTCTAATTTCTGTGTTACTGTTTTTTGCTTGCACTAGAAACTTTTCCAATTCTTTTTCAAGTGTAGCCTTTTGATCTTTTAATATGGATACTTCAACACCAGAAATCTTTAATGCCTTAGAGAGATTGTTTTCTCATTTTCCGTAGTAGTAAATTTATTGTACAGCTTCTTGTTGAGTTTCTTTAATTTGAGCACTTCTTCACACACATCATTGTATGCTTCTGTAAACTTAGTTCTTGGTCAGAATCAACAAGTGATACATCCTAATCACTGTAATCACAACCACTTTCAGATTTTGTTAGTGCAATCTCAGGAAAATCATTCACAATAGAAGAAAAAGTCATAAAAGATTTTTCATCATTAGATAATGAGATTGAATTTTCCGAATCTGAACTATCACTAAATGTGATATTTAATGTTTTGCCTTTACTTTTCTTGAAATTTGGACATTCAATTCTTATATGGCCATAACCAAAACATTCATAGCACTTTACTTTATTATTATTATAAGATTTTTCTTTATTCCAATTTTCAGAATAATTTTTCTTTGCAAAAAATTCTTTACCTCGCTTTTGTTTTCCACTAGCTTTCTTGTTAAACAAAAATTTTCTTGCAATAAGATCTATATCCTCATTGTTAAAATTTTCTTCATCAGAAAAATCATTGCAACTAGCAGTATACAATAATCTCAGCAGAAATAAAAGGTTAAAATGTTAGATATGCCAGAATAACTAAAAACATCACAACTTCATTAGAAAATCATCATGTTCAAAATACCAATGTAGCATAGACTTATATACAAAATCATATTATTCTCTTCATGCGTTCTAAAGTATGAAGGACTTGGGCTCTAAACATCAGCATTAGAACTAGCTTCCTCACAAAATTTAGCTCATTCTCAAACATGTGGATCCAGTACTCCATCCATCTCTTCTTGGTCGAATCCTGACACAACTTCTATCATTCTGAGTGATAGTGATCCCATAAAAGGGTAAGATTTATTCTAAATCTCAGTAAGCTAAACAACTAACTGGCACAAAGATAAATCGATCATAAAAATGATAAATATGTAATGCATGAGATGTAGAAAATTAGTATGCATGTCTCCCATCCAGATTCCTTAACATCTTTTAAAAATATGGAGACACAGGTTTTTACTCAGTAAGTAATTTCATCATCATTTTTTAGAAAACATAACTTCTTCATAAAACTTTCATCATCATAGACTTACATCATTATCTTAATTAATAATATAACGTGTGGTAACATCACAGTTCCCCATATGCACTGTGAGTACCTGCCAGTGACCGTAGTACAACTCACGTTGAAACTACGTTGTCTATTTACTCATTCTCAATGCATTGGAAGATGAATCAAAAGTCTTCTAGAGAGAGAACCTCCATCTTCTATCTAAAACCCTCTTCCACCCCATTCTAGCTTGAAGGGGCTGAGGGAAGGAGCCAACGCTCCCACCCCCTCCCAATCTACTTTTCTTTAGTCTAGGTTTTCTTTTTTCTGTGTTAGTTTAGGGCTTATAAAGATTAACTCTTTTTGTGGTCTTAGCTTTTTTTCTGTTTTCTCTTTTCTTTTCGGACTTTGGTTCTGTTCCTCCTTTGATAACCCGCACAAACCTTGACCCATCCTCTCAATGTATCCTCGCATAGATTCCGCCAGAGATTCGAGCTGTTTGGACGGTGTGATTGCGTTTTGTGGTGTCGTGCGGTGCGTCTATGCTGTGCAAAGATGTGAGGATGTCATGCCTGTGCGATGGGTGGGCGAAGCCAGGGATGGGTGAGAGGGACGGTGGAGGAAGCCAAGGTTTAAAGCCTAGGTGGAGGCTGCTGCAGATCGGGGGAACGGAGGATGGAGGATGGACATCGGGCGACGAAGGAAGAAGAAAAGAAAAGGAGAAAAGAAAAAAAGAAAAGAAAAGGAAAATTGCAGGTGGGCAGCGGCAGTGAACTTAGAGATGGAACCTTAAGGGCCTCCACTTGCAATTGGGCTTGTTTTTAGGCTGGGCCATTTGTTTCTCTAGCCCATGCGTTGTGTATTTAGATTTATGTGTATCTGTATTTCGTTTCCTGCAGCTACTTATTAGATTTAATAAAATTCAAAAAAATAGTGCATTCGGACCTTAGTCCGAATGGAGTAGTCCCTCCCTCCGCTTTGGCAGTGTTTATGGTGGGGTTGGTGCACCTTATTCCGTTTTGTCGGGTAATGGTGTTTTGTTTTTCTAGGTATTGTTAACTCTGTCGAGGATAGAGTCATACTATCTCTTAGACTTAGGTCTTTAGAAATCTGTCGTCTGAACTAGACTATGTCAGTCACGGAAGTGTACTGAGAAGCTTCTAACGTTTGTAATTGGCTTGTATGTTTTTAAGTCAAACCTTGTACGTCCTCTTTTATGAATGAATTAAGTTCGTATTCAAAAAAAAAAAAAAAACAAAATTCTCAATGCATTGGTAAACATAACATAACATCATAAAATTGATAACGTGTACACCTACCAGCGTTAGGTGTCATAACATGTTGACTTCGCTCCGGCGTTCTTTAAAAAGAACCCATTTGAAGCCTGTTGACTGTTCTTCGTCAACCCAGGGTTTAACACTCCATTATTAAATACTCCAAAGTGGACAAAGGAGTTCCACCAGGATAATTCCCCATCCTGACTTTTGGGGTCGTGACAAAAATGATTTTTCATGCCATGCTTTGAAAAATATTTCTCGTGACATGTGCGTATGTAGTAATTTTCATGTAAAAATGACATTTATAAATGTAATATGCAAAAATGATAAAAATGTCACATTTCATGTAGGTATGCACTCAATTTATCATATAACATGATAATTTAAGCTAAAAATGATAATTGAAGTATGAAATGAACATTTATCAATAATTCATAAATAATCTATCAAGGTGTAAGTTAGAGGCTAACTTATAAACTTCTGGAAAAATTGCAATTAGTGCCGTAGCTGCATAAATCATGTGTATACTAAGTTAGGGTTAATACTCTTATGGATAGGGTCAAAATCAAGGGTTTCAAAAATTGAATATTTACAAGAATACCCTTAGACTTTTAAAAATTGACATTTAAGCCTTAAATTTTCACTAATTGCAAACGAACTCTAAATGTAACCAAATTTCATGGATTTCATATTTTGGGTATTTTACAACCATCTATGCCCTTGGATTTTCAAAATTCAAAGTAGAACTTGTCCAATTAGTCCCAACCTGTGGCATGCATCCTAATTAATGCCTATGTGTATTTTCAACTATTGATCCCTATGAATGCATGCATAGAAGATTTTCTTTAATCACTAATGATTAATAAAATATTTAGAGATATTATTAAGTCTAATCCTTGAGTAATCCAATTCATCACAACACTTAATCAAAACTAAGAAATCCTTAATCACCAATAAGCTTAAAATCGATTCATGCTTTAAGATCAAAATAAGATAGATTTAAAACCTATCATGGCATATTTCTAACCACAAATTTAACTTTCTATAATCATGTTAGGATAATGATAGATCATATAAAAATCATGCTTAGTACATGCCATAGCTAAATTTTTATTTAAAACATTCAATCATTCACACATTCCTTTAATTGACCCCGTTTTGCATTAAGCATCATAACGTTCTCAAAACTCAGCCAAATTTCGTACCAACACTTAGAAACAACGCTTGAAATACTAGCTAAGATCAAAAGGAAGAAAACTTACAAATTTCGTGGCCTTCTAAGCACTCTAGACTGCCTTACATAAGAACACTCAAGAACTCACCAAAACTCACTTGATTTGCACTCTTTTGATCTCTAAGAAGGGAAAATGCTCTCAAGACTCAAGAGGATGCTTGGAGCTGTGGTGTGAGTGAAATGAGAATGGGAGAAAAGTATTTATAGGAGGCTAAGGGATGAGGGGCGTTGGCTTGGGTGCTTGGTGATTGGGTGAAATGGGAGGTGCTCAAATCTGAAAAATTTTCAGATTTACTTACATGAGCTTACGTCAGCTTGTGCAGGAGGAATAGTGGCCTAGAACCACCATGATTGCCTCTCCACAGTTGCTACATTGATCCTAGAAGGTAGGTTTGGTCGTGGGGCATCATTTGGGTGGCAGAAAAACATCAAACAACCCTTGAAAACAGGTGGATGGAGGTGGTTTCGTGGTGGCAAAAAATCAGTTCGGTTTTGGATGATTTTGGGCAGCAAAAATGAGTCAAAATCATTCACGATGGTCATGGGAATTCTTGGTTATTAGGTGGAGAAGGAAGTGGCGTGGGGTGGTGGTGCAAACTATGGCAGAAAGCTGGTTCAAACTTGACTCAATCGGTTACAACACAAACTAAACAAAGGTGCACCCGATTTGGTTCAAGGAATTGGTTTGTGTAAATAATTTCGTCCAAGGCTCAAACTGACTTTGGGAGGATCTCATGAGGTGTTTAAGGACCATATTACCCTTGAGGACAAACTACAAAAATTTTGAACCCAAGGGCAAAGCAGTCTAAGCATTACAAATGGCAATGCACAAAACCGATTAAAGCATGGTTTTGGCTTGTTATGCCATTTTTCTTAATGAAATGTGGGATGGCTTATCTAGGATATTAACATGGTCTAATCATGGTTTAAGGAAGTATTAATTCTAGAAAAATTGAATGAAAAGGTTTAAGAAAAGATTAAGTATGATTAAGCTTAAAAAAATAGCTTAAAGTGCACTAACCTCAAGTATAATGGTTAATGACCTTAGCCAATTTTCAAAACTTAATTTGGGTACTTTAGATATGATTTGGGCTTAAGGAAACCAATGGTATGGTGTATTGGGTCTTTGGTCTTGAATGATGAAATAAACCCAATCATGACTTTGAACGCTGTGGGCTTTAAAAGAGCCAAATGTAGGTGTTCAAGGCTTAAGGGCTTCTTGGGCTAAAATTAGAGGGGCTCCATTTCCAAATTTTTAGAATTGAAAAGAAACCTCAATATCAACTAAGATGGGCTGAAAAAAGTTTGACTTGGTCTAATTGGGCCATGGGTCCATTCTATACCAAGTTTGGCCCAAATGCCTTATGCCTTCCTTATAGTTGGGCCATAACTAATTTTGACTTCTTAAAGGCTTGGTTCAAAGTTTTCTTGGGCTTGGACCATAAATGCTCTAAAGTCTAAAAAGCCTTACCAAAATTACTAATAGGCTTTCCTCTCTAATCCTTAGCTCATTAACACTAAGCACCATGATTAATGCTAATTCCACTATCAACCTTAATGTAAGTAATTAATCCACAATTAAAATCCTAATATAGAGTACTTAAGGGTTAATTAATCAGGGTGTTACATGCTGGCTACTTTTTCTATAGAATGACATCTACTTAATCTAAAACTGAGAACACAGGAGATCGAAATTAGAGACCTATCGCTTGACTAGGACTTTAGAGAACTAGAAGTATTGCTATATATTAATACAACGATCTGTCTAGAATTACATTTCTATAATACAAATACAACATTTTCTATTGCTCACAAATAATGCTTGGATATAATTAAATTAAGTTATTTTCGTGCATATGTACTTCTAGTATCGGGGGACCTACACGCGATGCTTTTGAAGTTTTAATATTCTGCTTTATTAATGTTGCATATATACATTAATTTGGGCTTGTTATGGGGTGGGCATATCATATATAATTTGCAAAAGAATTGAGAAAAGCTGCAACTTGTGGTTCTCTAAGAAGCTAGTCGATCTGTTGTTGGGATCCTTGAGTAGATTTATGGCATTGTGACGTTTTAGGTCAATGCAGGTGGAGAGTACTAGAGATGCAAAAATTTTGTGTTTAAGTGGATTTTTCAGATTTGTAGTTGTGGTACGTATTTTGTAATTACTATTTATTAATAATAAAATTGGTTTTTTTTTTTTTTTAACAAAAAACAAAACAAAGTCGTTGTGAGGCAAAGTATTCCAAGAGTGGGGTCCTATTATTGCTGAATACTATTAACTGTTGAAAGAGTCGCCTTAATGTTAGTTTAAAATGGACCCAAATTAATGGGGGATTCTGTAGTAAAGGATTATGGCTAACAGCTTTGTCCCCATGATTTGCTACAAAGAATTAGTGCAGCGATCTTGTATCTTATCTAAAATTCTTCCAACTTAAAAAAATGACATACTTAATAAAATGCTTACATAGCGTAATTTGATTTAAAACTAAAATTTTAAAATTTAAATCTTAAAAATCAAATGATCTTACTATTTAAATAATATGGATGATTTGCACTATGTATCGACTAAGAACAAAATAACTCTAAAAGAGATTTTGGAAGAGATAGATGATCAGTATTACACATGGCTTTTTATCGGAGATTATGAAGATACTGTTTTTGATAAAATGGTATTCACAGTCTTTGATTATCAACGTTAGACGTACACCTCAGAGAATATGTTATAAACAAAACAAAATGAACTTTTTTCTTTATTAACTGAAACTTTGATATAATATATACATAGATATATATATAGTACCACAACATGCATGTACAAAAGGATATATATTCACATCGACGTACGTAGCCCACTCAGCTCACTAACACAACACCATACAATTTAAAGTGTAGTGATTCTCTTAACTCATATATGTGTAACACTCTGTATTTTAATGTATTTTTAATGAATGATTATTTTAATTGATTTAAGGATTTGTATCTTGTTTTAAAATTATGGGAGTTTTTAAATATTATTTTATAATATTTTAAGTTGTGAAAATTAATTTCTTATGTGTTTTTTCAGTGTTATTTATTGTTTTGTATTTAAAGTGATCTTTAATTTAAATTTGTTTGTTTTTAGATTTTAATATTTTTATTGTTTTAATCGAGTATTTCATTGAATTTGAATTATTTTATTTATCTAGTAGCTTTAAAACCTTTTTCGTTGAATCACTTTCGAAACCCAAGTTGAAAAGGCTGGATCTGCTTTTTCTTCCTCCTCTTTTTCTTTTTCCTTTTTTTTCTTTTTCTTCTTTTCTCTCAGGTTTCTCTCTCCCCCAGCCGCGCGACCCGACCCGACCCTCTCTCTCCTCTCCCACGCCGTTTCTTCCTCTCCAGCCAGCCACCACCCCGCGCCGCCGTGCTCGACACCGGCCAGTCCATCGCCTCCCCCACCGGCCGGCGACCCCATACCTCCGATCTCAGCCCCTCCCTCGCCGGCAATAGCCCCCACGCACACCTCAAAGCCGCGGCGTTCCATTTGCTCCAGCGCCGCCGTCCGGCCACCTCCGGCCACCACCTCTTAACCACATCATCACCGGCCCTCAAGCAACCCAATGGACCCAACCCCAGCCCCGATCCGTCGATGGTGAAGCCCAGCCGAGCTCATCTCCGTTTTCACTTCTCGGCCTTCTACCACCCATTTCGGCCACCACCCACGGCCAAAAGCCACCACCATTAGTTTCACCACCTCCCATAGGCCCTACCCTATCGTTCCCAAGTCTTCGTTTGACCCCGTGTGAAATTTGGATTTCACTGTGTTTCGGCCACAGTGTTTTTACACTATGTAGTTGCTGGTTTGGTGCTTTCTAGCTCTCTCGTGATCCTCCGAAAATATTTTATAGCGCTGTAAGTATTTCCTAAATAATCTTTTGAGATTTAAATATTTTTTTCTCTAATTATTTATACTGTGATCTGGTTGGTATCGAACTGAGTTCGAGGAGAATTCGGGAGTGGATGGATTGAGGACGGAGAAGTTATGCTTTGGTTATGTTGGGTTTTGATTAGTTGTTGGTTGTGGTTATTGTGAGTTGGTACATTGCATATTGCACGCATGTTCATGTTTGTAAAATGAAAACTAGGTTTTTGTGTAATTGCATTCATGATCATGTGGTTATTTTGAAAACTGAGTTTTCATGAGGAAATGGATTTTTGGGTGCGTGTGTATCATGACCCCAAGCCGAGATGGGGCATTATCTCGGTGGAGCTCCTCTGGTCACTCGGGAGCGGAATATACTGAGTGACGTCCCATGGGTTGTCGCTGGGCGACAACGGGATCGGACGTTGGACGTGCCGACTCTGTGGCCCTTCTGCTGGCGGGGGCTAGAGGATGACTTGGCCACGAACGCACCGGGTGCGGAACTGGGCATCGCTCGTAAATTAGCCAGGACGTGCGGATGGTCCATAGGGGAGACCATGGTGCATATGAATTAATGGATAAATGGTTGTTTTCTGGGAAAATAGCGTGAGTTGATTTTGTGTGTCATTTTCTGGGAAAATGACGGATTACTGTTTTTGGGCCAAAACGTGATTTTTGGTGTGTGTTGCATTTCTTGCATACTGCATTATGGGCATGCATGATTAGTTGCTTAAATATGTTTCTATTTCAGGATTGGTTAGATTATAACTTACATGTGGTACCATTTAATGGTACTGCAGATTTTGATTATGATGATGAAGGTGCCGAGCCTGAGGATTTGGCTCCGCCGGAGGAGTGATCTGGGATCACTCGGGTTATGTTTCTATTTTCTGCTTTTGTATATTTTATGGGACATTTGGTTTATGTTTTAAACGCTTTGTATTTGGATATCTGTATTAAACTAAAATTCTGGTACTAGAGACTTAATTATTATTATCCGCTGTGTATTTTATTGTGCACTGTTTATTTGTTGCACACACTTGGCACTTGTTCGTTGGGATGTGTGACCGTGTATCATCATCCTGACGTCACGATTCCCAAGGCTTTTTATACGTGGGAGTTGGGGCGTCACAATATGTGCATGCATATGAACATGCATTCGCATGACTAAGTTCCATAAAAGCCTTTCATTCCATTTGAGAAATATTACTAAAAATTCCGAGCCTACAACTTATATATAAATATATATTGTAATATAAGATGGAAAGTAATAGGAATATGGAATGTAATAAAGTAGCAGTAGCAATACTTTCTTCGAGGGAAAGCACCTCCAAAGGAATAGTGAACAGTAGAAAATATTCCAGAGATAGGTCAAGTCTCGTACAGTGACCTAATATACTATAGCATGTAAATTACTCTAAAGTCCCTAAATAACTAGGCCGCAAGACCTAACAATATTGAACTAATTAATTGACAGAAACATAATATAGTATGGCCCAAAGATGAGCCCATGGTCCTTCCGCTTGATTAAGCCCAATAAGTTTCTTCACTATCCGGCCCATCACCCATCCTTCTCTACGGTAGCCCACGACCAGAGATTAAACACTTAAGGTTTTCTCTCTGTTCACTTCCGAAGTCCCTCTTCACTTCATATTTCTTCATCTCTTCCAACCTTCGTATCACAACTCCACTCCTCTTCAAAAAACCTTGCCCACAAGGTGGGGAAAGTCTTCACAGAGTTGGTGGTGCATCTCCCATGATGCCTCTTCCGTAGACTGCCTTTGTCACGGAACCAACACTTCAACTAAAGGTTTGTTCTTCACCTTTTTAAGCCTTCGACTCAACACCTCTTTGGGTTTAGCCTTGATGACGCCCTTGTTATCTATAGGCAGCAATGTTGCTAAGGGAGTTACTCTTTGGCTAAGCTTGGGTTTGAGCTGCAACACATGGAATACATTATGTATCTGGGCCGTGGGTGGAAGCTATAGTTGATACGCCACTTCTCCAATTCTTTGCTCTACCTAATATGGACCGTAGTACCTAGGGCAAAGTTTGAGACTTTGCCTGCGACTGATGGTGGATTGTCTGTAGTGTTGCAGTTTCAAGAACACCTAATCCCCAATCTGGTAAATATGTTCCTTTCTTTTTCTATTCGCGTATTTACTCATCCTTTCTTGCGCCTTAACCAGATTTTGCTTCAACATGTTCCACAGTTGCTCACGGCTCCTTATGGTAACCTCCACCTCTTCTATATTTGATGTTCCCGCCACGTAGCCTGTTAGCTTAGGAGGCTTGTACCCATACAGTGCTTCAAAAGAAGTTGTTTTTGTGGATGCATGCATACTTGAGTTGTAACACCATTCGGCTAACTCAATCCACTTAACCCAATCTTTCGGTCTGTCTCCAACATAGCACCTTATGTAGTTTTCCACCTATTTATTCACAACCTCTGTCTGGCCATCCGTTTGAGGGTGGTAGGCAGTGCTAAAGGCTAACTGAACCCCTTGTAGGAGGAAGATCTCTTTCCAAAACTTGCTTGTAAAAGCTGGGTTTTGGTTAGAGACTATTGAACTTGGCATACCATGTAACTTGAATACATGCTTTAGAAATAGCTGGGCTACATCCTTAACTGTGTATGGATGACAAATGGGCACAAAATGTGCATACTTTGTAAACCTTTTCACAATAACCCATAGAGCATCGAACTCTCCTGAACTCAACAGACCATCTATAAAGTCCATTGTAATGTCTCTCCAAGGTTTAGATGGGATGGGTGGGGGTTGTAAGAGGCCACTTGGGAGAGTGTTGTCCACCTTCATTACTTGGCAAGTGTCACATTCTTTAAGAAAAGCATTCACATCTGCTTTTTGTCCAGGCCAATAAAAGTTCCTTTTTAACCTGTGTCGAACCCCATATGCCCCCTATAGGGCTGCTGTGAATTAATTCTAGTAGCTTCATAATAAAACCTTGATTAGCAGGGATATTCAATCTGTTCTTGTAGAGCATCATTTCATTTTTTACTGCATAAGGGTTGTTAAGATCTCCGGCCTGATGTTCATTCCATAACTCCTACAGCTGTAAGTCTTCTCCATATAGCCCTTTTATCTCATTTATCCAGTCCCAACTGGGTAAAGAGATAACTGATAGTGTCACTTCAATATCCTCCATTTGCCTAGACATGCATCTGCTACCACATTCTCCTTTCTCCTTTTAAATTCGACTATAAAGTCATAGCCCAATAACTTCGAAATCCATTTTTGTTGCATGGTAGTTTCCACCCTTTGATCAAGTAAGAACTTGAGGCTTTGATGGTCAGTTTTGACCACAAAGGCTTGACCCAATAGGTAGGGTCTCCACTTTTGCACAGCTGACACTAGTGCAAACAATTCTTTTTCATAAGTTGACATCCCAATAGCCTTGCTAAAAAAGGCTATGGGTCTCCCTCCTTACATTCAAACAGCACCAATGGCCTCACCCGAGGCATCACACTCAATCACAAAGGGAGAGTGAAAATATGGTAGTACCAACACAGGGGGCTGTGTAACAACCTGTTTTAGCCTATCAAAAGCTACTTGTGTCTCCACATTCCAATTAAACTTGTCTTCTTTTAAGAGGTTAGTTAAGTTGGCAGCTATGGCTTCATATTCCTTAATAAACCTCCTATAATAGCTTGTAAGGCCTAGAAAGCCTCTAAGATCCTTGACAGACCGGGGCTTAGGCCAATCTACATAGCTTTAAGTTTCTCGGGATCAACTTACTCCATGTCCAAAAATTAAATGGCCTAAGTAGGACACATCCTCACACCCAAAACAACATTTGCTCAATTTAGCAAACAATTGGTGCTGCCTCAAGATTTCAAATGTGGTCTTTAAGTGGCCCCCAAGTGTGTTTCTACATCTTGGCTATAAACCAATATGTCGTAAAAAAAACTAAAATGAATTTTCTAAGGAAAGGCTTAAAAACTGGATTCATTAAATTCTGGAAAGTGGATGGTGCGTTGGTCAAGCTGAATGGCATCACCAAGAACTTGTAGTGTCCTTAGTGAGTCCGGAAGGCAGTCTTGGGAATGTCTTCTGGTTTGACTCTGATTTGATGATAACCTGACTTCAAGTCAAGTTTAGGGAAAATCTTGGCTCCATGTAACTCGTCCAGCAGTTCCTTGACTACAGGTATAGGATATTTATCCTTAACTGTAGCACTGTTCAAAGTCCTATAATCAACACATAGTCGCTATGTGCCATCTGTATTCCTGACCAACAAAACAGGAGAGGAATAGGGACTTTGGCTAGGGTGAATCACTCCCGAGTCCACCAACTCCTTCACAATCTTCTAAATTTTGTATTTTTGAAAATAGGGGTAATGATAGGGTCGTACTGAAACGGGATTGGTACCTGGCTGTAAAGTGATGGTATCATGGGAATGGGTGGGGGGAAGGCCTTTTGGGGTTGCAAAAATATCTGGATATTGGTGGAGTATGTGCTGTATGTTTGGTGGGATGGGGGTGGGTGTGGAGTTGGGAAGGCTTTCAATAAACTGTAACATTACCCCTTTCTTTTCCAAGCTGTTGCACTTGTGTATGGAGCCTTCCTCAATCCGTGTTTGACCCGTGAGTCCCTTTAATATCACTATAGTTTGATGATAATTAAACTGTAACATCCCGTATTTTAGCATAATTTTAATAAATGATTAATTTAATTTATTTAGTGTTTGGTTCTCTTGTTTTAAATTATGAGAGTTTTTAAATATTATTTTATAATATTTTAAGTTGTGAAAATTAATTTCTTATGTGTTTTCTCAGTGTTATTTATTGTTTTGTATTTAAAGTGATCTTTAATTTAAATTGGGTTGTCTTTTGGAGTTTAAAATTATTATTGTTTTAATTAAGCATTTCACTGCGTTTAAATTATTTTATTTAACTAGTAGTTTTAAAATCTTCTTCGTTGGATCATTTTGAAACCCAAGATGAAGTCTGGATCTCTCTTTTTTTTCCTCCTCTTTTCTTTTTTCTTCCATTTTTCTTTATTTTTCCCTCCTCTCCCGCGTACGCTTTCTCTCTCCCAGCCCGACCCTCTCTCTCTCCTCTCCTCCCCCGTGCTTCGGTTTTCTCCTCCCAGCGCCGCCGCTGGCTGTCCGTGACCCTCACCGCCGGTGTCGTTCGACACCCAAGCTACCGGCGACCATCCCCCTTCAATTTCAGGCCACCCCTTGCCGCCGTTTGCCTCCGAGAGCCGTGCGAAGTCGCGGCACCCCTTCACCCATTCCACCGCCGTTCGGCCACCATTGGCCACCATTTCTTCGCCACTTCTTCACCGGCCCTCTAGCAACATTTTAGACCCAACCCCAGCCCCGATCCGTCGCCGGTGAAGCCCAGCCGAGCTCAAAACCGTTTTTACCTTTACGGTCTTCTACCGTCGTTTCGGCCACCACCCACGGCCAAAGGTCACCACCATTAGCTTCACCACCTCCCATAGGCCCTACCCTACTGTTTCCAAGTCTTCGTTTGACCTTGTGTAAATTTTGAGTTCACTGTATTTTCGACTACAGTGTTTTTACACTATAAAGTTGCTGGTTTGGTGCTTTCCAGCTCTCTCTTGATCCTCCAAAAATATTTTTATAGCGCTGTAAATATTTCCTAAACAATCTTTTGAGATTTAAATATATTTTTTGCACTAATTATTTATACTGTGTTTTGGTTGGTTCTGGAGTGAGTCCGAGGAGAATTCGGGGGTGGATGGATTGAGGACGGAGAAATTGTGTATTAGTTATGTTGTGTTCTTATTGGTTGTTGGTTGTGATTATTGTGAGTTGGTACATTGCATATTGCACACATGTTCATGTTTGTAAAATGAAAATTGGGTTTTCGTGTAATTGCATTCATGATCATGTGGTTATTTTGAAAATAGATTTTCATGAGGAAATGGATTTTTGGGTGCGTGTGTATCACGACCCCAAGCTGAGATAGGGCATTAGTTCGGTGGAGCTCCTCTGGTCACTCGGGAGCAGAATATACTGAGTGACGTCCCCTGGGTTGTCGCCAGGCGACAATGGGATCGGACGTTGGACGTGCCGACTCCGTGGCCCTTCTGCTGGTGGGGGCTAGAGGATGACCTGACCACGAACGCACCGGGTGCGGAACTGGGCATCGCTCGTAAATTAGCCAGGACGTGCGGATGGTCCATAGGGGAGACCATGGTGCATATGAATTAATGGATAAATGGAAAATGGTTGTTTTCTGAGAAAATGACGGAATAATATTTTTGGGCCAAAATGTGATTTTTGGCGTGTGTTGCATTTATTGCATACTGCATCATGGGCATGCATGATTAGTTGCTTAAATATGTTTTTATTTCAGGATTGGTTAGGTTATAACTTACCTGTGGTACCATTTAGTGGTACTGCAGATTTTGATTATGATGATGCAGGTGCCAAGCCTGAGGATTTGGCTCCGCCGGAGGAGTGATCTGGGATCACTCGAGTTATGTTTTTTTTTTATTTTCAACTCTTGTATTTTTATGGGACATTTGGTTTATATTTTAAAATACTTTGTATTTGGATATTTGTATTAAACTAAAATTCTTGTACTAGAGACTTAATTATTTTTATCCACTGTGTGTTTTATTGTGCACTGTTTATTTGTTGCACACACTTAGTACTTGTCGTTGGGATGTATGACTGTGTGTAATCATCTTGACGTCACGATTCCCGAGGCTTTTTTGTACATGAGAGTCGGGGCGTCACATAAACTGCGTGGTTAACTCCTTAAAGCTCCAAAGTATTGGCTCCAATCCCTGGAACTAGTGCACTCCAAGGACTTTGTCACACCCAGCAACCACTAGGACATACATATCCAGTACAAACACTACCCCTTGAATGCCTACATGCACTCCTTTTACCTTACTCTCGCTATCCACTAACTCCCCATTTACTACTTTAACTCGAACTGTATCATTTGCTACTATGGGTAGGGGAACCCGAGAAATCACAGCTGGATCCAGGAAGTTATGGGTACTTCTCGAATCAATGAGTATAATAACCCACTGGTTGCCAATCAGCCCTCTTATGGTCTTAGGACCCATAGATCCAATAAGAACGTGTAAGGAAATCTCTAGGAGATCTTGTAAGGTCTTTTCTACCTTAGATAAATTTGTTTCTTCAATTTGGCAAGCAAACTAGCCAGTGTCTTTCCCACACTCTTCACTCTCCCTAACTATTTCTTCAATCAAATACAACTTAGGGCAACTACATCGACGACCAGGGTGCCATTTAGAGTCAGAATGATAACACAATCCCTTCTCTCTCCTCATCTTCATTTGGTTTGGACTGATTTTAAAGACATGTACAATAGCCTTGTTGTAGGAATGATTTGGTTCTGAGGTTGAAGGATTCTATGGTAGATGGTGTTTACTAGCTGGTGGTTTAGTGTATGGGGAAAATATAGGTCGAGTGTTTGGCTTTTTATGGAGGGTTACTTTTTCTTCTTGAATTCTAGCAAGTCTACAAACTGTAATCACATTGGTAGGATTAAACATTTTAACTGTCAAGCGAATGTCATCTTTTAGTCCACTGATAAAACAACTCAGCTCGTCATTCTCTGATAAACACCTCAGCCTATTAGTAATAATTTCAAAAGCAGATTTATACTCTTCCACAGTGCCAACTTGTCTCAGTCTAGTAAGTTGTTCAATGGGATCATCATAAGTACTTGGGCCAAAACGTATTAGGAGAGCATTGACAAACTCATCCCACTCATTTAACAATTTAGACTCACCAAGTCCTTGAAACCAGATCAAAGCCTTCCTAGTCATGTGAAAAGAAACCAACCTCAAATGGTGTTGTGGTAATGTGTTGTGAAATGCAAAAAACTGTTTTACGTTGTAAAGTCAGCCATGTGGATCATCACCATCACTTCCGAAGTCCCACTTCACTTAGTGTTTCTTAATCTCTTTCAGCCGTCGTATCACACACACACACACACACACACATATTTAATGAGATGTTTCAATTTTAAATGGTTATCTAAATATCTGCTAGTCAGTTACGTACTTAGGATTAGAAGTTAGTTTTGTTGGAGTATCCTAGTGTTAGCTAGCTAGATTAACTTTAGGATCAAATATGCTATATACAATTTAACTTGTGCAATTTGTTTTACCATAGCCTCAAATTTATACAATTTTTTTTTTTATATCTCATTATATGTTTAGATATACAATATATGTTAACCTAACAACTATTCACCTCATAATGTTTTTCTCTACAGTCAATATTAAATGGACAAAAGTCGGATACATTTGACTAATAGATTTAGGTCCATTGAATACAGAGAAGGGGTACAACAATTCATTACAATGGCACGAGCTCATGCAACCACTACAGACACTATTAGGCGTCCGTGTTGTACATGTCACAATAACTTTTTTCGACCCATAAATGTGGTGGAAGGTCACTTTTTACCAAAGGAATGGATCCTAACTGTATAGAATGGATCTTTCATGGAGAGGATGAGCACCTTCCTGAGTTCTGGGATTCTGATGATGATGATATTGTGGTTGATCAAGGCCAAACTCATGAATATGTTGATGACATGGAACGAGATGTTAGATGACATTCGTGCCAACATGTTTGCAGGTGTAACCTCAATTGATCCTAGCATCCATGTAGATTCCACCTATGTAGAGCCTAATTCAAAATCATTTGATCAATTATTGGAGGATTCCTCATGTCCACTCTGTCCTGCATGTGTGAAATTCTCCAAATTATCGTTTATTGTGAAGTTGCTGCATATAATTCACCAAATTCTAGTCAAGCTAAGTTGATGGGAATAAATTAATTAAATATTTAGTTTATAACTTACCTCTACCCTCACGTCATGTAGTTTAACAATGGAAAGATATTAATTTAATTATTTAAATTATAACTTATCAATTTAAATTGATTGAAGTTGAAGATTGATGGAATTGGAGTCAAATGAAGAGGCTTGATATCAACATAATTTTAATCTAGGAATATATCTAAATATTCCCTTTTTTATTTGTTCTTTCTTATCTCTAGCCAAACCATAACTTGAGTTTTTTTCTGCATATACGTTTGGGTAGTGAGGATTCTCACTACCCAAATGTATTTATAATTAAGAACCAGCAGCTTGCTTAATTAGGAGAAATTTTCATGCAGGATCCTCCAATTTCCATTGCTGGCTTCTAGAGAAATGGCATGCATGCGTGGTGCACTATAAGAAAATCAGCCCCAAGCCAAACCCTATGCATACTTGACCTAAATGTTTTCATTAAAAAGCATAAAGAGATAGAACAGAGTAATCTACCTTGGAAAAACGACTTTAACCGAGTGGATCAGGAGACGAAGGGATGGAAAATCGACTCCAACCCATTACTACAGGAAACAAGCTGACGAAGATGAAGAACAAAGCCTTAGAGTGTCGAAAAACAGCAACGTTTTCCATTGGTATGGCCTTGGCATTTGAGAGTGAAGACACCCATTAGTGGATTTTCGGTCGGGTGGAACAGAGTAATTTGCTACTCGTACACGAGAATCACTAGGCTGGAGCAGCGCCGATGTTAGTGGTTTCATTTGGTGGAAGGGACATAACAAAAATTTTGAGTGGGTTTTGCTTAATGTGCAGGCAGAGAGAAATGGAGAAGAAGAAGTTGGGGACGAAGGTGAAATTGGGATTTGGGGGGAAATCTGAATTTTCTGTGGTTTTGGCACTTTTATCATTAAAATGACAATTGCAACGAAATTGTCCGTTGGCATAAGGTTTTCACCCTTTGTAGCGATTTTTTTCACCGCAATTATCATTAAAATCGCTACAAAAGGAAAAAGTTTATTTATTTTTAGTGCCACAAGTGTGTTTAAAATCACTGCAAAAGGTCAAACTAAAAACACGGAGGTTGGAAGCCTCGTCGACCAAGAAATAGCTGTGAATAATCACTTATTGCGGTGATATTATTATCTGCAGACCATAAATCGCCACAATAGGGCTATTTTCTTGTAGTGTAAAGACCATGGAGAGCTAGACTGTCAAATAATTTGACATGTTTTTAAAGTTATTGAAAGAAGCATTTCCCAATGCCCTTTTTACCCAATGCCCTTTTACCCAACACATACAGGTAATTATAATATTCTGGCCAAGTAAAATTTAGATTTCAAGAGTTAGTTTTTTATGAAAACCTCCGTTTAATGGGAAGTCTATTGCTACTTAGGTATCCATCATGAAGTTAATGCTCTGAATGTTAGAATAGAGAGGGGCCAAGACTCAAATAGACAGCCTGTTCAAAATGGTAGTATTGTTATTACTCATTGATGCAAATATGTCATGTAAAACATTAATTTTTTATGGGAAAAATTTGTTTTGAAGTTCAAAGTATGATAATTGCAGCTCCACAAACCCAAAAACGTGGGCGTGGACCGGCACAATCCATTTCCTTTACGAAGCTTCGAAAGCATGGTCTCATTTTTTTGAAAATTAAGGAAGATGAAACAACACCTTGTTGTGATAATGCAATGATATTTACTAAAAGAATCACGTGGGCTGTGAAGCATCATGCAAATATGACTCACAACTCATGGAATGTTGTAGTTGATTTGGAGAAATAGGAGCTCATCAACCGTATCTGGGTAAGGGATACATAATTTAGAACCAGTTTCTTTATGATGTCTGAGACTGCTTTTACCAGCATTGACAAGTGTTTATATTGCAGGATTGACTTTATCCTTAAGTGGACACTAAGGAATCACCGTGACATGGTTACAAAACATCTTGCAAAGAAGTACAATGATTTTCACTACCAACTTCATAAAATATATTTGGGATGTGGAATGCATGAGGATGCACTTGCCAAAAACACCTCATTGGTTGTGCAATCAGTGTGGATGATGTTATGTGAGAGATGGAAAAGTGAGGCATTTAAGGTAATTGGTGTATGATATTTCCATGGTGAACTATGTCTCAAAATTTGAAATACATAGGTTCAAACTGAAGTATTCATTTTCTATATAATTGCATTGTTCGGTTTGAATGTAATATTAATGTTACAGAAAAAGTCCAATCAAAACAAGGCTAATCGGGAGAAACAACAGGTCAATCACACAGCAGGAAGCAAGTCGTTTGTACGGCTATTAGAGGAGATGGTAAGCTTTTTGTGTTTATCTTTCCATAGACAACATATATTAGACATATAACTTAGTATTTGAATGTTTGTAATAATGCACATTGGGTATGAAGCGTATTGGTGGTTTAAACTTGGTTAGCTTCTACAAAGAAGTTAGATGGTCAAAGAAGAAAGCAGGCTTTGTCACACCCTCTACAGAACAAAATTATGTGGGTACACTCTAACTTATGTTCATTGGACATGGGGGAGACCCTTTATCTAGATAAGACTATATATATTGTTTGTATGTGACATTTAATTGTATTTCTTGCTTTAGAATGAAATGATTGAAAAGCTGGATGAGCTTGAGCCTGAGGAGCACATAGACGAGGTGGCGAAAACCATATTTAGAGAGGTGTTGGGACACATGAGATCAGGCTTTGCTAGAGGGCTGAGCGGTTTTGTTATACCTGAGCCAACACCATCCAAAATGTCAACACAAGTTGAACATCTAATGCATGAAAATGGTAGGTACAAAAATCTGGCAACCCAGTACAAGGGCGAGTTGGATGAGCTGAAAAGGAATATACTCCAATTAATGGTTTGGCAACAAGAGTGTGACCAGAGGATGCATATGACATATGAAACAACATCTCAAAGGGAGTCTCTAGACTATCTGAGGGATGCTTAGGTGGTTGAGCTTAAAACTGATTTTTTGGTTTTTTGTTATAAGGCCTAACTATTTTTTGTAAGAAAATGCTACACGCCCCGCTGGAGCTTCCTGCTGGAAGCTCCCGCTGGGGTGTAGGGATGATTTTTAATGTGTTTTTTTATATAAATTTTTTTAATAATTTTAAATATTTTATAAAAATAAAATCAATTCATAATATTATTAAAAAATACTTCTTTAATCATGAAGTAAAATAAAAAATCATAAAAAAATATTTTTTATTTTACTTTGTGATTAAGGAAGTATTTTTTAATGATTTGTTTTTTTACTTTCTGATTAAGAAAGTATTTTTTAATAATATTTTACATTTATTTTATTTTTTAAAATATTAAAAATTATTAAAATAATCTATATATATATAAAAAAACCTTTAAAAAAAACACATAAAAAACTAAGCTACACCCCCAGCGGGAGCTCCCAATGGGAGCCACCAGTGGGGGCTGTAGCATGACCCTTTTTGTAATAAGGCCTAGCAGGTAATCACTAGTAGTACACTTGCAGATAGTCACATCTTTTTAATGAATATTGGTGCTTTTTAGGATGCCTCTTCTTTCATAGTTTTGACAATTATAAGACTGACTATTTTCTGAAGATTGGTTCATGGGTTCAGTCGAAAGGATAATCATCAAGATTGACCTTTGTAAGTATGGCATCCTATTTGATTAATTGATCATATCTCAATTAATACTATCATTGATGTGACTAGATATGTTTCTTTTGTGATTAAGAGTTGAAAATACATTAACACTCAAATTGTAACATCCCGTATTTTAGTGTAATTTTAATAAATGATTAATTTAAATTATTTAGTATTTAGTTCTCTTATTTTAAATTATGGGAGTTTTTAAATATTATTTTATAATATTTTAAGTTGTGAAAATTAATTTCTTATGTGCTTTCTCAGTGTTATTTATTGTTTTGTATTTAAAGTGATCTTGAATTTAAATTGGGTTGTTTTTAGAGTTTAAAATTATTATTGTTTTAATTAAGCATTTCACTGCATTTGAATTATTTTATTTAACTAGTAGTTTTAAAATCTTCTTCGTTGGATCATTTCGAAACCCAAGATAAAGTCTGGATCTATCTTTTTTCCCTCATTTTTTCTTCTTTCTTCCCTTTTTCTTTCTTTTTCCTCCTGCTTTCCCCCGCGTGCCCGACCCCCTCTCTCTCTCTTCTCTCTCTTCTCTCTCTCGCGTGAAACGGACTCACCGCCACTGCTCCGCCTCCGGCCCGCGGTGCACGACACCGCCGGCACCATTGGCTCCCCCGTGCGTCGGTGACCTTACCCACCCAATATCCGGCCGGCTAACGCCGCCGTTAGCCGCCACGAGCTGCTTGAACCCGCGGTGGTTTTTCCTCCGTTCCGCCGCCGTACGGCCACCATTGGCCACCATTTCTTCACCACTTCTTCACCGGCCCAATACCAAGCTTTTCCATCCAAACCTGGCCCCGATCCGTCACCGGAGCCGCCCGTGCGAGCTCCATTTCCAATTTGAAATTCTCGGCCATAAATCACCCATTTCGGCCACCACCCACGGCCAAAGGCCACCATCATTAGCTTCACCACCTCCCATAGGTCCTACCCTACCGTTCCCAAGTCTTCGTTTGACCCCGGGTAAATTTTGGGTTCACTGTGTTTTCGGTCACAGTGTTTTTACATTGTGAAGTTGCTGTTTTGGTGCTTTTCGCTCTTCCGTGATCCTCTGAAAATATTTTCATAGCACTGTAAGTATTTCCTAAACAATCTTTTGAAATTTAAATATATTTTTGCACTAATTGTTTATACTGTGTTCTGGTTGGTTCTGGACTGAGTCCTAGGAGAATTCGGGGGTGGATGGATTGAGGACGGAGAAGTTGTGCATTGGTTATGTTGAGTTTTGATTGGTTGTTGGTTGTGGTTATTGTGAGTTGGTACATTGCATATTGCACGCATGTTCATGTTTGTAAAATGAAAACTGGGTTTTCGTGTAATTGCATTCATGATCATGTGGTTATTTTGAAAACTGAGTTTTATGAGGAAATGGATTCTTGGGTGCGTGTGTATCACGACCCCAAGCCGAGATGGGGCATTATCTCGGTGGAGCTCCTCTGGTCACTCGGGAGCGGAATATACTGAGTGACGTCTCCTGGATTGTCGCCGAGCGACAACAGGATCGGACGTTGGACGTGCCGACTCCATGGCCCTTCTGCTGGTGGGGGCTAGAGGATGACCTGGCCACGAATGCACCGGGTGCAGAACTGGGCATCGCTTGTAAATTAGCCAGGACGTGTGGATGGTCCATATGGGAGACCATGGTGCATATGAATTAATAGATAAATGGAAAATGGCTGTTTTCTGAGAAAATAGCGTGAGTTGATTTTGTGTATCATTTTCTGGGAAAATGACGGATTAATGCTTTTGGGCCAAAACGTGAGTTTTGGCGTGTGTTACATTTATTGCATACTACATCATGGGCATGCATGATTAGTTGCTTAAATATGTTTTTATTTCAGGATTAGTTAGGTTATAACTTACCTGTAATACCATTTAATGGTACTGCAGATTTTGATTATGATGTTACAGGTGCCGAGCCTGAGGATTTGGCTCCGCCGGAGGAGTGATCTGGGATCACTCAGGTTATGTTTCTATTTTCTGCTTTTGTATATTTTATGGGACATTCGGTTTATGTTTTAAACACTTTATATTTGGATATCTGTATTAAATTAAAATTCTGGTACTAGAGACTTAATTATTATTATCCGCTGCGTATTTATTTTGTGCATTGTTTATTTATTGCACATACTTGGCACTTGTTTGTTGGGATGTGTGACTGTGTGTCATCATCCTGACGTTACGATTCTCAAGACTTTTTGTACGTGGGAGTCGGGGCGTCACACAAATGTTGAAATGGATGTTAATGTATTGATGGTAAGAGGAATAGCTCTTTATCAACTTATGGCATGTTGAGTCATGTGGGTGCAGGGAACGAGAAACTTCATAGGTTTTGAAGCACAAGACTTGTTCATTGTAAGTATTCCTCTACTCCACTCCACTCCTCTCCACTCATCAGTAACTAACATAAATGGGAATTGTGTAAATTCACAATGCAAGAGATTGATGTTAAGTTGCACAACCTAAGTTGAATGTTAAAATTTTCATTTTTTGGAAGATGACAAGGTAGTGTACTGCTACTAATTCCCTTAGAAATTGTTTCTATGCTGCCCATTCATTTTAAAGTATGATGCTCTTACAAAACATTGAATAATTGTTGTGTACTTTTATTTAATTTGCAGGTAAACAATCTTAATACTAAAGGTGGGTCATCCAAAAGGCAAAAGCCCAGCTCTCAAAAGTATCAATCTACCTTCTTCACTCCACAACAAGCTTTACATGATGGACATGATGATGGCCATGATGAATTATATATAGCTGTGCTGTAGAGATTAATGTGACTAGTAGCTAGAAGCTATGTTTCTCCAAAGTGATACTAGCCTTGTGTGGCAATATATTTAATTATTTATGGTGGATGGTAGACCATTAATTACGTAAAGGGCAGCACTAGCGTCACCGCTCCCAATTTTTATTGGGAGCCACCGCTAGCGATAGAATTTTTTTTTTTTATATAGGTATATTTTAACATTTTTAAATATTTTAAAAAAATCATAATATTATTTAAAAATTTACTCTTAATCATTAAGTAAACAAAAAAAATAAAAAATGGAAGCGAAAGCTACCAGCGGGACATCTATCATTTCCCATTACGTAAATAGGCTGCATCCTTGATTTGAAAGTTTAATTAATAGATATTATTAAATATATATGTAAGGTGCACCATTTATATATCCTGGATTGTTTCTATTTTTTATTTTCTATTACTTTATTTAAATTCAAGTATTTTTTCTTGGTAAATATATATCGTGGCAAGAGGGCCACGAATATTCTTATATACTGAATAATAAAAATAATTACATATAAGACATACAAATATAGTGGAAAGAGGGCCAGAATATTCTTATATATTGAATAATAAAAGTAATTAATTACTTATATATATATATTTATATATATTAGACCATGGATGTGACCAAAAAATTCTGAACAATGTAGTACTTCGAATGGGTTCATTTACGGCTTGAGGTTTTTTTATGCCAATTAAATTTGAAAGCAACAATAGTCTTTCTGTGAGTTTACATCCCCGATAAAAGTGAATAGTCTTTCTGTGAGTTTACATCCCCGAAAAAAGTGTAGTAGTTCTCCTGCCAAACCTGTTCGACGGAGATAATACAATTGCTGCAGAAAAGATTTGTCAAGAACCAGCCAAAAATATTTGTCAAGCAAAATCTGTACTCAGCGGCGAAATGATGTCACCAGAAAAAAATCCATTGCCACGGAAATAAGAAGTCGTGTATGAGTTTCCGTCCAACAATAAGATACTATTTATGGACGTTCATAATCCACCGCAAAAAATGGAGACTGTGGCGAACTTAAAATCTATCCGCAGATTGTCGTCCCAGACTAAGTGCTGTCGACCAACACCCGATATTGAGACACACTCGCAGATTTTTTTAATTTACGGGAAAACTGGGCCTTTCTGTGGAGAAACTCCTCACCGCAAAAGGCCACCTTTTTTGGAGAGAGGGAGAGAGGGTTTCCAATTCAGTCCAGTTGTCTCTCGGCCAACAGGACATTAGGAGAACCACCTTAGAATTAATTAAGGTGGTTTTTGGATCAGCAATTTCAGCGATATAATATACTTTAAGAATGACCTGCAATAATAGCCAAGGAGCCTTGTTTGCAGTAGCGAGAAGGATAGTGCTGTAGGATATGCATGCTGATAAGGCAGAAAATCTCCGCCATGAATATGATGCTTTTAAGAGATATTGATCCTTGCATGCATGCCCGGATAATTCTAGCGTACGTGCTAATTAAGGGTATTAGATTTGGCTCTCTACTGTCAACACAATCAACGTCTGAAGGGGCACCAGTTTCTACGGAGATCTTGAAGATCATGAGAATATCATGAGGCTTCAAAGTGATGTACCCAATTTGAATTAGTACTAGATATATATGTGGCAACGTTTGGATTATGTCGACAAATCATGATCAGATCCATGCATGTCATGATAGCGACATGCATGGTTATCCTGTTGCGTACATACATATATAGTGGCGATATGGCTTTCAATTTGGGAATAAAAATAGAGAAAAATTATAAAAGAAAATTTCTTAGAGGTGGTTAATTGGGAGCGAGCTGGTGGCAGCAGTACCCACGAGAGGGAGAGAGAACTTCTTGCTTGGGATGAGTGGAATTAATAATCTCATAGCGTACGTGATATTCGGCAACAATAATTGTACCGAGTACTATATATATAATATGCACACATGATGTCATGAATAACGTAATAATTACTTGTTTGTGTTTGGGTATTAAAATCTCCTAAAACTAATTATTTTTGTAAGAGTTTAATTATACAAGTTCCTTATATTAAATCTTCTTGGTAATTGTGAAATTGGTGGGATACTTATAATTAATGTGTGTGTTATATATTTGGAAAGTTATAATAATTTTAAATGCTTTTTCGTTTGTGTGTGAACGTCATATATAACGTCATAGCCTGGCCTTCAAGAAAATATTTCCCAGGAAACTTTTCGTGAGAGTTTTTATATATATATAAGTATATATAGAAATATTTTTTTATTTTTATTTTTACTTTTTAATTAAAGTCTCAAATTTCTTAAAAAAATTAAAAAAAAAAAAACTGTGAGCTTTGTTGTTATTGGAAGACGTTTCGGAAATGTCATAATTAGAGGAAAATGAGTACATCGGGGATTCTACGTCTATCATGATCTGTTGCCGAACTAAATCCAAGACATGATGTTGCCACCAAATCAATCGATATTCCATCTCAAGGTCCCCTTTTTTCTCAAAATTGTCCCATCCACACGATTAGTTTCAAGAATATTTAATCCATCAACGTACGGCTGGATATTGCAAGTTTCTACAGGCAGGCAGACATTGAATTCTGCCCTTGTACCATCATGAAATTCTGTAACATCAAGACGGCCTCTTCCCGAAGAACGTACGTCAATAATTGCATTCATGAAACTGCACACATGTGAAGACACGTACATGACTCATTGTCCGATACCAAAGACCCGACGCAACAACAAAAGAGAGAGCTCACTACAAAAATAAAAAATAAAAAAAGAAAAACAAAGAAGCCATTTTCAACGATTTTAAGATCGGAGGAAAAAAAAAAATTACTGCAAAAGGTCATTATTTGTACCGATTTCAAAGTCGCTGCTCAATTTCAACGCAAAAGTGAGGAATGTTGAGGGAGAATTCGCTGCAAATAGATTTTTCTAACGATTTAAAAGGCAAACCAAAGGACCATTTGTGACATTTTATTTTGTATTAGTGGCAAAAAAAAAAAAAATGCTGTAAAAAATAATTATTTACAATAATTTTTAACATTTGGTGTGTTAAAATAGAAGTGAAAAACAAATGCAACGGATGTGCAGCAATTTATAAATCATTGAGAATAGTCATTTGCGACAATTTAATTAAACACTTTTTATGACGAATTTCAAACGCAAGAAAAAATCGATTTTCTTGTAGCAGCGCTAAATCCTCTTGTGCTGAAAGTATTTTGTACCATACACGTACAGAAGTTAATTAGCTTAAACTCCGAGCATATTCGACGAAAATGAGGAAACGGGGGACAGCATACAAACTGCCATCGAGGATATTCCACTTAATCCCAACAGAAACTACGTCTCAAAACTGATGATCAATATCTTTCTCTTAAACAAGTTCTGTTTTGTAGGAAGAAATTTAGGCAATTAGTTCGCCATGCATGCAGTTTTTGTTCCTTTTTCTTTTCCGGAGGGGAAGCAGCTTCAAGTTTTGTATGTCTTGTCAAAGCTTTTAATTTCCTCGCTTCCATGCATGTTAATCACCACCATTACCATGTCACACCAAGCTTATTAATTTGCCCTGAAGTAATCACTCTCCGCATTAAATTCACGATCAATAGAATTATGATTTGCTTAAACAAAGTTTACATTATCCTAGCTCTTCGATCTTTAACGGTGTGGGGCTTTAAGGAATCTTCAATATAAAAACTGACAACTTTTAAATACCATCACACAAATCATATATATAAATATATATATTTATATATATATATAAACCTATATGAATCAGATGACCATACCAGCTTGACTTCAAAACTAATTCCACGATGCCGCCATGCACATTATGAAGCAGGCCATGAATGGAAAAAGAAATGTAGTACTGGTATAGAATGTTAGGAACATGCCGCGACACGCCCTTGCAAACTCCTTTATAAGGGTCACATTTTCCTAAAGAATGCGTCACATGATATATGTGTGACAGCAAGATATATAATCATGACTCATGGAAGTGTTGAGTATTGTGGAAACTGGTCTACCACTCGAGCGGAGTCTCTAGCCACTCAAGCAAAGGCAAGCAAAGAGGTCACTCGAACACCGCTTGATAGACAGCTCGAGTAGAGAGAAGTCAGTGAGGTACGCTCAATAGGCCGCTCGACAGACAGTTCGAGCGAAGGGAAGTCAGAGAGGTCCGCTCGAAGATCCACTAGACTCATGGCTCGAGTATTGCGGGAAACAGGTTCGCTCGATATGCAGCTTGAGCAAACATTGATAATTTTGAAATTATTAGAGTTTCTGCGGCATGACATATAAATATGTTTTGTTCTATCTTATGGTCGTACAGTGAGTGAATAGTAGTCGCCCAAACTATTGTATTGTGATTCCTAAAGAAATAAAATCTTCTACAGCTTCTGTGGACGTAGGCAATTTGCCGAATCACGTAAATTATTGTGTCGTGTGTGATTGCTTCTTGTGTATGTTTGATTTTACGTTATTGTCATTGTTTTTCACAAAAATTGGTATCAAGAGCCAAAGTTCGGGTCTGAGGGAAAACGATGGCTAAAGCAAACGTGAAAGCATCAGGAATCGAGAAGTTCGATGGCACGGATTATAGATACTGGAGGATGCAGATAGAGGATTACCTCTATGGGAAGAAACTTTATCTTCCACTATTGGGGACGAAGCTGGACAACATGTCAGTTGCTGATTGGAACCTGTTAGATTGACAGGTTCTAGGGGTTTTTCGACTAACCTTGTCGAGATCCATTGCTCACAACGTCATCAAGGAGAAGACGACTGTGGATCTCATGGCGGCTTTGTCAGGTATGTATGAAAAGCTGTTAGCGAATAATAAGGTACATTTGATGAAAACGTTATTCAATTTGAGGATGACAAATGATACGTCTGTTGCATAACATCTGAATGATTTTAATACTATCACAAATCAATTGTCGTCTGTTAAAATTGAATTTGATGATGAGATACGTGTATTGATACTTTTGGCATCATTGCCAAATAGTTGGAAAGCCATGAAAATGGCTGTTAGTAATTCTACCGGTAAATCAAAGTTGAATTATGATGATATTCGTGATTTGATTTTGGCTAAGGAGGTGCGTAGGAGAGATTTAAGCGAGACCTCGGGTTCGAGTTCAGCATTGAATGTTGACTCTCGGAGGAGAGCACAAAACAAGAACTCAAATAGAGGCAGATCAAAATCAAGAGGCAAGAGTAAGTTAAGGCTTAGTCAGGAGGCAGTTTGCTGGAATTGTAGCAAGGTTAGCCACATAAATCAGAACTGCAGAAACCCCAAGAAGACTGAGAATGGTAATGCTAATGTGGTAACTAAAGAAGTACATGATGCACTATTGCTTGCAGTTCATAGCCTAGTTGAAGACTAGGTACTAGATTCAGGGGCTTCTTTCCATACATATTCTCATCGGGAGTTAATGCAAAACTATGTTGCTGGTGATTTTGGAAAGGTGTACCTGGCTGATGGGGAGCTTTAAACGTGGTGGGGATGGGAGATGTTGATATTGCACTCCCAAACAAGAACAAATGGACCTTACAGAAGGTCAGACACATTCCTGAATTGAAGAAAAATCTCATTTTTGTTGGGCAGCTTGATGATTATAGTCATTCAGTGGTCTTCTCAAATAGCACCTGGAAAGTCACCAAAGGGGCATTGGTATTGACTAGGGGTGAGAAAACTGGTAGACTCTATATGATTTCTAGTTTGGATAACACTATTGCTACTACCGTTGCAGAGAGCACAACAGATTTATGGCATGGAGACTTAGCCATATGAGTCAGAAGGGCATGAAAGAACTTTTGTCTAGAGGCAAGCTACCAAAACTAAAGTCAGTTGATTTCAGTATGTGTGAGAGTTGCAGTATAGGGAAATAGAAGAAGGTCAGTTTCTTGAAAAGTGGTAGAACACTAAAGACAGGAAAACTGAATCTTGTGCACACAGATGTGTGGGACCTTCCCCAGTGGCATCCCTTGGAGGTTCTCGTTATTATGTCACGTTCATTGATGATTACAGCAAGATGGTATGGGTTTATTCATTGGAGCATAAATCTGATGTATTTAATGTGTTCAAAATTTGGAAGGCCATGGTTGAGACATTTACAGATTTAAAGCTAAAATACTTGAGGTCTGATAATGGTGGTGAGTACATTGATGGTTGGTTCAATGAGTACTATGCGACTTAGGGTATCAGAATGGAGAAGACTATTCCTGGGACACCACAACAAAATGGAGTTGCCAAACGCATGAACAGAATCATTAATGAGTGTGCTAGAAGCATGAGGCTCGCTGGGTTACCACCTACTTTCTGGGCAGATGCAGTCAGCACTGCCGTCTACTTAATAAACAGAGGGCCGTCAATTCTGTTGGATTGTAGATTGCCTGAGGAGGCTTGGAGAGGGAAATATGTCAAATTTTATCACCTTAAAACTTTTGGCTATCTTTCTTATGTTCTTATTGATTCTGATGCTCGTAGTAAACTTGAGGTTAAGTCAAGGAAATGTTATTTCATTGGCTATGGAGACGAGGCATTTGGCTATCGTTTCTGGGATGATCAGGGTCAGAAGATTATAAGAAGCAAGAATGTGATTTTCAATGAAAAGATTGTGTACAAGAACAAGACTAGTACAATTGCTGAAGAAGTTCCTCAGGAGTCTGATTTTGTGAGACTGGATGACTTACCAGAGGTTACAGTGCAGTGCAGAGATGTGAGTGACGGGGAAAGTGGGTCCAATACACTCACTCCTATTATTCCGCAGTTAGATCCAGAGCCGTCCACTCCTATAGTTGCAGTTCGCAGGTCAGTTAGGACTATTCATCCTCCACAACGTTTCTCACCTACTTTGAATTATATTCTGTTGACAGATGGTGGAGAACTACAAAGCTATCAGGAAACTTTGCAAGATGAACATTCTAGTAAGTGGAAGCTGGCTATGAAAGATAAGATTGATTCATTGTTAGGGAATCAGACATGGAAATTGACAAAACTTCCATCAAGGAAGAAGGCATATCACAACAAGTGGATGTACCGGGTGAAGACACGATGGCAATAAGAGGTACAAGGCTAGACTCGTTGTAAAGGGCTTTCAGCAGAAGCATGGTATTGATTACTCTGAAATCTTTTCTCTTGTGGTAAAGATCACAACCATCAGGTTAGTGTTGGCTATTATTGCTACTGAAGATCTATTTCTTGAGTTGCTATATATGAAGACAGCTTTTCTTCATGGAGACGTTGAAGAAGACATTTACATGCACCAACCTGAGAGGTTTGTAATACAGGAAAATGAAGGTTCAGTTTGCAGATTGAAGAAGAGCTTGTATGGCCTGAAGCAAGCTCCTAGACAGTGGTACAAGAAGTTTGACAGTTTTATGTGCAGTGCAGGGTATATTAGATGTCAGGCAGATCACTGCTACTATGTTAGGCAGTTTGACAACTCTTATATTATCTTATTGTTTTATGTGAATGACATTCTTATTGTAGAGGCTGATATTGATGAGATCAATAATCTAAAGAAGCAGATGTCAGAGTACTTTGCAATGAAGGATTTGGGAGCTGCAAAGCAAATCCTTAGCATGAGCATTGTCAGAGATAGAATCAAAGGCATGTTGAGACTCTCTCAAGCTGAGTATGTGAAGAAGATACTCAACAGGTTCAATATGGACAAGGCCAAACCAGTTGGCACACCCTTGGGCAGTCATTCCAGACTCAGTAAGGATCAGTCACTAAAGTCAGAAGAGGAACGAGACTACATGAGTAAGGTTCCTTATGTCTCAGCTATTGGTTCACTTATGTATGCTATGGTTTGCACTAGACCAAATATTGCCCATGCAGTGAAAGTTGTGAGTAGATACATGAGTAACCTGGGAAGATAACATTGGGAAGCAGTGAAGTGGATTTTGAGTTACCTAAAAGGCTCCTCAGAAATGTACTTGTGTTTCTCAGGAGAGGGCTTAGAGGTGCAGGGTATATTGATGCTGATTTAGCTGGAGATGTCAATAGCAGAAAGGGTACCACAGGATTTGTTTACACCCTGGGTGGTACTGCAGTTTCATGGGGTTCAAATCTACAAAAGACAGTTTCTTTGTCGACTACAGAAGTTGAGTACATTGCAGTTTTAGAAGCTGCAAAGGAGATGATTTGGTTACAAGGCTTCTTGGAGGAATTGGGTAAAAAGAATCAGAAGGGCACTCTCTACAGTGACAGTCAAAATGCCATATTCCTTGCCAATAACCTAGCGTTTCATTCCAGGACTAAACACATTTAGATCAGGTATCACTTTATATGGTCATTGTTGGTTGACGGATAGTTGGTGCTTGAGAAAATTTGTGGAAGTAAGAACCCTGCTGATATGTTGACAAAGGGTGTTACACTTGAGAAACTGAAGTTATGCGTAACTTTAGTTGGTCTTCTAGCATAAAGATAGGGGCAGTGAGTTGAAGAGGTGGAGGATATTATGTTTGAGGCAGAGGGCGATACTATGGGTGTACCAATCTCCAAGTGGGAGAATTGTTGAGTATTGTAGAAATTGGTCCACCGCTCGAAAGGAGTGTCTAGCCGCTCAAGTGAAGGCAAGTAGAGAGGTCTGCTCGAACATCGCTCGATTGACAGCACAAGCGAAGGCAAGTTAGTGAGGTACGCTCGACAGACAGCTCGAGCAGAGGGAAGTTAGAGAGGTTCGCTCGACTCATGACTCGAGCTATTGCAAGAAACAGGTTCACTCGACATGCACTCGACATGCCGCTCGAGCGAACATCGCTAATTCTGAAATTATTAAGGTTTCTGCCGCATGACATATAAATATGTTTTGTTCTAACTTGTGGTTATACAATGAGTGAATAGTAGTCGTTCAAACTATTGTATTGTGATTCTTCAAGAAATAAAATCCTCTATAGCTCCCGTGAATGTAAGTAATTTTTCAAACCACGTAAATCATTGTGTTGTGTGTGATTATTTTTTGTGTGTATTTAATTTTACATTATTGTCATTATTTTTCACATCAGGAGGCAGTTGTCTCTTACGTACTGTTACGATAAAAATATGTTTTTAATGATAAATAAGTACTTCATTATTTTGCTTTTTCCCCTGCTTATCAGTGGGTTAATCCATTCATTAATAAAGAACGGCGCCTTTACAGAACGTGCGCTCATAGCAATTGGCATGTCCCAAAATACCTCAGGACCCATATAAAGGGATCGATGCAGGTCATCCTGACATATATAGACGTTGTTCCAACTCAAGGGTGCAAAAGCACGTTGCAAACTTTTGAGAATAAACAAAACAAGGCACGGTAGCCAAAGCACAACCAGTAGGACCATATTCTCGAATGACGTTCCGGCAATAATTTAGTTCAATTTATAAACGTGCATGAGAAATTACACGCGCTCATAGATCACCATTAACTTCTCCAGACTCCAAGGACAAAAAAGTTGCTTAGATTTGAATATAAGAAAGATGAATGTTATGCGCTAGCTTGTAAATCGTGTCTGTAAAGAATGCTTAGTTTTGAATATAGGAAAGAGTCATGTATGTAATAGTCACGAATTCACAGAAAAATAGTCTCTGTAACAGCTAGGAAATTATAGCCACAATCTTAATTTACTTTCCTAGAATACTTGTAAATCTTGTATATTTTATGCTATACGAGTCTATGTATCAAGAAGTGTGTCCAAAAGATCATTCGATTGTTGATTGTAGGTAATAAAATTTTTGTCAATATTCAAACTTCATCGATCGATAATTTTTTTATATGGTGTGCAAGTATTTTTTACAAGATATGAGGGCATTTTTATAGTGTACTGAAATGTGAGGTGATGAATACTAACAGATAAAAAGAATTTTTCTATTAGGAATCTTAGGAATCACTTACTCACGCCTTAATAAATAATAAATAATCACTATTTTTATTCTTTGAATAAAAATTTCAAGTTAGAGGTGGAAAAGAACAAATTAGGTTACTTCAATCGTGATCATGTGTATTCGGTCGACAGAGTCCTTTCCTTCTTTCTCTTTCAGTGATCTTTTTTCTCTTTGAAATTATTTTACATGTTTCTTTAATAAAGCCGTTCCATTGTATATTAATGGACAGCTAGCAAAAGATGGTTGCGGACTACGTACTCCAAAAGAAAGCAAGCTTTTTAATAGCCTCTTTAGTCAAAGATCATCAGGATGTTGAACCAGGGATCAGAATCCACATGCCTCGAGCTTCCACAAACACGGCCAGTTGTCTAATGTTTCACACCTTAATCTGAAATGAGCCTCCATTGGAATCTAATCCCACAATAACTTGATACCAATTTCCTCCCTAGCCATGGGGGAAATAAGAATTTGTACTAGACAGAGAAGTAAAGGATTGCCAAATTTATTTAATACAGGAATTACTACAAATCATGGCCAAAAAGAGGCCGCACAGGAACGGAGGAAAAAAAAAAAAAGAGAGAGCGAGAAAAAAAAAACAAAACAAAAAGGAACACAACTGAAGAGCCGAAACGAATATTTGCATTATTAAAAGACTTTCCAAAACGACAAATGTCTTAAAGATCTTATTGAAATCAGACTTCACGCGTTGATTCTGTAGACATTGAAGATGCATGGGTGCGGCCTTCTCATGAAAACTAGGAACAAATAGGCAAATTAGCTGGAGGTGGTCGGATGCTTGTTTCTTTGGTGGGCCCATTCTTCACAATCAGAACAGTGTCCATGCCCCAAGAAGCATGCCGTTCCAAATGGCAGTGCATAAACCAAACCCCTGAAGATCAGGTGATCACCACGTCATTAACCATCTACTCATGTATAATGTATCTGTAAAATCAGAGGGAGAGAGAGAGATATGGTACATACCAGGATTATTGGCAATGAATCTAATTGTAGCCCACCCATTCTTAGGAACGCCAATGGTGTTAAAATGCGGTGGATCCTTCAAATTATATGTTTTGGGGGAAGTGGTCTCATTGTAATTGCCATAACCCCTCCCAACCAAATAAAAGCTAAAACCATGGAGATGCATAGGATGATTCTCCGCAGTTTCAACATTAGTCCCTTGGAATACTATTTCTACTGCAGCCCCGTACTTTATCAACGTTACATTTGTTCCTAGGCTTGGATATAATGTGTTATTACCCACATCTCCTGTGTAGTTGAATTCATAGGGTGGCTTGTTGGGAAAATCCTTGGTGAACACTTTCGGCAAACTCCTGCAAAAAATAATGAGTTATAAAATTGTAAAGTGATTAGCATCAATGGATTGCGTTTCTCACAGAGAGTCTGGGAAAACACAGAGAAGTTAGAAGAAAAAATAAATAAAAGCCGGGTAGCATTGGCTATGTACGTACCTGTAATATGCTTGCAATACATCAATCTTTGGAGTCACGAAACTTATATTGTTTAAGCTTGCAGATAACCTATTACCATTTGGACCACTACAAGATGCATTTGCGCAAAGTATCTGGTTTACAGAAACTGCTATGATAATTCTTGTGTTTATTTTTTTCGGGACATTAATTGGGTGCTCGGGACTCGCCAATGCCCTTATGCGAGTTGTGAAATTGTCTGCAGCAGCCATGTCAGTAGCATTAGGAAGAGACGGATATGGAATAGAGGCTGGAAGAGTATAACTGCCGGTATACTGGAGAATCGCCGAAGTATTGGAACTGTCATATGGAGCAACAGCGTCAAAGAAAGGAGAAGCAGCAATGTAGTAGTGACTGGGCGCTTGGTTTGCTGTGAGCAAGATGTCCATGGTTTGTCCTGGGGTTATCATGATGTAACTGGTGGTTATGGGTTTTATATATGCACCATCTTGGGCAACAACTGTGAGGTTGTGCTTTGCGATTCCAAAGAACATTTCTTCATTCATCCCAGAATTTACTAGACGAAGAAGGTATGTCTTGCCGGGTCGGACTGGCAAACGATATGTTGTTTCTGTAGCGTACGTACATCAAGATATGATCAGCATTACATAAGAATTTCCAAAAATTCATGTTAAACGAGAAAATTAATTCAAGTTTTGTTTCTGTAGCGTACGTTAATTTGCATTTTATTCTATTATATATAAATATTAGTAGGGATATTTTTGTACCATTAGAGCAATTATTTGGAAATCCTGGTTGGCCATTGATGGCGTAGGCGTCTGATATTTGTGGATCACCACCGGTTGCGGTGGCATTGTCAATTATCTCCTTGACATCCCCGTTAAACCATTCCGCTGCAGAACCAAAAAAAAAAAAAAAAGGAAGAAACTAATTAGACAAAACTATATTTTTTCCGATGGGATTATGTGAGATCACCTGGAATGGTACTGTAAATTATATTGTACCGAGTATAAGCACTTGTTCGGCGTAGGGCTTGGGAAAGGGATAACTGGTTCCAAGTTCAGGTAAGATGACAATGGCACCGTGGATTGTGGCCCTGGACCAGTCACTATGAGCATGCCACCAAAGTGTTCCTTCTTCGTCTGAAAATATAACCTCATATGTGAAGTTTTTTCCTGGTTGAATGGGACACTGTGTGATGTTCTCGGGACCATCCGACCATGGATTTCTTGGTTGCTTCACTCCGTGCCTAGAAAAGGCGAAGTATTTAGTTTTTGTCCTGAATTTTAATTTCCGACCAACACCTGACTGACTAGTGAGTTGGGATAACAAAGGAGTTAATTTTTGGAGGACTAGCACCAAGGTGAAAATAAAAGAACTACTTTTGGACAACGTCAAAGCTAGCGTTCTGCATCGCCGATATGTCATTATGACCGCCATGAAAGCCGAATCATTACATCATTTTGAAACTTTATCAACGGCACTCGAGCCCCATGACTTGAAACTTTAATTACACAAGTATCCAAGCCAGAATGCCACAAACGCGCGCAGGTGGTCGAAGCTTCCCATCATTAATTTGCATGAATGTAATGGTCGTGTTGACTCTATAACGAGCTTTTTACTAGACGTTAAATAAACTTTTTGAGGACGAAAGAAATTGGGTTCCTCCGCCCTTCCCACAAACGCGTCGCAATCATCACAGAGAGAGAGAGAGAGAGAGAGAGAGAGAGTCATTACCAGTGAATAGTAACTCCATATTCTCCATTATTGTGAACATTGACAAATGCTCTGTCGCCTTTTCGAACATGAATGGTCGGACCAGGCCATTGGCCGTTTACAGTGAACATGCTCTTTGTTGTACACAGTCTTGTAAAATTCGTCTCCCTCAGCTGCAACCAGTGGACAATGATATTAATTACACACGTAAAAAAAATAAAAATAAAAAAATTCTAGACCAAACCCTCTGCCAAATGAACATCTCTGTGCAGAATATTGAAAACGAAACAAACAAACATATGTGTGTGTGTATAAATCGATAATGACTAATTATATCTCATAATTAAGCTACGTGCATGTAGTTCAGTTAAAGCTGTGCATGCCAAGTTCGAGATCGACTTAACTACAAACATATAATCATATTCCGCATGATATATGCACTTACAATAAACCTGTAGTGGTGGACGTTGTAAGCCATGCAATGCGGAGTCGCATTCAAAAACAAAAATCCCAGGATTCCTAGGATGAAACTTATCTTGTTTATAATTTCCATTCTCACCACACAGGAAAATACTTTTTCGATATGGAATCTCTTTCGATCTGTGACTTTCAGCTGGCCTTTAGAATCAATTTATAGAAAACCAGGAGTCGGCGTCGCACTCTGATGATTGTACCAAAATGTTTAAAACTAGGAGTCTAATCTATTTTAGTAACTATGAAAATGAATCTTACCAAACTTTGGTAGCAACTCGCTTTCTTGTTTAGGCCAAATCCATGCACAATCATTTATACTCATTCATTCTAAATGTATTCTAGTCGCGTTCAGATTTGAAATGTTTTGTAATCCGATAGCGAGGTGACAACATTGAGACTTTGATTTTAATAGAAGTTTTAAAAAAAATTAGAGTTCATACAAACATATACAACTAGTTGTAATTGTAAAACAAAAATATATATACATACTACTTCGAAAATTATAAAAGTACCAATATATCCCCAAAATCTAATCTTCCTCCAAAATCTAAACCTTCAATCTTATCAAATCATTTTCTAAAGTGATCTACAAAATGAGCCCACACAATTTAAAACCTCAATCGTCATGAAATCGGCTCCTAAAATCAATAAAATCTAACACTTCAAATTTCATAAGATATCTTTCCTAAAGTCTATAGATTCTAAAACCTTATATACCAATAAGATTAATCCTTGCAGTACACACAGTTCTAGACATTAAATCTGAAAAATTATTTCCTAAAGTCTATCGATAACTCAAAACCTCAAATTATAGTCTACGGAACCTCTAAACTTGACTTTCAGTCAAACTTATGTCACCTTTAGAATTTAAACCTTAAATCATATCCAATTCATGTCCTACAACCTACAAAATAAGCCAATTAAATCTAAAATCTCAATCCATAAAGTCTGTAGAATCTCAAATCTTAACTCTGATACCAAGTGTAATGCCCCGTCACAGAGGAGTCTGGAGAGTTAACTCATGTCACCTAAAAATCATTTTCCAAACACATAGTACATACTCCAATTTTTCTCTATCACAAAAAATATTCATTAATTCACATCAATTACTCTAATTATTCTAAGACAATACAAAGTCTTAATATAAACATCAACCTCCCAACATATCACATCATCAGAGCACAACAAGCTTACAAAATGAAAATCCTCAATACTCATATAAATATTCTATACTTAAACCAATATTCTTAACTCATCTCACCCATACTCCATATTTTTTTATCCTCAGCTGAAATATTCAAATCATCTGAAAAATATTGTGGAGACTGCGGAACAAAATTTTTACTTTCAGAATGCAGAATCAGAAACATTTACTTTTGGAATATAAAATCACATGTTACTAAAATATTAGAGCGAAACTTTTTGAGAATATTTTTATTCAAACTTATTTTGGCATAGCATAACTGAAACATCATATTAGAACATAATTCCATGTTTAACTCTCATGATAGGGTTGTGCGAAACTCGGCGGCCAACCGAGCAGAAATAAAATGTAAATCTTTCCTTTATTATTCTCGGAGCCCCGAGTGTGCACATAGGAAAGTTCACGAAGAAAACCACTTTGTTTCCAAAGTGGGTGCACCAGAAACAGAAAAGTTGGTACCAACCCAAACAAAGGCCACAGGTTTACATCAGTGATAAGGTCAGAACAGAACAAAAACAGAATGTCATGCCAAAGCTTTCAAAATTTCTGACATTTTATGCAGAAATAGAAACAGAATATGGAATATTTTTCATAACAGAACAGAATCATATCACAAAAAATATAATTTATGCATAAAATTTCATATTCGCTCTCTTTTACACAGTTTAGAAATAAAATGTCAAAATAAGCTCATGTCTACACCAGTCATGACAAAAAATTCTTTCTTCTAATACAAAATTTCATGAGTAATACAGAACAAATAATTGGGGTCGTTTCCAAAATTTCTTTTCATGAAAAAACATGCATATTTTCCAAAATCAACCTCAAATCATTTTATTTTATGCAAAATGTAGCATATGAACCAAGCTTACCTGGACTTCTTAACCTTTCAAAAATTTTCTCAACAATGCCGAACAAATATTAATTGTCACCTATAAAATAATCACGTAATTTTCATAAATTTTCAATCGAACACATATTTCAGTAATTAAGCCTAAGATGCTAAAATAGCCTATTTTAATTCCTCAAAAACCTAAATTTTCAATTCCTAAAAATATCATCACTTCCCAAATTCCTCAATATCCAACTTGATCTCTGACTAAAATATTAAAATTGAACTTATTTACTACTGAAAAATCAAACTATCAAATTTAATACTAAATAGAATAATTATACCAAAATATTTTAAATTATACAACAACAATTATTTAATAAATTAGATCATAGTAAAATCACAACATTATCTTTTACTTTTGAAAGAAAACCTTACTTAATACCAATTTAAATTACTTAAAAGCTTTCTGTAAACATAAATAAATTAGAGATTACTAATACATAATAAAAGTTTAAAAGCACATTAATACAACTTGTAGCAAAGGGTACTAATGTAATCTCATTTAATTAATAGACCAACTATTCGGGAAGGTATACTTTGGCATTTTGTTGTTTGAAAACATATAAACCATGTGTGAAGTTAGCTTGCATGGTAGGGGCTCACCAAGAAGGGAACGTGTGATGGCGTAGGGAGCTAGCTGTAGTCGGCGATGGTGGGGGCGGTGCCTTGGGCAGCTGAAAATGATAGAGAGGGAGAGAGAGTGATGAACGAGAGAAGCACACGGTGAGAGAATAAGGGAGAGACCAAGAGAAAAGAGAAAAGCAAAAAAAATGGCATGAGCTTACTAGGGCCTGAGGCAGCGTGCGGCAGACTGGGGTGACGAGAAGTTTTTGCCGGTAGTTTCTGTGTACATTTGCTGTGGTTGATGGCATCGAGGAAGAGCTGGGGATGGCTGTAAGTGGTGGCTTTGTTTCGGTGTGGGAAAAATAGAGGACAACGGCTGGCGGCTTTCCGCAAGATGGGGGAGGGGTGGTGGCGTTGGTGGCTTTTGCTGTTTGAAAGAAGTCTCATCCTGATGCTCAAGGCTATTGTGTCGGGAGGTGGAATGGTGGTGCTCTGCTAGGTGGGCTTGGGAGATGGAGGCTGGACTATGGTGGAGCTGGGACGGCGTGGGTCGTGGCAATGGTAGGTGGAGGTAATGAACTTTCCTCGATCGGTCATCACAGATGTATAGGTGGTATTGTCGACTAGTACGTGATGAGGACTTAAGCTAGTGTAGTTGTGAGACCCAGGGACATGGCCCAGACCACTTGTTTATTTTTATTTTTTCTCTACCCCTTAGCCCTTGAACGACATCATATGGGCAGGTATTTCCTTCCCCACCCCCAGACGGTTTTCCCCCATTTCTTTTCCTCTACTTTTACTGAAAACTGCTCTTCTAATCCTATTTTTCTCTACATTGGCAGGTTATTCTTCCCTTGTGGGCAGTTATTCTCCTCTTCCTCTCTCACATGGTATTCTTTTGTCTACAGGTATCTATTTTCTCTCTCTCTCTCTCTCTCTCTCTCTCATTCTACACTCAGAATCTGAACTACAACCCTCACAGTCGACACTCTCTCTTTCTCTCCATTGCAGATTTTTTTTGGTTGCTTTAGTATTGCGATTTTGGTGGTTTGCTCCCAACCATTGTTCATCACCCATTCATTCAGGTAAACCCTTTTCACACTTTGGGTTCTTTGTTGGATCCAATGCATCTCATCCTCATACACTTTCTCTCTCGCACTCAACAGCCCATTACTACGCAATGCATTTTCATCTTCAAGAGACCTCACATTTTAATATTTACTCACGGGTCAGTCTCTCTTTGAATATCAAATCTTCACATTTTTATTTGTATTTCGAAATTTTCTTTTACTTTTCCCTCAAACATTTCTGTCCATTGTAGTTGTTTTCGTCTCCAAGGGAATTATTTTCTTTTCTGGATAGCATAGCTACGCTATCTTTTTCCACTAATCACCACATGACGTTAGGTGTAAGATCTTGTCGTAAACTTTCTTAGTCACCTGTTTTGTGTGTAAGATGAATGAAATGTGGTTTGTTGATAGTTGCTTTGGAAATAAATAAATAGTAGTCAATCTTGTTTGGTGTCGATTAATATTTAGAAGTGTTGGATTTTCTTTTGTGGAGTTGTGAATGGAGAGAAAGTTTAATTGTATTGCTGTTTTGGTTGAGTTGTTGGTGGTTGCTTGGAGTTATGGGCTGGTGAAATGGGGTTGATTTATTGATTTATTAATTATTTGAGTTTGAGGTTGGTTCGGTGGGTGTATAGGTCAATATTGATATTGTTATACGTTATTTTGGGTTGAATTGTGGGCTGTCCAGATGATTATATTGCTGTTGAGTTGAGTTAAAATTGCTGAAATATTGTTTAGAATTTGGGTCTTATTTCTTAGATTGAAATTGTGTTGTTGGTCTTTAATACTTAGTATATATATATTTTATTTTTATGATTAGGTAACGAGACTGATAGAGGTCGATTTCAAGACATAGATAATACGCTGCATGAGTCAGGTAAGTGGGATTCCTATGCTAGATTTGCATAAAAAAAATGAACTGAGGTTGGTTTGTAAAAATGTGCATGTTGATTTAAAAAAAAAATGAGAAAAACAACCTCAATATATGTTTTGCATTCACTCATGAGATATGTATGAAAGAGAAAAGAAATTCTTTTGACATGAATAGTGTAGACATGAGCAATATTTGACATTATTCTGAAATGTGCAAGAGTGAATATGATGTCCATGAATTTTTGTGCATGTGATATGAAAATGATTTGGATTTTTTTTTGATCAAATGGAAATGATATGAATATTTTTAACATGTGATTTGATATGATATGGATATGAAAAACCTTTGGCATACTTATCTGTTTGGATTCTGATTCTGAATATGGTTCTGATATGATGATACTGGTTCACGTGATATGGTTGCTATCAACATGATATGATATGATATGAGTGCACCCACTTTGGAAACAAAGTGGTCTTTTATGTGTTCTTTCCTGTGTGCATACTCGGGGCTCCGAGATTGAAAAAAAGAAAGTTTCACAATATAATACTGCCTAGTTTGGCCACCGGCGATAGCATAACCCTACCACGGGGGTTAAACATGGTATATGATATGATACGATATGATATGATATGATATGATAAGATGAATATGTTCAGTTATGTTATGCCAAAGTCACTCTAATTTTCTGGAAATATGTTTTGAGATGTGCATATGAAAAAGAAATGTTTAGATTCTGCATACCAAACTATCTAAAAGGCTCATGTTTACATACTAGTATATGTTTTCTACTTACTGAGTTGTTGATAACTCACTCCTTATCTTCATAATTTTTGTTTTCATATGATATTGATGACCTAGCTGAGGATCAGGAATAGAATTTGGAATATAACTAGATATGGATAAAAGGTCGAGTACCTAAGGGTACCATTGTTAGTAGAAGGGTTTATCTTGAGTATTTGAAGTTCTTTATGTTATTTGGATCTTTTGAGACTTAAGGATGTATTTGTTAATTGTATTGAGATTATTGGGAATTTGTGGACCCCTTGGTTTATGTTATTTTGTAATGATGACGCGTGGAGTTTATATTATGTTTATTTGGAAAATATGAGACTGTGTGCTATTTATGAAATCTTAGGAGATTTTAGATACTTTAGAAGACAAGTTTGTAAGTGACAAGCAGTAATTCTCCGACTCATCCAGGTACAAGGTATTATAGTAGTTGGTACCGTCATTAATCCTTTTTTTTTTTTTTGGGCAAGTGTAATATTGTTGAATCTGCTAAAATCAAGAAACACATGAAACACAATCAAAGAAATACAAATTTGAGCGCACGTGAGGGCAAGCGTATCACTACAACAGTACTCTCCATGATCAACTGATTAACTATGCACGTACGTATTCGTCACTTTCTGAAATTGGGAAGTGGGAAATTAGTACCATTCATGAGGATGAAAGAACATTGTATTCCACCGTTCAGCAAAGTAATTATATATATATAAATAGAAATTTACTATGCATAAACCACTATTCACTTTCACACTCCACACCTATAGCTTTTTCATAAGGTGTAAGGGTATTTTTCATAGGACATGAAAGTGTTTTTCATAGGGTATTAGGTGTGGGGTGGTGAGCAGTAGCGGATAAGAAGATTTTTTTTTATATAAATAATATAGGTCGGAATCAAATAAAAGATATGAAAACCTATCCTCTTGTACCATTGTTTTCAGCTTCCACCACCCTCTTTGTTATTAGGGCTTGTTTGGAACTAGATCTGATCCTAAAATTCTCATGTCATGTCATGTCATCTCATTTCATCTTATTTCTAAACATAATTTAAATACAAATATTTTCAACTTAATCATTACAACTTTTTCAAACTTATCATTACAAATTTATCAAACTTTCAAACAAAAAATAAAAAATAATTCAATTTTTTCAAATCTCCAAATAAAAATACTATTATAAAACTATGTTCTAACAAAATTTTAACTTATAATATTTTTTATTTAACCTTTTCTCTCTCCTTTTCTAAAATCTAAAAAAATACTTAACTCAAACTATCTCACCACTATTTACAAACTATCTTACTATTCTCTACAAAATTTTCATATTATTTCACTCCCAAACGATCCCTTAGTTTCATATTTATTTACTTGCAAGCTAAACTAGAATGAGGAAAAAGCTACTGAATTATCGTACAAGAGGATAGGAGTTAACGATAGATAAATGGTGCAAGTTATAAATTATTTACTTGCAAGCTAAACTAGAAAACAATAGTACAAGAGGATTGGAACGATAGATTTTCTTTAGTTGCAAGCTAAACGATAGCTTTTATTTACTTGCAGGCATTTCATATGGGATTATTTTTTACAAAAATGCTGAATACACTCCCCAAAAATGCTGGGGAGTCGGCTGCCAAAGTGGAAAAATAAAAATGGCGTGTTTCATAATGCATGAATCGTTCCACAGCGATGACCTCCCTCCCACAGCCAATCTCTCGACCTTGAACGCAAAGCAAATGAGATTTCTGATTTCTTTTCAAAATGAAATCGCTTGCCGTAGAAGTTTGTTTTTTGGCACTGCCTCTGCTGCTTTCCAAGTTGGTCTTGTCCCCATTAATTATCATCTAAGATTTTTTCTATGCCAAAGGATATTTTGTCTGTAATACCCTATAAAGATTCAGTGACCCTTGTATAGTGTGGCTGAAATCCTCCAAAGAGGATTGAGGCTATCGGTTTCATTATATAGAATGTATTTACAATTGGAAAGTCCTATATAATAGGAAACAAATTAACAAAATATATACAGTTGAGATTATCCTATACACTAGGGAAGGAAAGATATGTACAAGATAAAATCATCTAAGATCAAGGAAAGAATCCAAAGAGGATTCTTCTTTATCACCCCCTTCAAGCTGAGCATGGCAAAAGGAATCACGTGAAGTTTGTTACGGAAAAGGAGAAACTGAGGCTTGGTGACTCCCTTGGTAAATGAATTAGCAAGTTGAAGATGTGAGGGAACAAAGGCGACTTTTAAAGAACCATTGGCAATTAATTCACAAACAAAATGGTAGTCAAACGCAATATGTTTAGATCAAGGTTGAGTGACAGGATTGACTGCCATAAAAATAGCACTCTTGTTGTCGCATAATATTTTTGGAGGGGAAGGTATTTGAAGACGTAGATCACGGAGTAGCTGAACAATCCAAGCAACTTCAGTGGTAGCAACGACTAAGGATCTATACTCAGCTTCAGCACTGGAGCGAGAAATAGTGGATTGTTACTTGGAGCACCAAGAAAAAGGATTAGTACCTAAGAAGATAACATGGCTGGTGGTAGACCGACATGTATCAGGACAACCCACGCAATCAGTATCAGAATAAGCAAGCAACTCACGAGAGGAGGTGCGGTGGAGTTGGAGACCATGATAGGGTGTGCCTTTAACATAATGCAATATGCGTTTGAGTGCATGAAAATGATCTTTAGTTGGAGCAGGCATGTACTAGAAAATGGAATTGACACTGAATGAGAGATCAGGCCGAGTAATTGTCAAATACTATAGAGCTCCAGCAAGAGACCGAAAAAGGGTGGTATCCGAGAAGAGCTTCCCTTCGGTAGAGAGATGGTGACCAACTACAAATGGAGTGGTAATGGGTTTGGCCTCAATCATGTCAGCACGCTATAGTAGATCAAGAGCATACTTGGTTTGGTTAAGAAAAAAGCCTTGAGAATTAGGTTGAACTTCGACACCAAGAAAATGGTGTAGAGAACCCAAATCGTTCATAGCAAATTCGGTGGACAACCGTGTAATAAGAGTCTTTATCAAAGCAGGATTGTTTGTAACACCCCGTAGTTTAGTGCATTTTTCAAAGAAGGATTATTTTAATTTATTTTAAAAATTCATTCTCTTATTTTAAAATTTAAGGAGTTTTGAAATATTATTTTATAATATTTTAAGTTGTGAAAATCATTTTAATGGATTGTTATTTATTGTTTTACATTTTAAAGTGATCTTTAATTTAAATTGGTCTGTTTTTGGATTTTAATACTTTTACTATTTTAATGGAGCATTTTATTGAGTTCGAATTATTTTATTTATCTAGTGATTTTAAAATCTTTTTCGTTGGATCACTTTCGGAACCCAAGTTGAAAAAGCTGGATCTCCTTTTTCTTCCTCCTCTTTTTCTTTTTCCCTTTTTCTTTTTCTTTTCTTTTTTTTCTTTTTCTTCTTTTTCTTCCGGTTTCTCTCTCCCCAGCCCCGCGACCCGACCCTTTCTCTCTCTCCTCTCCCACGCACAACTGGCCTTCAGCCACCTGCACCACCGCCGACTGTCCGTGGCCTTCACCGCCAGTACCACCGGACTCCCCAGCCGCAGGCGACCAACCCCTTTCAATTTCAGGCCACCCTTTGTAGCCGTTTATCTCCGAGAGTCGTGCGAAGCCGCGGTACTCCTTCACCCATTCCGCCGCCGTCCGGCCACCATTTCTTCACCACTTCTTCACCGACTCTCTAGCAACATTTTAGAACCAAACTCGGCCCCGATCCGTCACCGGAGGCACCACAACGAACACCCACTCCGTTTTTCACTTCTCGGCCTTCCACCGCCGTTTCGGCCGCCACCCACGGCCAACCTTCGATACTATTAGCTTCCCCACCTTTCATAGGCCCTACCCTACCGTTTTCAAGTTTTCGTTTGACCCCGTGTAACTTTTAGGTTTCACTGTGTTTTCGACCACAGTGTTTTTACACTGTGGTGTTGCTGTTTTGGCGCTTCCAGCTCTCTCGTGATCCTCCAAAAAATATATTAAAGTGCTGTAAGTATTTTTCCAAACATCTTTAAGGTTTTAATATATTTTTGCACTGACTGGTTTATTATATCTGTGATTGGTTGTGTTGTAATTTGGATTGATCGTTTGAAATTTACTGTTGGATTGGTTGTTGGAATTTATTGTTGGATTGGTGCATTGCATGTGCACGCATAATCATGATTGTGTTTATTGAAAACTGGATTGTCATTTGTGGGAAAAAGGAAAGGAGACTGTAGGGATGGTGGTAAGCAGGGACGATGGTATAGTCCTGCCTGCGATTCCCGCCTACGGTGTACGCGTAAGGATGGTGGTAAGCAGGGATGGTGGTGTTGTCCCGCCTGCGATTCTCGCCTACGGTACACGCGATAGGGATGGTGGTAAGCAGGGATGGTGGTAAGCAGGGATGGTGGTAGAGTCCCGCCTGCGATTCCCGCCTACAATGCTTTATTGGGTTTTTGTGTTGTTTGGAAAGGAACTGTAGGGATGGTGGTAGCCTACGGTGTACGTGTAGGGATGGTGGTGTTGTCCCGCCTGCGATTCCCGCCTACGGTACACGCGGTAGGGATGGTGGTAGAGTCCCACCTGTGATTCCCGCCTATAGTGCCTAATAAATATTTTTGTGTAAATCGTTCTTGGGAAAATGATATTTTTGGGTTTGGTGCTTATATGATCATATGCATGCATGTTGGTTGCATTAAATGTATTTTTATCTTAAAGATTGTTTGGATTATTACTTACCTGCGGTAATATTTTATGGTACCGTAGATTTTGGTGCAGATGAGGACAAGGACGACGAGCCTTAGAGGTCGGCTCCGTGGTTAAGTGGCATGTGGTTGCTGCTGTTTTGGTTATGGGATTTGTTTCCCATGCGTATGTATTCGGTTCTACTATATTTTCTTGGATGACTGTATAACTTTCAGTATACTTGTATTTTGGTTATTTTTGTATTAAATAAAATTCTGGTACTTAGTATATTTATTTATTTTAACCGCTGCCACTCTTTGGTGCTCTGGTGGCACGTTGCATACACTTGAGCACCTATCGTTGGGATGTATGACCCGGGTTGTCATCATCCTGACGTCACGATTCTCGAGAATTTTTATACGTGGGAGTCGGGGCGTCTCATTGTTTCCAGTAAGCACCATGTCATCGACATAGAGCAAGAGATAAACGTTGCTTGCCGTGGTGTGATGAAAAAACAGAGAAGAGTCAGCCTGACTGAGAAGAAAATCAAGTTTCATAAAAAAGGAGCTGAAGCGTTGGAACCAAGCAAGAGGGGCTTGTTTTAGTCCATAAAGAGCACACTTGAAATGGAACACAT
>QEOT01124277.1:88182-98182 GCA_003123785.1 Pterocarya stenoptera | reverse complement strand
GAAGGAAGTAAAAGGAAAGACAACAAAAGTGAAATACAAACAAGGAGGATATAGAAACTTTGCTAACAGGTATACAAAAATGCATCATAAATTCATTTCATTATCCATATAGGATTACAAAGAAGAAAATTACATCATCAAAATTACAAGAAGAAAAGTACGTCCATGCAAAGAAGAAAATTACATCATCAAATCCCAAGGACTATAAGAAGAAAAGTACATCGTCAAATATTACAAGGAACAAAAAGAAAACTTTGTCTGGGCAGAATCTGAGCTGGGTACACAGCATTGCGGTATCCTTCCAGAAAGATACTGACTAGGGCGTTCAGTATTGTGGTATCTTCTTAGTAAGAGGGGCGTCCTGTGGAACCCCACCCAAATTCCTAGAAGAGCGAATTGGGTTTAGGGCCAGCAGCGGTGGACGACGTGGAGGGCAGACAGATGTTGAAGTAGCAAATGAAATCAACTTCGGAGAGTTGATTCCTACCTTGAACCCTTTGTTCCTGCCCTCCTCTATCTCCACCATCATACCACCTCCTTGTCCTTCCCCTTTTGCTTACGGGGGTCTGCTCCCGAAGCTGTTGCATCAGAACTCGTTGCCTACTACTTATGAGCGGACAAAAAGGTTAAGATATATCATCTACCCAAATCTTCAATACAATTTGATCTCTTCATCTCCTATATAGAAACTAATTTAAGCTTTAAAGGTACAACGGACCCCAAGGTCCCCTTTATTCACTATGCAGGTTTCAACCCGAGCACTGCTAGTGCCGAGTTGCTCAGGCCTGCGAAATACGACATCAATAGTCTGCATCAACGTTTGCATCAAATTTTTTATTTCACATTTCGCACAACTTCATATCTTTCGAAACTTAACAAGAAAATAGAAAAGACCACCATTTCGATTTCTTCTCCAATACAAACTTCAAATACTTGGTAAATCTGCATCTACAACTTTTTCCCCAACTTCTTCTCAAATATTTGCATCAGTTTTATATATATTTTTTAACTTTTTTTTATCACTTGGTAGCTCTGTTTTTCGTTAATCCTACTTCATTTTATTTTTTTCTCACTTATTGAGCTTAACTATCAGTTAAATAGAAGGTGCTATTTTGAAGAATCTGTGAATTTTAATGATTTTGATAGGGAATAAATTATCATGAGAATAAATAGGAAATAAATATTTTAATTATCATGAGAATAAAAAAAAGAAGTAGAGATGAATATTTTAATGGAATGAAGATAGATTTAGAAAATTTGTTATTTGATGTCTATGAAAATTGGCTAGCTAGAATGAAAAAAAGTAATTTTTCAAGTCAAATTTTGATTAAAGAATAGCTAATTCACTACTAATGCTCGATGAGCCATCAGTTAATCATTTTGATTAGCATATACATCAATTCAACAAATATGTCTTCAACTGTAGCTCTAGGCACCATATTTTTAATTTTATTTCTCTTCGAACAACAACATCCTCGCATTCCCATTACTCTCTCTCTATCCTCAAGTGCGCCTCGTTCCATACTAGCCCTCCCTCTCTGCGAATGAAACTCCCTTGCTGCACCACCCACCACAGCATCATTTCATCATCAGTACCCCCTCTCTTTATCGTATTTGTCTCTACTCTCACACTATTTTCTCTCTTTTTGGCAAAATTTGGGTCTGGATCTAGAGAAATTGGATCTACCAAAAACTTTATTGACTCGTTTGATATGGCGTTGTGACTTACAAAATTGAGCTTGAAAATTTGAGGCTTCTTGGTATTAGGATTTTGAGGTTGGAAATTTGGGGCTTCTAGGAATTATGATATATATATTGTTGAGGTTGAAAATTCGGAGGCCTAGTGATAATAGTTTTTTTTTTTTGGTAATGGCAGAGAAGAGAATTCTTTTGGATTTACCTTTTTCCGCAATAAATCCTCTTCTATCATGTTTTCCAGAGTTTCCACTATTACCAAGAATGGGGTTTGATGACATGCGAGAACGTTCTAGCTGCAAGATTAAAGAGTCCTTGTGAGAAGTATAGTCCGGAAAAGGCAGGTGCCTCTATTTCTATTGATCCTTCCAAAAGAACAACACTAATTAAAGGGAGACTGTGCTAAGGTAGGATTTACACCCTCCAATATACTTGTGACATGTATGATTTCTAACAAATAAAAAATACAAGTGATTGTAGGTAACCAAATCCCCAAATCCCGTATACTTCATCTCTCTCCCCTAACCTCTCTTGCAGGCTTTCTCCTCTCTCTCTCTCTCTCTCTCTCTCTCTCTCTCTCTCTCTCTCTCTCTCTCTCTCTCTCCCCAAGCCATCACATTATGTTTGTGTTTATAGTTTAAATGCAAGGAAATGAGTTTGATACTTACTGAACTGCCTAGAACTAGAAGATTTTTTTTTGTTTGATGCTCTCATTATTCCAGTGCTCTTCTTTGGAACCGATTAATGGGAAGAAATGTTCTTCGAACTAGCTTTTCTGGAACAAGGAAAATTCATGCCTATGCTCATTACTCAAAAGCTTCTAGAAATGGAAATATTTTAGCTGTAAATTCTGATGGTCACATACCTTCATTTGTGCCTATACATGTAAATTCATCACCACGGAGCAGACATTCGGCTTGAGAGAGAGAGAGAGAGAGAGAGACAGATAAAAGCGACGGGGGGATGGGGATCATATACAAATTTCCTGAGTCTGGATGTGTTTTTAACTTCTTAGGAAGTACACGTGTCTTGTGATGCCCCGACTCCCATGTACAGAAATGTGAGAATCGTGATGTCGGGATGATGACAACACGGGTCACACATCCCAACAATAAGTACTCAAATGTGTGCAATATACAAAAAGAGCACCACAAAAATTCACAGCGATTAATTAAAAGTAGTCAACTAAATACTAGAATTGTTTAATACAAATATCCAAAATAAATAGCCGTAAAAGTTTTACAGTTATCCATTTAAAATATAATACAAATCACATACATACAAGAGTGGAAACAAATTCCATAAAATCCCAAATGACCACATGTCATTCCTCCAGTGGAATCGATCCCTCAGGCTCCACTTCCTCATCTGCATCAAAATCTATGGTACCATAAAACGGTACGGCAGGTATGTAATAATTCAAACAACCTACGAGATAAAAGTGCACTACTGTAACCAACATGGGTGCATATGATAAAATATGCATCAGACCCAAAATATCATTTTTTCCAAAAATGAATATTTTCCAACACACGCCAAAATTTCATTTTGGCCCAAAAATATAATCCATCATTTTTCCAGAAAATGGTTCACATAAAAAATCATTTTATCCAACACACGCAAATATCCATTTAACAAAAGTCCGCCATTTTCTTAGAAAATAATCCATTATCCAATTTTATCGTATGCACCATGATCTCTCATATGGACCATTCGCACATCCTGGCTTCCTTCGCCACACCACCGGAAACGATCGTGGGTGTGACTTCGTAACGAACAATGCCCAGTTTCACGCCCAACGAGTTCGTGGCCAAGCATTCTTTAGCCCCTGCCAGCATGAGGGGCCACGAAGTCGGCACGAAAGCGTTTGTGACGCCTCGACTCCCACGTTCAAAACAACACGGATCACGCATCTCAACGACAAGTGTTTAAGTGTGTGCAACACGCAAAAGTGCATAACAAAACGCAGCAAATAAATAAATAAGTCAACTAAGTACCAGAATTGTTTAATACAAATATACCGAAAACAAAAGCGTTTTAAAAGCAATACCACTGTCCCAAAAATAATACAAGAGCTGGAAATACAAATACAAGTGATCCCAGATCATTCCTTCAGCGGAGCCAAATCCTCAGACTCAACAATTGCATTATCAATATCAAAATTTACGGTACCAGAAAATGGTGCCGCAGGTAAGTTATAATCCAAACAATCCAAGATAAAAATGCATTAATGCGACCAACAGGCATGCACATGATGAAATATGCCTTAACCTCAAAACATCATTTTTTTTTTAAATGAATATTTTCCAACACACACCAAAATTTCATTTTAGGCCAAAAATAATAATCTAGTCTTTTCCCAGAAAATGATTCGCATAAAAATATTTATAAGACACTGTAGGCGGGAATCATAGGCGGGACTCTACCACCATCCCTGCTTACCACCATCCTTACCGAATGCACTATAGGCGGGACTATACCACCATTCCTACTTACCACCATCCCTATAGCGTCTATCATAAGCGGAAATCACAGGCGGGACTATACCACCATCCCTGCTTACCACCATCTCTACAGTTCCTTTCCACACAAGAGGTACCCATTAGAGCACTGTAGATGAAAATCACAGGTGAGACTCTACCACCATCCCTCTCGACTGCACTGTAGGCGAGAATCATTGGCGAGACAACACCACCATCCCTGCTTACCACCATCCCTACAGTCTCTTTTCCTTTTTCATACATAAAAATCCAGTTTTCAATAAACACATGAACATGAATGCAATTACACGAAAACTCAGTTTTCATTTACAAACATGAACATGCGTGCACATGCAATGTACCAGACCAACCTCAATATCCAACAACCAACTAGTATACAGTAAATGAGTGTTAGTGTAGAAATATATTTAAATCTCAAAAGTTATTTGGGAAAATACTTGCAACGCTATATAATAATTTTCGGAGGATCACGGATGCGCTAGAAGCCACAAAACAGCAATCGAACAGTGTAAAAATACACTGGCCATGGGTCTCAAAAATTCACTTTTGAACAGGGTCAAACCAAGACTCGAAATTGCTAGGGTAGAGCCTAAGGAAGTCGGTGAAGCTAATGGTGGTGGCTTTTGGCTGTACGTGGCGGCGTAGGTGGCTGTTTAAGGCTCAAAATGTCAAAATCGGAGATAAAAATAATGGAGCTTCGCCGATGACGAATTAGAGCTGGGGTTGAGTCCATTAGGTAGCTGGGAGGTCGAGGAAGATGTGGTGAAAAAATGGTGGCTGGAAGTAGCGCGACGACGGCAGGCGAGCACAAGAGATGCCATGGTTTTGAGGTGTGCGAGTGGGTTAACGGGGCACGAGAGGGGCTGATATTTTAAGGGAAGGGTCGCCACGGACGGTGCACGGCGGCATAGTGGTTCCATAGCCCGTTCAGGCTTCACACGGCTAGGGGAGAGAAGGAGAGAGTGTGGGAGGTGGTGGCCGGGGTGGGTGAGCTCGCCGGAAGGTGGGGAAGCTGATGGGCTGGGTGGTGACGCTAGACGGTGGCGCACGGCGTTGCTAGGAGTTGAAGAGAAAATGGACAGGAGAGAGGAAGTGGGTGTCGCGCATGGGTTGGGAGAGAAGCAAGGAAGAAAAAGAAGGAAAAAAAAGAAAGAAAAAGTGAGGGAAAGAAATGAGATCCAGTCCTCATAACTTGGGTCACGAAATTGATCCAATGAAAAAGATTTTAAAACTGTAAACTAAATAAAATAATTCAAACACAGTGAAAGGATTAAATAAAACAATAAAAATTTTAAAACCCATAAACAAACTAATTTAAATTAAAGATCAATTTAAAATGCAAAACATTAATTAATATAAAAGAAAAGCATAACAAAATAATTTCCATATCTTAAAATCATAAAATAAACTAACGAGAAACCCAATAAATTTTAAAACAAGAGAACTAATATTTAAATTAATTAAAATAACCTTTCAGTGAAAATATATTAAAATACAGGGTATCACAGCGTTACCATCCCGTTCGATCCCGTTGTCGCCCAGCGATAACCCAGGGGATGTCACTCAGTATATTCAGCTCCCGAGTGATCAGAAAAGCTCTACCGAAATAATGTCCCATCTTGGCTTGGGGTTATGACACACGCACCCAAAATCTTTTCCACATGAAAATCCAGTTTTCAAATATCAACATGAGCATGAATGCAATTACATGAAAATTTAGTTTTCATTTACAAATATGAACATGCGTGCAAATATGCAATGTACAAGACACAACATCAATATCCAACAACCAACAAATCCCAATATAAACTAATCACACGAACAACTTCATCCTCCAATCCAACCGACTCCCTTATTCCTCAGACTCTGCCGGCACAACCAATCAGTACACAATAAAAATGAGTTAGTGTAAAAATACATTTAAATTTTAAAAGTTATTTGAAAAAATATTTACAGTGCTTAAATGCAAATTTTTGAGTAAGAAGAATAATGAAGCTCTCGGATAGACCTGCAACGGTGAGAAAGAAAATAGATGAAAAAAATTAATACTAAAGCAAAAAAAACAGAAGAAACGAAAATCAGGATAAAGAATCGAAAATGACCGAAAACAAGAAGAAAGAACCGAACTCAGACCTGCAAATTCACTGGTTTATGGAGGAAAACCGAAACCAAAAATGGAGAGGAAGAAGACACAGCAGACTGCACAGGCTGTTATGACCCTTCTGAAGATGAAGAATGGCGGGCAGGAGAAAGAGGCTTGTCGTGAGGAAGAAGACAAGTGCAAAATGAGGGTCTCGAACTGGAAGAATGAATGAATTGAAGTTAACACAAATGGCACCGTATGAAATAAGGCCTTGTAAGAAGAAACGCACCGTATAGCTTATAGACGGTGTAATTTTACTATGTTTTCTAGAAGCTTGGTTTGGGGGGTTATTTTAGTAATTTCCCTGGTAAAGTTTGTTAAGTCTCACGCCAAGGGTGGGACTCGGGATTTCTGAATCTGTTAATGTTTTTACTTGGAGGAATAGGGTGGCCTCGAACACAACCTTGCGTATGAATTCCAGTAGATTGCATCTTCTTCCTGTGTTCACCATTTCATCATACACTTATTTCCAGATTTACATACATCCATTTTAGCATCATAACAATTGGTATCAGCTAGCAGTCGATCCTAATGGACAGGGTAAGATTCAACGAAGAGCAAACAAAGTTGCTTAAAGAAATTTTAGATAAGTTGTTTAAGGTGAAAGAAATAATGAACGGAACGCAAGAAATTTGTAAGAGAATGCAGCAAAGCTTTGTAGAGATTAAGCAGACTCTCCGGGAAGGGCAAGACGAAGAAAAGACAGTGGAGTTGGAAGAAATCGTCCATACCACCATTCCAGAGAATCTTTAGGACATTGCAGATGGCAACAAACTGCCCTACGGGAATACAGTGGTCGCGATAGAAAATGCGATGGAAATGCAACAGATTATTAAGGTAACCACGGGAGTTTACTCCAACGAAATTTTCCTCTTGTCTTCCCATGTCCAAGCTCAAATCCCTAACCCCAGAATATTTTTATCTAATGGCAAGAATTGTATTTCCCCATTCACAGTAGTCCTAACCCTCATTAAATCCCCCATTTCCATGTCTATATTCAGAGGCATTCTGGAAGAGCTTACTCCTTCACTCTCACTCTTGGGCAAATTAGTTACTGGGTTTTGGAATTTTGACCCTGGCATTTACACCCTTGCATTCTCGGTTATTGTGGAAAAGTTCAGTTCCACAGCCACGGCCATGGAGTTCGATTATAGTGAGTCCCGTTGCAGAAGCGGTGGTGGGGATTACAGTGCATTCCCTATAGAGAAGCCAATATCAACGGCACAGCCCAGTGAATCCGATAGACAGAGAAACAAAGAACTACCTCTGTTTGTTTCTCGAAAGGAAGACGAAGACGATGAAGAAAAGGGACCGAAAGATGAAGATGAACTCAGAGAGGAAGACATAGAAATGGCACCAACGGTGGAGGGGAATGCAACTCACCACGAAACAAAGGAGTCTAAAATGGCCACAAGGATGGATAATTTTCGACAAAAGAGGTCCAAGATATCGGGCATTACTGATCAAAGCTCCGGCATAAGGTTTTCCTCGACTATGCGAGCCTACCGAGAAGGATACAGGCAGGTTCAAAGGGAGAGGAAATTTTCGAAAGTGGCCTCCATTTCTAGTTCTTACAGTAGTGGTACATTCTCATTGGAATTGGACTGGAGGTTTTCAAAAAAATCTGTTGGAACTCCGATAAAGAAGTTATTAGCTGATGAGATGTCAAGAGAAATAGAATCCAAAAGGAGCTCTCCAAGTGTTGTTGCCAAATTGATGGGTCTCGATGGGCTACCACCTCAGCAGCCTGTTCACAGACAGCAAAAAAGGTACTCAGAGAATTATATTAACAGGAAAACATCAGTAGATAGAGCACATAAGAGTGGCAGATTTTATGACCTTCGATCGTCTAGTAAAAATTCTGAGGAGCAAGAATTTAAGGATGGATTTGAGGTTTTGGAAACATCAAAGATGAAAAATAGAAATTGCTCATCACAGGGAGCTACAACCTCAAAGCTTACCCATGCTAAGATGAAATTTATTAGGCAAAAGTTCAAGGATGCTAAACGTATTTCAAGTGATCAGGAGCTGCAGGATACAAAGGAGTTTCACGATGCACTTGAGGTGCTAGACTCTAATAAGGAGCATCTGCTAAAACTTCTTCAACAACCAGATTTGTTATTCACAAAGCATTTGCATGATCTGCAAGGTGCTCCTCCCCAAACCCATCGGGGTCATGTAGCAACTGTAGAGTTTTCAGATGCTCAGAAGAATGAAAATAGTGAACTTGGGAAATCAGCAAGACCAACTCCTTGGAAAAACTACAGCTGATCTCCTCAGAAGCATTGCAAAGGTCTATTTAGCCACCCTGACAGTAGACATGCTGCTTATAATGGACTCAATTCAGTAAATATTTCAGTGGAGCAGAAGGGTAAATTGGCAACTCTGCCTACAAGTATAATAGTGTTAAAACCAAACATTGGGAAGGCCCAAAATGGTGCTGATCCTGCTTCATCACCTTGTTCTTTGCATGCTTTTCTATCAGATTGTAGGGCACCAACAGAATTTTCGAGTGTCAAAAATAGGAAGGAAGACTCATTCGGACCTTCCATGAAGATCTATTATTCGGACCTTCCATGGCCCGTAGGGAAGGTTCTGTTCTTGAAGCAAGTTCACTCAGTCAAGCAACGACTTGGAATAACTAAGGACAATGCCGAGCAAAAGGAACAAGAGATTTACAAGGGAGTCAACATTGCATTTTCTGCCCTGTCAACTAGGTTAGGGGAGCCTGATAATAAACTGCCTTACAATGAATATTATGAATATTTTGGTCCAGATTATACTCTTCATGGAGAACCATGCAAAATAGAGAATTTAAACTTGCCCCTTAAGGTTGTTTGTTGGCCCTTTGATAGAGGAAAATTGGGGATGGTGGAATACTTCTTGAGATTGTTGGTGGAGATCTAGTAGAAACCGTGGTGGCTTTTGAGTTCTTTAAACATTCCTCTGTTCGTGGAACCAGTTGGTGTATTTTATGCATCTAGATTTTCTGCTCTTATCTCATGGGTTACATACCTTATGACTAAGAAAGTTAAAGGTTCCTTTGATCCAACATACACACGCCGGTACATACCTATTATTGCAAGTGTTAATCATTTCCCTGGATTCATGCTCTGGATTATGCTTGTACGTGATAGTAAAGGGTGGTGTTTCACTTTGGATGACTTTTGCTCTTAACCTTGAGGACAAGGTTCTTTAAGGGGAAGAGAATGTTATGACCCTTCTGAAGATGAAGAATGGAGGGCAGGAGAAAGAGGCTTGTCGTGAGGAAGAAGACAAGTGCGAAATGAGGGTCTCGAACTGGAAGAATGAATGAATTGAAGTTAACGCAAATGGCACCGTATGAAATAAGGCCTTGTAAGAAGAAACGCACCGTATAGCTTATAGACGGTGTAATTTTACTATGTTTTCTAGAAGCTTGGTTTGGGGGTTATTTTAGTAATTTCCCTGGTAAAGTTTGTTAAGTCTTCACGCCAAGGGTGGGACTCGGGATTTCTGAACCATTTTCCTGAATCTGTTAATGTTTTTACTTGGAGGAATAGGGTGGCCTCGAACACACCCTTGCGTATGAATTCCAGTAGATTGCATCTTCTTCCTGTGTTCACCATTTCATCATACACTTATTTCCAGATTTACATACATCCATTTTAGCATCATAACA
>QEOT01124277.1:68519-84618 GCA_003123785.1 Pterocarya stenoptera | reverse complement strand
TGCCTGAGCCCGAGAAGGTGCTGGATCGTCGCGTGAGCCGACATGGGAATATACCTCGCACAGAGGTGCTCGTGCAATGGGTGGGAACTTCGGTCGAAGATAGCAGCTGGGAAGTACTCTCGAAGCTTCAAGAGGCTTATCCGCACCTGGTGGGCCAGGTTCTTTGAGAGGAAGGAATTGTTATGAGGCCCACGAATTGGGCTTGGAGTGAGGGAAAGAAGAAGCTCGGTGGACAGTTTACTAGAAGCCCAAAGTAAAGAACGGTGCGTTTTTGAAGGGGAGGCAACACAGTAACGGCAATCAGAGGATTAATTGATCAGAGTTGTGCGCCTGCAGTTTGTTATGTTATTGTTACAGTTTGTTATGTTATTGTTACAGTTGTTATTTTAGTGTTTTACTCTTTTATCCTTTCCACTTTATTGGTCCACTTGTATGCCAAAGAGTGGCTTAGATATTACCTGCGAGAGTGAGGTCTAGATAAGAAACATTTACAGCTTTCTTTGGGGGATCTTGAAGAATATTAGTCTGAAGTTTTCTATTTTTATGGAGGTTGAGTATTCCTCTAAAATACTCAGTTTATCTTAAATATCCTTACATACAAATCACTATCTCCTTTCTAGAACAATTACCAACCAAGTTCATTACATAACACAGGCAACACCGAAGGAAAAAACAAAAAAATCAAATGAAGGAGAAGAGAAGTAGAGGTTGTCGCACGGGTGAGGGAGAACAAAAACTGGGCTGAAAGAAGATGAAGAAGTAGTCTGAGCAGGAGAAGAAGAAGAAGGAAAGAAGAAAAGAAGAGAAGAAGAGTTCAGCCTATCCACAACGACGCCGTATGGGGAAAATAATGGGCTGGGTTGGGCTGCTCACGTTTAAGGGCTAGAATCCGACTGGGCTGGGCTCAAAAGAAAAATAAAACTAAACCGAAACAAGCTCAGTCCGAAAATAGTAAGTCCAACAAAAGAAAAAGATACAATAAAAATAAATAAAAGTTAAATAAAAACACTACAACTCAATATTAATAAATAAAATAATTAAAGTCTAACAATAAAATAAAATAAAGAGCAATTTAAATGCAAACACTAACTAAAATCAAGAGAGTACATCATAATAAATTTCATAACTTAAAAAAATCAAAAATTAAACCAACGTTAAACACGATAAATTAAAACAGGAGAATTAATATTTAAATTGAATAAAATAATTTTTTAATTAAAAAAATACACAAAAATATAAGATGTCACATGTCTCAATTTTATTGGAATGTGTAAATTTGTTTTTTACACCATGGCCGATTTGAAGTTATTCTCTAAATTAAATGCTTTAGGCCTTCCTTTAAGGCTAATCAATGCACCCAACTACATTTGAATCTTCACGCAACATGGATCTTTTTCGGAAGCTCTTGCAGTTCCTAGCCAAGCTTTCAAGGATAAAAAAGTGGAGATGTGATATGCTGTATTTATGTATATTTTGACAAAGTAATTATTACATTTCTTAAGATTATGGACTTTCTTATTTTAAATTTTAGATGATTTATGTGGTATTATTTTAAGATTTTTAACTGTTAATTCAATGTGTTTTCTTGTTATTAATTACTATTCATTATTTAAATTGTACTTTATTTTAAATTAGTTTATTGTTGAATTTAATTAATTTATTTTTATTTAGTCATTGTGTTTAAATTAGTTTATTTAAATTGTTATTTTGAAATCATTTTCATTAGATCAGTTATGAGATCCTAAAGTGAAAGACTAGATCGCATTTCTTTCCATTCATTTTTCTTTTTCCTCTTTTTCTTTTTCTCTCTTCTCTTTTCTTCTCTTTTTCCTCTCATTTCTCTCCCCTGCTACTTCCTCCTGCGCGCGACCCTCTCCTCCTTCTCTCCCCGTCTGTTTCTTCATCCTCCCACAACGCTGCCGTGCGCCGCTTGTTACCGACACCGTCCCTCCCATTTTCTTCTCCTACAGTCGACGACTTCACCCTTCCATTTTTAGCTCCTCTCTTGCCGTCGTTAGCCCCCATGCACAGCTTCAAGCCACGGCCCTTTTTCATTCTAGCATCACCATCGCGCTACCATTAGCCACCACTTTTTCACCACTGCACCAGCCACCTCCCAGCTACGTAACCCAGCCATTCTCAGCCCCGATCTGCCATCGGTGAAGCTCCTCCATCTCCATTTTCGATTTGAGCTTTTTGGACTCCAACCGCTGCCCACGGCTAACCACCACCTCCAATGGCTTCACCAACATCCTTAAGCCCTTCCCAAGCCATCCCTAGTCTTCGTTTGTCCCCATTCAAAAGTTGAGTTTTTGAGACCCACGACCATAGTTCAAAATACACTGTTTCGTTGTTGTGCTACCAGTTTTAGCATTTCTATGATCCTTCAAAAAGTATATTATAGCATTGTAAGTATTTTTTCAAAAAACTTTTGAGATTTAAAAGTATTTTTGTGCTAACGCATATTTATTGTGAACAGGTTGGTTGTGCCGGACTGAGTCCGAGGAGTAAGGGGTCGTTTGGATTTGAGGATTGAGTTGTTGTATGATTGGATTATGCGGGAATTTATTGGATGTTGGATATTTGTGTCGTGTCTCTTACATTGCATAATTACTCACATGTTCATATTTGTAAATGAAAATTGAATTTTTGCATAATTGCATACATGTTTATGTGAATATTTGAAAACTGAATTTTCATGTTTGAAATGAGTTTTGCGTGTGTGTGTGTATCATGACCCTAAGTCAAGATAGAACATTATCTCGGTGGAGCTCCTTTGGTCATTCGGGAGCGGAATATATTGTATGACGTCTCCTGGATTGTCGTTGGGCGACAACGGGATCGAATGGGATGGTAACGCTCTCATGCCGACTTCGTGGCCCTCTTGTTGGCGGGGTTAGAAGATGCTTGGCCACGAATGCGTTGGCTGCGGAACTGAGTATCGCTCATTACGAATTCACTTGCATGGTCATTACTTATGGTGTGACGAAGGGAGTTAGGGTGTGCGGATGATCCCTAGGGGAGATTATAGTGCAAATGGTTAAAATTGATTATTGGGCTACTTTTTGGAAAATGACATGTGTTGGATAAAAAGATTTTATGTGAATCATTTTCTGGGAAAATGATAAATTATTGGTTTGGGCCATTTTTGAAAAAAATGATGGGAAATGTTTTAATGGAATGTTTTAGGCCAAAATGAGATTTTGGCATGTGTTAAAAAATATTCACTTTCAGGAAAAATGATATTTTGCGCATATTTCATCATATGCATGCATAATTGTTGGTTATATTAATACATTTTTATCTCTTAGGTTGCTTGGATGATTACTTGCTAAGACTCATAATCTCACGATATTCGATACCCTACGGTACCGTTTTATGGTATTGCAGATTTTGATGCAGATAATGTTGATGTAGAGCCTGAAGATTTGGCTCCACTGTAGAAGTGATTTGGGATCACTTGCTCGTATATTGGGATTTATCTGTTTCCCACTCGTTTATGTATTTGGTTTGTATTATATTTATATTGGCTTATTGTATAACTTTTTAAAGGCATTTTATTTTGGAAATCTATATTTAAATTTCTGGTACTTAGTTGGCTAACTTTTAATTAACCGTTGCAGCTTTTGTTGTGCACTTTTGCCATGTTGCACACACTTGAGCACTTATCTGTGGGATGCGTAACCCATGTTGTCATCATCCCTCATCACAATACTTGAGCTTCCGTACGAGGGAATCGGGGCGTCACAAGTGATATCAGAGCAGTTCGGCTGTGATGCCCCAACTCCCATGTACAAAACTACACGAGAATCATGACATCATGATGGTGACAACGCGGGTCACACATCCCAACGACAAGTGTTAAAGTGTGTGCAATAAGCAAAAGTACATAACAAACGCAGCGGATAATTAAATAAGCCAACTAAGTACCAGAGTTTTTATACAAAATTATTCAAAATAAATATATGAAAATATAGCAAAAGCCAAATATATACACGAGCGGGAAATAAATTCCATAATCCAACTCAACAATAACTATATGTCACCTCCTCTAGGAAGCCGATCCCACAAGCTCCACAACATAACCTGCACCAAAATATACGGTACCATAAAATGGTACCGCAGATAAGTAATAATCCAAACAACTCAAGATAAAAACGCATTAATGCAACCAACATGCATACATATGATGAAATATGCACCAAATCCAAAATATCATTTTTGGCCCAAAAACATAATCCGTCATTTTCTCAAAAAATGATTTACACAAAAACATTTATAGGACACTGTAGGCGGGAATCACAGGCAGGACTTTACCACCATCCCTACTTACCACCATCCCTACCGAATGCACCGTAGGTGGGAATCACAGGTGAGACTACACCATCATCCCTATCGTGTGCACCGTAAGCGGGAATCACAGGCAGAACTCTACCACCATCCCTGCTTACCATCATCCCTACAGTTCCTTTCCACACAATGGATACCCATTAGAGCACTGTAGGCGAGAATTACAGGTAAGACTCTACCACCATCCCTATCACGTGCACCGTAAGCAGGAATCACAGGTGGGACTATACCACCATCCCTGCTTACCACCATACCTACAGTCTCTTTTCCTTTAAATCACATGAAAACCTAGTTTTTTCATAAACACATGAATATAAATGCAATTACACGAAAACCCAGTTTTCATTAACAAACATGAACATGCGTGCATATGCAATGTACCAGACCATCCTCAATACCCAACAATCAAACAAACACAGCACAATCCAATCACAAAACCAACCAGTATACAGTAAATGAATGTTAGTGCAAAAATACACAGTATATCCAATTTCAAATGGGGTCAAATGAAAGCTAGGGAATGGTAGAGTAGGGCCTATGGAAAGTGGTGAAACTAATGGAAGCGACAGTTGGCCATGGGTGGCAACCGAAACGGTGGTGGAAGGCCAGAAAGCTTGAAACTAAGTTGAGCTCGTGGAGGTGGCTCTAGCGACGGATCGAGGCCGAAATTAGGTGGGTTAGGACGGCAAGAGGCCGGTGAATAAGTGGTGAAAATATGGCGGCCAATGGTGGCCGGACGGCAGCGAAATGGGAGGAGGAAGGCTGCTGCTTCGAACGGCTCATGGAGGCTAACGCCGGCGAGGTAGGGGCTGAGATTGGAAGGGTTGGGTCACAGGTCGGTGGGGAGTCGAACGGTACCGACGGTGAGGGCCACGGACGGCCAGCGGCGCCAGGCTGGGGGAGAAGCCTAACAGCGTGGGGTAGAGAAAAGAGAGAAAATCGAGCTGAAAAGAATGAGGCCGAGCGGGAAATAGCCGAAGGGAAAAGAAGAAAAAGAAAAGAAAGGGAAAAAGAAAAAAGAAAGAAAAGAAATGACGTTCAATTATTACAATTTGGGTCCCGAAAATGATCCAACGAAAAGGATAATAAAACTGCAAAATAAATAAAATAATTCAAACGCAGTGAAAGACTAAAATAAAATAATACAAATTTTAAAACCAAAAAATAAACCAATTGAAATTAAAGATCACTTTAAATGCAAAACAGTAAATAAAATTAAGAAAGCACATTAAAACTAATTTTCACAACTTAAAATAATATAAAATAATATTTCAAAACTCCCTTAATTTTAAAACAAGAAAATCAATCTTGAAATTAATTAAAATAATCCTTCATTAAAAATAAACTAAAATACGGGATATTACATCGATTCTGGGTAAAACCACATGTCTCGTAGGTGCAGTACTAGAAAATTTTAAAGTTATAATTTGAAATTATGTTATTTTATTTATGAAATTTATCTTTTTTTATTTTTTTATTTTTATTTTTTATTTTTTGTTCAGATTTGGAAAGTGGGTTAAAGGTTAAGCTATGGCAGGAAGATGGTATGATGGAGAATGCCATTATTAGGTATAAATATTTAATGTAGTAGGCTTGAATATTTATCGACTTGGTTTGCTTTTGTAGTATCGAGGCTTGAAAGGAACAACATGGTCTGGGGGATCTCTTTGGGGAGTAGGATGATTGAGACTTTAGATTTCGTGGAGATTTGACATGAGGCTTTAGAACAGGAGGTTGTGAGTTCAACAGACTTTGAGGATAAATTTAACAAGAATTTCACCGAAGGTTTAAGGTTTTTGGAGACTTTAGGAAATGATTTGTTATCATTTAATGTTTTAGATTTTGAAAGCTTCGGGAGTTGATTGTTTTATTATTGGATATAAGTTCATCGATTTTACATATTTTGGAAAGTGATTCTATTATAATTTAAGGTTTTAGAATTGCATATTTGAAGGACTGATTTGTAATAAGTTTTGAGTTTTTAATTCCGCAGGCTTGGTCTGCTAGATTGATTTATTCTAGAGATTGATTAGTTTGTGATCATTAAAATGAGGTTGATCAGAGTTGAGTTCGTGTATTTCTCTGAGGATTGAAGATTTGGATCGAATTCGGGAAAATAATTATTATTGGTTCGAGGTTATAGTGGCGAGTTTAGGATTTGATCCAAATCAAATTTAAAGATAATAGATGGTGTGGATTTAAGAGAAGATTCTTGTTGATTTTGAGAGAATAGGTCCGAATGATGGAAATGGTAGGAATGGATCACTTGTACGTTGAAGGAATATTGGTTTTGACTAAGGATGCACGAGATTGATATGTAATAGTTGTGAGTGTATGCAATTGGAGAGTATATGTCCTCATTCCATTTTGGCTTGGAAGAAGTAGTTTTGGTAAGTGTTAATTTTTGAAGGCATAATTTTATACAAGTGGTGAATTAGAATATAACTTCAATCCATTACTAGTACTCTAAAAAGTCATCAAAAATTAACACTAAGATTAATGAGACACAATGCTATTTCAACTTTCCATAAAAAGTTAAAACTTATCTCAAGCCTCGTTTGGTTATACAGTTCAAATGAGATAAGATGAGACATTTTGTTGAAAGTTGAATAAAATATTACTATAATATTATTTTTGTTTTTGAATTTGAAAAAATTAAATTATTTATTATATTTTGTGTGAGAGTTTGAGAAAGTTTTAATGATTATATGAGATGAAATGAGATAGTTTAGTTTTGTGTAACCAAATCAACCCTCAACCTACTTCATACAATCAAACATATCTTAATGAACCTACAAAGCTCAATTAAACATTTTAACTCACTACTATTCAATGATCAATTCAAATTATTTGAGATGAACTCATGAGCACCCAAATGCAGCGTAAGGCATGACAAAATATTTGATCGGATTACATTAATGGATTTCAATGAAAATACGCATCCCGATAACCAAAAATTAATACTTCTCGGCCCAAGTACTTCGCAAGTCCAAGCATTAAAAGCCTTCATTTAATCACAATAAAAATCAAGCCCACTGAAATCCAAAACTAAAATAAAATATCACTCCCTGCCGCAAAATGTTGAAAATTATGACAAACCCGACTCTTATCTGTTTATATACGTAGAACAACGTTCAAATGGTTTTTTAAATATCTATTAACAAGTGATCCTGTTATTATTTAAAACACACCCGCCAAAATGGGTTGGATCTCATAAGCTAGCTGATCGAACATTACAAAGATTACTAGTTATACGTGTTGTGTCAAGGATATGTTACCTTAATACCCGACTTGACATATTGTCCTTAATTCTAGAGATTCATTTGTACAGATTTATTCTTTCCATTTTATGCACATTGTAATTGACAATATATAGAAGAAATACTCGCCCCGATTAAGTGTGGTGGTTTTGCAAACCTTTACATGGTATCAGAGCCCTCTCGGATTAACCTCCATCGATCCACCTTACTTTAATCATTGCTGAAAACACCTCACCCACTCTTCTCCCTTTCAACACCATGATTCACATGGTAACCATAATACTATCCTCCTCAAATTACTTCCTACAGAAAAGCTAGCTTCTCCCTATCCTTGAAAGCCAAGAACTTCTCGGACATGTGGATGGCACGCTTGCACCTCCTCCATGTTTTGAACTTGTTGGTTCTCAAACACCAAGCATCGAACACTTGGCGTGGAAGAACATTGACCAGCGTCTCTTGAGCCTCTTGCTTTCCTCTTTCACGGAGGAAGCCATGGTTGAAGTGGTGGGCCTCTCCACGTCATGCAAGGTTTGGTTAGCTCTCGAAAATAGTTTCAGTCGACGGCACTGATAAAGTCCACTGGTTCCTCCGAGGACTGGGTTTGGAGTTTAGAAGTTTCTCCACCGCTCAATTGGCGCAAACGCCTCTACCTTCCTTCACCGATTTGATCTTTAAGGCTGAGAGTTTTGAGCTTTTCCAGAAGTCTCTTGACTCCTTTGGATCCCCACCTGCTGCTGCTTTCGTAGCCTCCAATTGCGGCCCTCAATGCTCCAATTCCAGGAACTTCAATCGCCATCAACAGGGCCGCAACTCCTCTTCTAACCTCGTCAATGGATGCTCCAACAATGGGCAGGGACGCTGTCCACCACGCTACCAAATCTGTCGGCAGGAAGGACATTATGCTGACTGGTGCAACTAGAGGTATGCACGGGGAAGAGAAGCTGTCGGCAACATAGCTCACATTGCTGAGGGTTTCAACGCCTCCTGTTCCCTTAATGGGCTCAAGCCCAGTGATTGGCACCTAGACACAGGGGCTTCGGCCCACATGACATCGGACCTCTCCCACTTGGATCAAGCAAATAATTATACGGGTAAGGATCGTGTAATTGTTGGGAATGTGCTTTCCTACCAATTACCCACACTAGTACCATCTCTCCTACTGCAACACTTGATTTATTGGATGTATTAGTTGTTCCTCGTCTCACCAAAAATCTCCTCTCAATTAGTAAATTAACATTTGATTTTTCTCTCTCTGTTACGTTTATCAATAACCTTTTCTCTATCTAGAATCGTCAAACGGGAAGGGTGATGGCAATCGGTGAAAGAGATGGCGGCTTATATGTGCTGGAGTGTGGCATGCTCTTCATGCCTCATATGATTTATGGCATGCTCGTCTTGTACATGTGAGCCATTCTGTTATTTCCTTTTTAAATAAAAATGGTCATCTTTATCTTACCTCATTATTGCCTTCTCCTTCATTATGTAACACATGTCAAATTGCAAAGAATCATCGCTTGCCTTATTCTCGTAATGAACGTCGCTCATCTCATGTGTTGGATCTTATTCATTGAGATATTTGGGGTCCCTCCCCAGTCAAGCCAAATTTGGGATTTATTTATTATGTGCTCTTCATTGATGATTATTCCCGTTTTACTTGACTTTATCCTCTGAAATTAAAATATGAATTTTACGACATTTTTATTTACTTTCAAAAACTTGTGGAAAACCAACATTCCACCCACATAAAAATTTTTCAAAGTGATGGTGGTGCTGAGTTTACAAGCAATCACTTCAAAGCACACCTTAACACCTCGGGTATTTACTATCAATTCTCTTACTCATATACACCCACCCAAAATGGCCACACTGAGAGAAAACACCGACATGTGACAGAAAGAGGCCTGGCACTCCTTTTCCATTCCCACCTCTCTCCTCGCTTTTGGTTCAACGCCTTCAACACTGCAATGTACATCATCAATTGTTTGTCCACACCGCTTCTTGGAGGTATGTCTCCTTTTAAGCTTATCTACGGTTCCTCACCAAATTATGAGAGTTTTCATCCTTTTGGTTGTCATGTCTATCTTTGTCTGCGTGATTATATGTCGCACAAATTTTCCCTTCGCAGCATTCCTTGAATTTTTCTAGAATACATCCCTTCCCATAAAGGTTTTTGCTGTTTTGATCCCACCACCTCCCGGCTTTATATCACCCGTCACGTCCAATTTGATGAAAACCACTTTCCCTCCAGAGATAGCTCCCAAGCCCAGCCCCTTTCCACTCTCCATTTTTCAAATTTCCTTGAACCAAGCATGCCTCATACCAACCCACCTCCGCTGTCTCCTTTGCTCCATTCCCCGCCTATTACTCCACCCGGATCTAACTCGTGTGTTATTTGTATTGACCTAGTGGACGAGTCTTTGCAAGTTACTGACTCTCTTGTAGGTCCCTCTTCCCCGCCTCAGGAGCTTTGACCACCTCCTGTTGCTTCTGATGTTGCTCCTACTCTAACTCCTCCGTTGGGTTCTCATCCAATGCTAACTCGAGCTAAAGCTGGCATTTTCAAGACTCGTCATCCGGTGAATCTCAGTGTTTTAGGCCCCTTTGGACTTCTCTCTGCTCTTCTTGCCTCCACTGAGCCTAAAGGATTCAAGTCTGTTGCTAAGAATCATGCATGGCTTGCTGCCATGGATGAAGAAGTTCAAGCTCTGCAACATAATCGCACCTAGGTTTTAGTCCCTCGACCTGCCAACACCAATATTGTCAGTTCCAAATGGGTGTTTCGAACCAAATATTTGCCTGATGGATCCATTGAAAGCCTCAAGGCTCGTCTTGTGGCCAAAGGCTATACTCAGGTACCTGGTCTTGATACTGACACTTTCACTCCTGTTATTAAGGCTACTACTGTTCGTGTTGTGCTCTCTCTTGCTGTCACCAACAGATGGCCTCTCTGCTAACTTGATGTGAAGAATGCATTCCTCAATGGCACTCTCATTGAAAATGTCTAGATGGAACAACCTCTTAGGTACATTGATCCCCAGTACCCTGTCAGTTGAAGAAAGCTCTCAATGGCCTCAAACAAGCTCCTTGTTCTTGATTTTCTTGTAGCCGAGCAGACACCTCTCTCTTTGTCTTTCATAAACAGTCTGACACTATTTATCTGCTATTGTATGCTGCTGATATTATCATTACTAGCAACAACGCTTCTCTATTTGACAGCTTCGCTCGCAAGCTCAATTCTGAGTTTGCCACCAAGGATTTTGGCTCTCTTAGCTACTTTCGATTTGGAAGCTACTTCTACTACGGATGGTCTCTTTATCAGTCAGTTGAAATATGCCGGGATATTCTGACTCACGCCCAGTTATTTGACAGCAAGCCTGTTCACACTCCTATGGTCGTCTCTCAGCATCTGACTGGCGATGGTCCTGCTTTCTCGGACCCCACTCTCTACAGATCCCTCGTTGGTACCCTCCAATACTTAACCATCACTCGCCCTGACATTGCTCATGATTTTAACTCTGTTAGTGAGTTTCTGCATGCCCCTACTACAGATCACTTTCTTGCAGTCAAGCGCATCTTACGTTATGTCAAGGGCACACTTCACTTTGGCCTTTCTTTTCACCCTTCTGCTGTCTCTGGTGCCTTAGTTGCTTACTTTTACGTTGACTGGGCCGGTTGTCTCGATACTCACCGTTCCACCTTTGGCTACTCTATTTATCTTGGCGATAATCTGGTTTCTTGGAGTGCTAAGAAGCAACCTACTGTCTCTTGTTCCAACTATGAATCTGAGTATCGTGCCCTTGCAACTACTGCAGCTGCACTCCTTTGGCTCACCCATCTACTTCATGATCTCAAGGTTCCCATTTCACAGAAGCCTATTCTTTTATGTGACAATAAAAATGCGATCTTCTTAAGCTCCAACCTCGTTTCCCAAAAACGAGCTAAGCATGTTGAATTAGATTATCATTTTATTCGGGAACTTGTTGTTGCTGGCAAACTTCACACTCAATATGTGCCCTCTCATCTCCAGGTTGCCGACCTCTTCACCAAAAGTGTTTCTCGACCTCTCTTTGAATTCTTTCATACCAAGCTTCATGTCTGTTCAAATCCGACGCTCGGCTTGACATTACCTTAATACTTGGCTTGACATATTGTCCTTAATTCTAGAGATTCATTTGTACAGATTTATTCTTTCCATTTTTATGCACATTGTAATTGACAATATACGGAAGAAATACTCACCACAATTAAGTGTGGTGGTTTGGCAAACCTTAACATGTTGTATATTACGAAACAACATGCTAAAAATAGAATCACACTCTACAAATTCCAATTTCGAGATCATACCTATGAAAGACATTTTTGGGAGAAAATCTTGAAGCTCCTCCTTGATCGAAGGCTAGATCTTCCTCTCCTTGCTCCTCGCAAAACACAGCTCTTCAATGGGGCAAATCTGAAAATGGGCGTATGGAGAGGAAAGCAGACCTAGCCTTTTATAGAGAAATACCATATAGAGTCCTCCTCTCATTAAGGACTCAAATGCCCACAAGGTTTTAGTAAATTTTCGTGGTAAAACCTTTAAGTATCTCGGCCTACAAACATAATTTACAACATTAAATATAGGATATTGTCCTATATTACTAAGGTGCATAAAATCCCAAATGATCACTCAACATAGTGGGCTTAACCAAAGTACCATTATGAGCTATATGTCTAACCCTTTTTATAAAACACAATTTGTAATCAATTGAAGCCCACATGGAATAAAATATTCTAACAATACGAACTTAAGGGGTATAATTAGGACCATGCAATTAGTACAACTTGTTGTCTTATTTACAATATATGGTAATTAAGATTCTATCAATACTATAATTTTTTTCATGTCACATTTCGATCGTCTTCCGGATCATCAAGTGATCAATTAATTTTCCCTTAAGGAATTATATATATATATATAGAGAGAGAGAGAGAGAGAGAGAGAGAGAGAGAGAGCTTCAAATTCACTCCAGTTGTCTCTCGGCCAACAGGACATTAGGAGAACCACCTTAGAATTAATTAAGGTGGTTTTTGGAGCAATTTCAGAGATAGAATATACTTTAAGAATGACCTGCGATAATAGCAAGGAGCCTTGTTTGCTGTAGCTAGAAGGATAGTGCTGTAGGATTTGCATGCTGATAAGGCAGAAAATCTCCGCCATGAATATGGTGTTTTTAAGAGATATTGATCCTTGCATGCATGCCCGGATAATTCTAACGTACGTGCTAATTAAGGGTATTAGATTTGGCTCTCTACTGTCAACACAATCAACGTCTGAAGGGGCACCAGTTTCTACGGAGATCATGAGAATATCATGAGGCTTCAAAATGATGTACACAATTTGAATTAGTACTAGATATACATGTGGCAACGTTTGGATTAATGTCGACAAATCATGATCAGAGCCATGCATGCCATGATAGCGACATGCATGGTGATCATTTTGCGTACATACGTATATAGTGGCGATATGGCTTTCAATTTGGGAATAAAAATAGAGAAAAATTATAAATGAAAATTTCTTAGAGGTGGTTAATTGGGAGCGAGCTGGTGGCAGCAGTACCCACGAGAGGGAGAGAGAACTTCAGGAACACGTACAATAATTGTACAGACCATATATATATGCACACATGTCATGAATAACGTAATTACGTGTTTGTGCACTTTGGGTATTAAAATCTCCTAAAATTACTTATTTTTGTAAAAGCTTAATTATTCAAGTTTCTTATATTAAATCTTCGGAAAGTAATAATTTTAGATGTTTTTTCGTTTGTACCGTGCGTGTGGAAGTCATAAATTTTCCAGGTAACCTTTCGTGAGACTTTTTTTTATATATAACTATATATAGAAATAGTTTTATATTTTTTTGTCCTTTTAATTAAAGTCTCAAATTTCTCAAAAACATATAAAAAAGAAAAAAAACTGGGAGCTTTGTTGTTATTGGAAGACGTTTCGGAAATGTCATAATTAGAGGAAAATGAGATACATCGGGGATTCTACGTCAATCATGCAGATCTGTTGCGGAACTAAATCGAAGACATGATGTTGCCACCAAATCAATCGACATTCCATCTCAACATCCCATTTTTTCTCAAAATTGTCCCATCGGCCACAGGATTAGTTTCAAGAATTAATCCATGAACGTCCGGCTGGATACTGCAAGTTTCTACAGGCAGGCAGACACTGACTTCTGAGCTTGTACCTTCTTGAAATTCTGTAACATCAAGACGGGCCCTTCCCCAAGAACGTACGTCAATAATGGCATCCATGAAACTGCACACATGTGAAGACACGTACATGACTCATTGTCCGATACCAAAGACCCGACGCAACAACAAAAGAGGGAGATATATCCTAAAAAATCTATACAATTTCTTATTATTTATGTAACCTTCGGTCATCATATTTTTTTAAAATTTTATTATTTTTTTATATATTTAATATATAAATATATAAATAATAAATAAAATAATTGAATTAATTTAAAAAGACTAAACTCCAAAAAATATATATATATATTCTATACAGAATAAATTTTGTACCATACACGTACAGAAGTTAATTAATAAGCTTCGGCTGCGAGCATATTCGACAAAAATGAGGAAACGGGGGACAGCATACAAACTGCCATCGAAGATCCACTTAATCCCAACAGAAACTACGTCTCAAAACTGATCAATATCTTTCTCTTAAACAAGTTCTGTTTGGTAGGAAGAAATTTAGGGCAATTAGTTCGCCATGCATGCAGTTAATTTTATTCCTTTTTCTTTTCGGAGGGGGAGCAGCTTCAAGTTTTGTATGTCTTGTCAAAGCTTTTAATTTCCTCGCTTCCATGTTTGAGCAACCACCATTACCAAGTCACTCCAAGCTTATTAATTTGCCCTAAAGTAATCACTTTCCGCATTAAATTCATGATCAATAGAATTATGATGATATGCTTAAACATGAAAGTTTATATTATCCTAGCTCTTCGATCTTTAACGGTGTGGGGCTTTAAGGAATCTTCAATATAAAAACTGACAACTTTTAAATACCCAAAAATCACACAAATCATATATATCACGCGCGCGCACACATATATATAAACCTATATGAATCAGATGACCATACCTGCTTGACTTCAAAACTAATTCCACCGTGCCACCATGGGCATTACGAAGCAGGCCATGGATGGAAAAAGAAATGTAGTATTAGTATAGATCAATGTTAGGAACATGCCTTGACACGCACTTGCAAACTACTTTAGGGTCACATTTTTCAAAAGAATGCGTCACATGATATATATGCGTGACAGCAAGATTTCAAAAGAATGTTCTGATAAAAATAAGTTTCTAATGATAAATAAGTACTTCATTATTTTGCTTTTCCCCCTGATCATCAGTAGGTTAATTCATTCATTAAAAAAGAACGGTGCCTTTACAGAACGTGCGCGAATGGCATTTGGCATTCCCAAATACCTCAGGACCCATAAGGGATCGATGCAGGTCACCCTGACATCTAAGTATAGGTGCAGGTCACCCTGACTACTAGTAGATCCAACTCAAGGGTGCAAAAGCACGTTGCAAACTTTGGAGAACAAACAAAAAAAGGCACGGTAGCCAAAGCACAACCAGTAGGACCATATTCTCGAACGGCGTTCCAGTAATAATTTAGTTCAATTTAAACGTGTGCATGAGAAATTACTATTGTTATTCTAGGACAAAAACGTTTTCCAGACTCCAAGGACAAAAAAGTTGCTTAGATTTGAATATAAGGAATCACGTACTATACTCATGCCTTAGTAAGTAATAATAATCACTATTGTTATTCTTTAAATAAAAATTTCAAGTTAGAGGTGGAAAAGAACAAATTAGGTTACTTCATTTATGATGATCATATGTTTCTCAAAAAAAAAAAAAAATCGAGATCATATGTATTCGGTGGACAGAGAGTCCTTTCCTTCTTTCTCTTTCTTTGATCTTCTTTTTTCTCTTTGAGATTATTTTAAATGTTTCTTTAATAATGCCGGTCCATTGTATAATAGACAGCTAGCAAAAGATGGTTGCGGACTACTCCAAAAGAAAGCAAGCTAAGCTTTTTAATAGCTTCTTTAGTCAAAGATCAGGATGTTGCACCAAGGATCAGAATCATTGACAAAGAATCCACATGATGCATCGAGCTTCCACAAAAGACTACCGGTTTTCTAATGTTTCACACTGTAGATACAAAAGTTTGGCTAGGACTAGGTGATTAAGTTGATAAGTTTAGATATAACTAAGTGACTAAGATGATAGAGTTCATCTTATTTTTGGATTTGTAATTTGGATGAATGTAAAACACTTTAACTTTATCTATAACTATTTTAATTTTATCCAGAGGTTGTTAATTAGGAAGTGTTTTAAATAAGTCAAAAATGTAGAAGTCAAGTTTCAAGAGATGGATCTTATCCAGAGAAGGGTTTGAATATGAAATTG
>QEOT01124277.1:57356-67721 GCA_003123785.1 Pterocarya stenoptera | reverse complement strand
AGAGAGAGAGAGAGAGAGAGAGAGAGAGAGAGAGAGAGAGAGAGAGAGAGGAACATAACTCAGGACCCATAAGGGATTGATGCAGGTCATCCTGACATATATAGACGTATTTCCAACTCAAGGGTGCAAAAGCACGTTGCAAACTTTGGAGAACAAACAAAACAAGGCACGGTAGCCAAAGCACAACCAGTAGGACCATATTCTCGAATGACGTTCCGGCAATTATTTAGTTCAATTTATAAATGTGCATGAGAAATTACACGCGCTCAAAGATCACCATTAATTTTTCCAGATTCAAGTACAAAAAGTTGATTAGATTTGAATATAGGAAAGATAAATGTTATGCATCAATCACTATTTATTCACATACCCAATATCTATATAAATGATGATTCCCTAAATCAAGGCCAAGATCACATAACAGCTAACTAGGAAAGAATCATGTCTGTAACAATCACGAAATCACAAAAAAATTAACAGCTAGGAAATTTTAGATGCAATCTTAGTTTACTTTCTTAGAAAAGAACTTGTAAATCTTGTATTTATGCTATACGAGTCTATGTATCAAGAAGAGTGTTGAAAATTTCTTGATCAAATTCAAACTTCATCAATCTATAGCTTTTTCATAAGGTGTGTGAATGCTTTTCATAAGATGTAAGGGTATTTTTCATAAAGTGTGACGTGTTGGGTGGTGAATAATAATTAATGAGAAAAAAATTTTCTATCAGGAATCTTAAGAATCACCTACTCATGCCTTAATACATAATAAATAATCACTATTTTATTCTTTGAATAAAAATTTCAAGTTAGAGGTGGAAAAGAACAAATAGGTTACTTCAATCGTGATCATGTGGATTCGGTGGACAGAGTCCTTTCCTTCTTTCTCTTTCTTTGATCTTCTTTTTTCTCTTTGAAATTATTTTACATGTTTCTTTAATAAAGCGGGTCCATTGTATATTAATGGATAGCTAGCAAAAGATGGTTGCGGACTACTCCCAAAGAAAGCAAGCTTTTTAATAGCTTCTTTAGTCAAAGATCAGGATGTTGAATCAGGGATCATCGTCTTTTTTCTCTTTGAAATTATTTTACATGTTTCTTTAATAAAGCCGGTCCATTGTATATTAATGGATAGCTAGCGAAAGATGGTTGCGGACTACTCCCAAAGAAAGCAATTAAGCTTTTTAATCGGGAAAATGATTTATCTACAATATATTCTAGAACATATTCTACAACAATGTATTAAAGTGAGGAGTATTTTCGTAAAATGCTGTATAAAAATAACAACATTTTACCAAAATGCATCGAGCTTCCACAAACACGGCCAGTTTTCTAATGTTTCACACCTTAATTTGAAATGGGCTTCCATTGGAATCTGATTACACAATGAGTTGAAACCAATTTCCTCCCTAGCTAGCCTGTGTTGAGGAAGATACTACCTATATTTTTGTATATATGTAACTAGCCATGGGGGAAATAAGATTTTGTACTAGACAGAGAAGTAAAGGATTGCCAAATTTATTTTATACAGGAATTACTACAAATCAAAAGAGGCCGCACAGGACCGGAGACAAAAAAAATAGAGAAAAAACAAAAAAAAAACAAAAAAGAACACAATTCTGAAGAGCAGAAACGACTAATTTGCATTATTAAAAGACTCTTTCCTAAACGACAGATGTCTTAACGATCTTATTGAAATCAGACTTCACGCGTTGATTCCGTAGACATCGAAGATGGGTGGGGCCTTCTCACGAAAACTAAGAACAAATAGGCAAATGAGCTGGGGGTGGTCGGATGCTTGTTTCTTTGGTGGGCCCATTCTTCACAATCAGAACAGTGTCCATACCCCAAGAAGCATGCCGTTCCAAATGGCAGTGCATAAACCAAACCCCTGAAGATCAGGTGATCACCATGTCATTAACCATCTACTCATGTATAATGTATCTATAAAATCAGAGGGAGAGAGAGAGAGAAATGGTATATACCAGGATTATTGGCAATGAATCTAATTGTAGCCCACCCATTCTTGGGAACGCCAATGGTGTTAACTTGCGGTGGATCCTTCAAATTATATGTTTTGGGGGAAGTGGTCTCGTTGTAATTGCCATAGCCCGTCCCAACCAAATAAAAGCTAAAACCATGGAGATGCATAGGATGATTCTCCGCATTTCCAACATTAGTCCCTTGGAATACTATTTCTACTGCAGCCCCGTACTTTATCAACGTTACATTTGTTCCTAGGCTTGGATATAATGTGTTATTACCCACATCTCCTGTGTAGTTGAATTCATAGGGTGGCTTGTTGGGAAAATCCTTGGTGAACACTTTCGGCAAACTCCTGCAAAAAATAATGAGTAATAAAATTGTAAAGTGATTAGCATCAATGTATTGCGTTTCTCACAGAGAGTCTGGGAAAACACAGAGAAGTTAGAAGAAAAAATAAATAAAAGCAGGGTAGGACTGGCTATGTACGTACCTGTAATATGCTTGCAATACATCAATCTTTGGAGTCACGAAACTTATATTGTTTAAGCTTGCAGATAACCTATTACCATTTGGACCACTACAAGATGCATTTGCGCAAAGTATCTGGTTTACAGAAACTGCTATGATAATTCTTGTGTCTATTTTTTTCGGGACATCAATTGGGTGCTCGGGACTCGCCAATGCCCTTATGCGAGTTGTGAAATTGTCTGCAGCAGCCTTGTCAGTAGCGTTAGGAAGAGTCGGATATGGAATAGAGGCTGGAAGAGTATAAGTGCCGGTATACTGGAGAATCGCCGAAGTATTGGAACTGTCATATGGAGCACCAGAGTCAAAGAAAGGAGAAGCAGCAATGTAGTAGTGACTGGGAGCTTGGTTTGCTGTGAGCAAGATGTCCATAGTTTGTCCTGGGGTTATCATGAGGTAACTGGTGGTTATGGGTTTTATATATGCACCATCTTGGGCAACAACTGTGAGGTTGTGCTTTGCGATTCCAAAGAACATTTCTTCATTCATCCCAGAATTTACTAGACGAAGAAGATATGTCTTGCCTTGTCGGACAGGCAAACGATATGTTGTTTCTGTAGCGTACGTACATGAAGATATGATCAGTATTATATAAAAATTTCCAAAAATTCAAGTTAAACGAGAAAATTAATTCAAGTTTTGTTTCTGTAGCGTACGTTTGCACTTTATTCTAATATATATAAATATTAGTAGGGATATTTTTGTACCATTAGAGCAATTATTTGGAAATCCTGGTTGGCCATTGATGGCGTAGGCATCTGATGTTTCTGGATCACCACCGGTTGCAGTGGCATTGTCAATTATCTCCTTGACATCTCCGTTAAACCATTCCGCTGCAGAACAAAAAAAAAAAAAAAAAAAAAAAGAAGGAAGAAGCTAATTAGACAAAAACTAGATTTTTTCCGATGGGATTATGTCAGATCACCTGGAATGGTGTAAATTATATTGTACCGAGTATAAGCACTTGTTCGGCGTAGGGCTTGGGAAAGGGATAACTGGTTCCAAGTTCAGGTAAGATGACAATGGCACCGTGGATTGTGGCCCTGGACCAGTCACTATGAGCATGCCACCAAAGTGTTCCTTCTTCGTCTGAAAATATGACCTCATATGTGAAGTTTTTTCCTGGCTGAATGGGACACTGTGTGATGTTCTCGGGACCATCCGACCATGGATTTCTTGGTTGCTTCACTCCGTGCCTAGAAAAGTCAAAGTATTAGTTATTTTTCATCAATTTTAATTTACGACCAACACTCTAACTGTAATAGTGAGTTGGGAAAACAAGGAGTTAATTTTTGGAGGACTAAGCACAAAGGTGAAAATAAAAAAACTACTTTTGGACAACGTCAAAGCTAGCGTTCTGCGTCGCCGTTATGCCATTGTGAACGCCGTGAAAGCAGAAGCTGGCATCATTTTGAAACTTTCTCTCCTGCTCTCGAAGCCCATGACTTGAAACTTTAATTACACAAGTATCCAAGCCAGAATGCCACAAAGGCACGCAGGTGGTCGAAGCTTCCCATCATTAATTTGCATGAATGTAATGGTCATGTTGACTCTTTAACGAGCTTTTTGCTAGACGTTAAATAAACTTTTTGAGGACGAAAGAACTTGGGTTCCTCCGCCCTTCCGACAAACGCGTCGCACTCATCAGATCAGAGAGAGGGAGAGAGTCATTACCAGTGAATAGTTACTCCATATTCTCCATTATTGTGAACATTGACAAATGCTCTGTCGCCTTTTCGAACATGAATGGTCGGACCAGGCCATTGGCCGTTTACAGTGAACATGCTCTTTGTTGTACAGAGTCTTGTAAAATTCGTCTCCCTCAGCTGCAACCAGTGGACAATGATATTAATTGCACACGCAAAGATTAAAAAAAAAAAAAATCTAGACCAAGCCCCTGCCAAATGATCATCTCTGTGCAGAATATGGAAAACTAAACAAACCTACATAATGACTAATTATTTCTCATAATTAAGCCGCATGCGTGCAAGTAGTTCTGTTAAAGCTGTGCCAAGTTCGATCGAGATCGACTTAACTACAAACATATAATCATATTGGGAATGATATATGAACTTACAATAAAGCTGTAGTGGTGGACGTTGTAAGCCGTGCAATGCGGCGTCGCATTCAAAAACAAAAACCCCAGGATTCCTAGGATGAAACTTATCTTGTTAATTTCCATTCTCACCAGACCGGAAAATACCTTTTCGATTTTCAATCTGTTTCGATCCGTGACTTTCAGTTGGCCTTTAGAATCAATTTATAGAAACCAGCTACTAGGGTTAATATGGTCAAAAACAGAAATATATATATAAATATATATAAATATACACACGTGAAATTATGGGTTCAAAATGTCTACGAAACTATATATTAAGGGCATGCTTGGAGAGTAAGATGAGATAAGAATTTAGTGAATAATAGTAAGATAGTATGTTTTATGAGATTTAAAAAAAATGAGAAAGAAAAATTTGAATAAAAATATTATAAAATTAAAATATTATTGAAATATTATTTTTACTATTATTTTTGTTCAAAAATTTGAAAATTTTGAATTATTTTTTTATTGTTTTAAAATTTGGAAAGTTGTAATTATTAATTTAAAAGTATTTTTATTTGAGTATGTTTGAGATGAGATGAAAATTTTAAGATGAAAACTTTTTTCAAACAAGCCTAGAACGCCGTAATGATTTTTTTATTTTAAAAAGTTGTAATGATTAATTTGGAAGTAAAGCTATCCTTCATTTATTAATTAGCAATAGAAAGAAAACATAATTTTAACGCTGGAACGATAGATTTTATTTACTTGCAAGCTAAACTAAAATAAAATAAAACTTTGTTTTTATCTGAATAAATACTGCAAATTGCTCGTAATTTACACTAAATATATAGGTGAATTAATTGACCTAATTTCAGATAACATAAAAAATGACCAAAAATACCGGTGTTACATCACATAGTTAATGGTTGGATTAATATTGATCAATACATGAATTTGTCGGTGAGTCTTCAGATTAAATGGATAAGATCAAACGATTAATTAATTTTAATTTCGACGGTTCTTTACCTAATGTTTTACCTGTCTATTTAACCCGTTTTTAACGAGGCGGTATTCCAACGTACCTCCGCTGACCGTGGGTTTTGGATCTTGAACCATGCATTGTACAGACATTATTACTGTGTTTTAGAACCTTAAAAGACAAAAATCTATCTGAATTTCAACATGTCATGTGCCCCCCTCGATCCGTATTATATATAAAATGTGCAATATCATGATCGGCCTCGCGGATTGATCGTTTTGAGTACGAGTTGCATGTAATTTCTGCTCGAGGGACAGACCATTAGTTAGAAGTTGAAGAAGCTTCTCGGTGGAATCCTTAATGAACTTTCCTCGATCGGTCATCACGGATGTATAGGTGGTATTGCCGGCTAGTACATGATGAGGACATAAGCTGGTGTAGTTGGTACCGTCATTAACCCTATTTTATTTTATTTTTTATTTTTATTTTATTATTTTTTTTTTTTGGGCAAGTGTAATATTGTTGAATCTGCTAAAATCAAGAAACAAATGAAACACAATGAAAGAATTACAAATTCGAGCGCGCGAGAGGCCGGCAAGCGTGCTACTACAACAGTACTCTTTTCATGATGAACTGATCAACTATGCACGTACGTAGGTATGTAATTCGTGACTTTTTGAAATTGGGAAGTGGGAAATTAGTAGCATTCATGAGGGTGAAAGAACATTGTATTCCATTCACAGCATTTATGGAGAGAATACTGAAGTTTTTGTGATGCTGCTTTAGAGTTGATTTACGTCTGCATCCAGTTGTATGATCCATTTTTTGTCTGAACATAATGTTGCAATGTTTTGAATATACCGTAAATGTTTCTGCATGAAATGAATTTGGAATTTAAGCATAGTTATCAAAGATTTATGAGCATGTTCATGGAAACGAACGAGGGACACTAAAAATACAGACTAATATTCGGTTGACATAGCACTGTGCGAATAAGAAATGAATAGAACTCATGGGGAGAAATAGATCATACATTAGACACCAATAAAGGGCAAAAGTGTAACAATATTCAATAAAACCGGGCAGCAACGGAAAGTAAAACACAAAAGCAGGGGTAAAAATCTAAATATAGTAGTTGACATAAGTACACATGCGGAAAGTAAAATAGAAAAGCAAGTAGAAAACTGTAATAAGACCCAACCACCGGGGGCATTGATGGAAAAAAATTGTCAAACATAAATCATTATTCATTATTGTTCATATCATATAGATGTTTTTAAGATATAGTGATGCATATAGGTTGGAATCAAATAAAGGATACGAAAACCTTATAAAATTTTCAGCTATAGATCTAATTCTAAAATTTTCATCTCATATTATCTCATCTCATTTTACCTTATTTCTAAACATAATTCAAATATAAGTATTTTCATATTAATTATTACACATTTTTCAAACTTATCATTATAAATTTCTCAAACTTTTAAACAAAAAATAAAAAATAATTCGACTTTTTCAAATCTCCAAATAAATATAATATCATAAAACTATGTTCTAACAAAATTTTAACTTTATAATATTTTTTATATAACTTTTTCTCTCTCCTTTCCTAAAACCTAAAAACATACTCAACTCAAACTATCTCACAACTATTTACAAACTATCTTACTATTATTCATAAAATTTTTATCCCATGTCACTCTCAAACGATCCCGTAGTTTCAGATTTATTTACTTGCAAGCTAAACTAGAAAGGGGAAAAAGCTGCTGAATTATAGTACAAGAAGATAGGAGTTAACGATAGAAAAATGGTGCAAGTTACAAGTTATTTACTTGCAAGCTAAACTAGAAAACAATACTACAAGAGGATAGGGACAACAGATTTTAGGAAAATACTAGTTTGCCCACTCATTTTGACACCTTCATTTGACTATTTGACAATTTTTTTTTTTATTTAGTGATTAAAGAAGTGATTTTAAATGAATTGATGTATTTTTTTTATTTTTTAAATATATTTAAAAATGTGAAAAAAAAAATTTACGTTGGGCGGTAAGAGCTAAACGTACGATAGCTTTTATTTACTTGCAGGCGTTTCATATGGGATTATTTTTATCCTCTTTTGGCACGTGGGTTAGTGACGACTATATTTATATAATTATTAGTCATTGCACGGTATCTTTATACACAACAAAATGATGAATAATATTTGTAGTTACGGAGTATTATGTAAGCGCGACATGATATTTTTAAAAATAATAATAATAATAATAAAGATAAGATTCAAAAAAAAAATTAATTTTTTAATAATAAATTTTACTCTTTATTTAAAAAAGTGCACGGTGATGGTTCATGATAATCTATGACTATATTTAACATTACTTAAAAAACAATAGGCATGTAATACGAGATTATAAAATTGCTGTGCCATTAATTATTAATGTCTTTCTTAGAGTATTGGTCCGACCATAGTGATGATGTTACGCATAGATTATTTAAATGACGTTTATAGATAGATTAATATTTAATTACTTAGCTCGATCGATTCAAAATACAAGCAGAACGAGACAACAGTACTCACGTCATGAATTGTCCACTTGCCAATCCCTCGTTGTTTTAACTTTTATGTATATATTCTGCTTTTAATTTTTGCTGATCATGACTCCCCAAAAATTAATCTTTAAGCAAAAGAGACATGAGATATAATTATCATGTTATAGTCCTCATTAATTCCCAATTAATTATGATAAAGGGCGGCCACTCTTTAGAAAGACAAAAAAATTATCATCTTAACAATAATGCTTTGGCCGCGTGCGTGTTAGCTTTGCCCGACAGGTATATATAATATTCTTTTAATTAGTTTTTCTAGTCAAATTAGGAAATGAACAACATTGGTAATTTCTTTCTCTTTTTCTTTTTTTTTTCCTTTTTTTTTTTTTTTATATGTTACGCATAGATTATAATTGTTAAACAACGTCGACCCTAGTTAACCCTTCATGATCAGTCAAAAACAGAGAAACTTTTTGAGTAGTGGTCAATTCTTCCCAAGACCGGCCCATAGCGCTCATAACATGATGTCGAACCCATGATTTAAAAGTTGAAAAGATTATAGAGATCGATCAACTATCGATAAAAGTGTCACCAGACTCTAATTAATTCAGGCTATTCAGTCACGTTTTCATTCATGTAGAATCTTTTTACTGTATCTAATTAATACTACTATTTGTTTTCGGTAGGTTATCATTTATTTTTTGGTTGGGTTCGTATATATTATCTTTGTTATAAGATCATATGTGAGCGTATTAAATTAAATTAAATTTCTGCAACTAATTTCAGTACTGATCGATAGGATAAGGACAAAGATAAATGCGGTATTAGTTGCCACGATAACAATAATGGTTGGCATCACTCGGGGTGACATTTTTTGGTACGTAGATTCCTAGCTAACAAATTATTAAGATGAGCTGCTTGGCTCCATTAATAATATCACTGCCCATGCTAGCCCAAGGTACGTATATATGATCAAATAATGTGACATAGCACATGCGGCACTACAATACAATTTATCTTTCGTGACAAGAAAACTGTCACTCGCCAAAAATATTGGGCAGGTTATCATTTATTTTTGGTTGGTTCCTATATAGTATCTTTGTTATAAGATATGTGAGTGTATTAAATTAAATTAAATTTCTGCAACTTTCAGTACTGGATATATAAGGACAAAGATAAATGCGGTATTAGTTGCCATGATAACAATAATGGTTGGCATCACTCGGTGTGACATTTCATGGTATATATGATCGAACGTGCATATATATATATACGTAGATTCCTATCTAACAAATTATATATTAAGATGAGTTGCTTGGCTCCATTAATAATACTACTGCCCATGCTAGCCCAAGGTATATATGATCGAACGTGCATATATGACATAGCGCATGCGGGTAACATATCAATAATTTTCTATTGAGTACTTTTTCAGAGGATTTGAATTCAGGGATTGACAGCTATATATATATATATATATATATATATGGAGATGTGACTCTTTTAATTACAAAGAGAGAATCTCAGAGAATTGAGCTAGACATTTGTCAGCCCAGACCATGTGATCATCGCATGCGCGCAGATCGAGAATTAGAAAGATGGGAAAGTAGATGAAATTTCTTCGACTATAATCCTAGAAGAAAGCTGAGGAGTGGGCCATATTGGACAACTTGGACCCTGTAATTAATTAATTCATGTATTTTGTTTTATAATTAAAGATTTAAAAAACACGTAACGAAAGCAAGCTACCATAGTTGATCCATTCCCGGGAAGGATTATTAATCATTCCTAGTCTTCGATCACGCGTATGTATTACTTACCCGACAATAATTAACCTTCACATGCAAGCTGGCAAGCAAACATTGTTATCAAGTTCAATGGAGGGAAACGTGTGCAGAAAACATTACACTAATAATGCAGTCATGTGTGTGTACCTTTGGACCTTTAATGGTCATGACGACCTTGAATCTGTTTAACTTTCCGGGAAATCTTACATTTTGTACGTGTTGACTTTAACGCTCCGACGTCGTAACCAAATGTTTTACTCCTCCCACCGGCTTTCTTTTCTACATGACATGATGAGGAAAACATCGGATTTTAGGCACGCACGTATACGGAAGTACTAAAAGAACTCGGAAGACGTTGGCCGGAGATCTTAAGCACTTGAAGATGAAGAGCTATATATAAATAAGAGATCGAATTAGGAGGTTTGAGGACAGTACATCAATATGGCATATATGGGGGTTTGCTTGCTAGCTAGGTTCTTCTATATATATATATATATATATATA